>JAWZYV010013956.1:0-208801 GCA_038373885.1 Cheiracanthium punctorium
AATTTTAAGTGAAATAATTTTACAACAAATACATTTCTAAATTTATTTTTTTTTAACCAAGTTTTAATTTTAAGTTAAATAATTTTACAACAAATATTTTTTAACAAAGTTTTAATTTTAAGTTAAATAATTTTACAACAAATTTTTTTTAATTAATTTTACAACAAATATTTTTTTAATCAAGAGTTAATTTATTTTTTAACCAAGTTTTAATTTTAAGTTAAATAATTTTACAACAAATACATTTCTAAATTTATTTTTTTTAAACCAAGTTTTAATTTAATTTTTAACCAAGTTTTAATTTTAAGTTAAATAATTTTACAACAAATACATTTCTAAATTTATTTTTTTTAAACCAAGTTTTAATTTATCAAGAAAAAATTTTAATCAAGTGTTTTTAATTTATCAAGAAAAAAATTTAATCAAGTGTTTTTAATTTTTGTATACCGTATTTTTGTTAAGTAGCCGTTTAACATTAAAGTAGGATACCCATACATTTTCTACAAATTTAATCTACGGCTAGGCAAGTGAGAAAATTATACCATAGAAAGATTTTAGTACCTATAGTTTTTACAAAGTATACATACATACATGTGGATAATAATTAGTTCTGCTGTGGCAACACCACTGAACGAACTATGACTTCAACTCCCGCCAGTTGTTCCCCCGCCAAAGAACACTCTAGACGGAGAACGAGACTGGGCAGACGTTCGATGTTACAAGAGCAGAATAGCTCTCTTGATGTTTATTTTTATTTCTACCTCTCAATGTTTTTAAATGTTAGTGTCGTCGTTGTATTAAAGTTTCGTCTCATTAAATGTTTAAAAAGATTAATGTCTATTTAATTTGGAGCGCTAGCTCCATCCTAATTAGTTCTGCTGTGGCAACACCACTGAACGAACTATGACTTCAACTCCCGCCAGTTGTTCCCCCGCCAAAGAACACTCTAGACGGAGAACGAGACTGGGCAGACGTTCGATGTTACAAGAGCAGAATAGCTCTCTTGATGTTATTTTTATTTCTACCTCTCAATGTTTTTAAATGTTAGTGTCGTCGTTGTATTAAAGTTTCGTCTCATTAAATGTTTAAAAAGATTAATGTCTATTTAATTTGGAGCGCTAGCTCCATCCTACATACATTAGTAAAACATAATAAGATATAGTCTTATATTCTATTGCGAGAAAATCACTTTAGCCATATATCCCCCAAAACTCAAGTTTTTGTATACGAAATGCATGAATACGCGTTAGAACCCCTTAGAAAGTCCTCCTACCAAGGCACCCCTCATCCTAGGCAGATACCCCGAGTGCAGGTTTGCCTTCAAACACAAACAAATAAACAAAGTACTTATCTAAACATTTTTGATAAATTTTAGGCAGCGATTATACTAGTTTATATTTTCTATAGATCAATTAGAGAAAAAATTACATTTTTAGTAATCCTACAAAACATTTTTACTGTATACCACAAGTAGTATAACTTGATTTATAGAATTTCAATACGATACGAGTTAGATTGTTTATGTGCAACACTCATTGCAGTTTGACTATGAAAGCATAATTTTATACATGCATTAATATTTTTAGAGGTATGCACTTAACCTATTTTATAGAAAGGTGAGCATAACTAGCACAAACTTTTAGACTAGATAGTACTATTGTTAGAAAGTTGAACTATTGGAAATAAAAATTGAAGATCCGTTTTAGTATACTGCATGCACATAAATATCTTTCAACTACTTAGATAGTTTAAATCGAAAATCATTACTTAAACTAAAAAATACAAGGTGTTTACTTACGTGAAGCCACATCGTACTAAATCTTCTAGCCTCTCGGCTTGTACCGACATCTATACGGCTAGCAAGACCGGAAAATCGAATAATGATTTAAAATACATTATCCCTAATTCCCGGTCCAACTAGCACATTTTCATTCATTCTTAATACCATCATATGCTGAAAATAGACATAATATTTTGACACTAAAAACAAAATAACACATTTGAAGATATTAAACGCTTTAAAAGTAATTTTTTTTCTTATAACAATTTACCAGATTCACAATACTATTTTATGTAGGATAAAATTAGTTAGCAAGCGAAAATTTAATCTTAATTAGAATTTACTGAAATACAAATACCATGCATGCCTTATTTTCTATTAGGAGAAAGCCCTCAAACCCCAGTTTTCGTATACAAACTGCATAAAGTACTTCTACCGATAATGCTATTAATATTAATTACACTGGATTACCCACTTAAAATTTCGCAAAACACCAAAATACAGAAAAACATACATTAACAAAAAAATCACACTTAAAAGTACAACACATCAAAAGTGCAACTATAAGAACCACATAATTATTTTCAATTAGAATTACGGTATCAACTTATATGCAATAAAATAATAGAAAATATTACACTTACCCTGTACTTGTACACGCGAGAGGTGAAAATAACAAAAATATTCGCAAAATTAACAAAACAATGATTGAAGTAAAATCCACGTGCATATCTCTAGTACAGCTGATAAGAAATTGAGAGAGATAAGAAAATGCCTTGAGGCTCTACAGAGCCGGTACAATAAGAGTTGGCCAGTTTGCCGATAAGATAAAACCAGGGAGGCTGTTAGGGGTATGCAATTGGGGACACGTGTTTCATTCTGCGTTCAAAAATGGGGACTTATGGATTAAGATCATGTTAGATTAAAGCCATTTCAATAAAAATCTATCCTTTTTGTAAACATGGGCATTATATCCTAAATTAAAATATCAAAGTTAAGCTACAACGATTAATATATTTTACGTAGTTTAGGAAAATAATGAATCATTAAATTAATTTCTGTGAAACAATTAGCAAAGAGCATTATACTAAAGCATTAAAGCAAATTATTTTTGTTAAGTTTTGATAAATAACAGTAATAAATTATAGGCATTGCAGATGAATGAGTATTCACGTATAAAATAGGTATTAAAATTATTGTTTAAAACAATTTTTACAATAATAAACTAAAATTTTTATTTAATAAAGTCATAAACTAAAATTATTAATGAAAACTTGTTAATAAATTAAACATATCAAAATTTTTACACTCAATTTTTTTATAGACTTAAATTTTACAAAGATATCCTTTTAATACATTCATAAACTAAAACAATTTTTACAATAATAAACTAAATTTTTTATTTAATAAAGTCATAAACTGAAATTATTAATGAAAACCTGTTAATAAATTAAACTGATTACTCTAAAAGATAGCTAATCACAACATATATCAGAAAAAATATAAGCACTTATAATACCTGAAAAATACCGGACAACACTCTTGTTACATGCGGACAAAACATCGGTCAGCTCGGCTAAAGAATTCTTAGTTGCCCGTTGCAGGAGACCTTACCTACGCCCAACCTACAAACTCTACAAATTTAACGGCAACTGATTTTCTCTTATCAGGTATCACAGATCAGATAAGAGATAAGGAAGTGACATGCGCAGAAGACACGTGATAGTGACGTGTGCAAATCTATGTTGATTCAATATCCGGTAGGTTTCTGGCAGGATGTACATTGAGTGGCAACTCTCTGTAACAGGCTAAGACAAGTTAGATGATGCAATATCTACAGGGTTGAGGAAGGTAGAGGGCGCTTGGGTAATCACGTGATTTTTATAGAACCAGTAAAGACATTTTAGTTAGATAAAGTGGTCAGGTGTGTGTTGCGAGACTCCCTTTACACTGTGTGCGCCTATACTTAAGACGTGTGTTTTAATTGATTTTTCGCCGAGTTTCAAAAATGTCTTTGCTTGAATCGATCGAAAATAACTTTAACATTGAATACACTCCCGAGTTTTATACTCAAAGTGATGCGGATGTGTTGCTGCAAGAAATAATACAATTGCCTTTAGATGTAAAGCCTCTGCAAAGTATTGAAAAGAAAATTTCCCCCGAGTTTTATACTGAAAGTGATGTTGACGTGCTACAGCAAGAATTGTTTCAATTACCCCTGCAAAGTAGTGAAAAGAAAATTTCCTCGACCCGTAAAGTAATTACTTTTGCTGATGAAGGAATCAATTACAGTTTACCTGGAGCAACACTCTCTGTTTACTCTTGGATACCCATTTTGCAAAAAATACGTGAAGATCTACAGAAAGTGACAAATTATGAATTTAATATGGTACAAGTGAACTTTGGCTCTGAAGAACAACCTAAACTTGAAGACGGCAACTACGAAGATTTTAATCTAGACCTATCTTCAGGTGTATGCATTCTAAGTTTTGGATCTAAACGAACTTTGGATTTTAAACCAGCGAACTGTGAAACCGCTACCATTAAATTAGAACATGGCTCAATGTGTAAGATATATCCCCCAACCAACAAACTTTTAACGCATGGTATTCCTTCTGAACCTTATGTGACAGACCCACACATTAACCTTACATTTGCCAAAATGTACATTTATGAGCCTTCCCCGAAAAGGGCAAAGTTGGACGATTGGACGGACGATCTTTACCATAGCTTATATGCTTCTGTAAATAGTACATGGCACTTGGAAAGACTTATCTACGTTTCACTTCACGATGAAAGAACTGACTTGAAGATTTATATTAGACAATTTATTCAGAATACCCAATTAGACTATATACCAACCGGTCAGGGAGTCGTGATGAACCCTTCCACATGGATCGAATTTATTGTAAAACTATTAGATTTTAATATAGGTCATAGCAATAGCTCTTTTATTTGTAATAATCAATTATCTGTATTTAATGATGATGGAAAATGCATCTTACAACAAATTTACAAAACCGGAGATTCATTCTCGTTAAATCCAATTTCCTTAACACTTTTAAATGATCAAGTAAAAAAACTTTGCGAAATGAGAAATGAAATATTCGAATGCATTTTAAAAACGCTATATACGACGACCCTACCCCATTTAATTTTAAAATTAAAGCCGCAAAAATGTAACCGTGAACCCCATTGTACTTATGATGAGGCTAAACAACAATTAATGGATATAGTACATCAGGAAATTTTTAAAAACATAGGCCGGGTTCAGGATCATCCTTCGCAAAGGATACATGCTTGCTCGAATAGAACACATGTTGATGAGAGAGAGGGTCTTATAAGTAGTAAAGCATGGTTTATGGTCGACATGACGTATATTGCAAGAGAGATATGCGAGAAAAAATGCACATGTATTTATGACGGAGAATTTTTTTCAAACATTTTCATTGAAGACTATATGAAGTATCTTCAAAATGTGCTATTTAATACATTTTTTCAACCGTTTTCAGATTTTGCTAATTCTAAGGATGGCAAAACATGTGTAATTATGTGATGTTATTGGTGTATAACTAGTATTGCAATTGTAAAAAAAAAAAATTAAAACCATTGTGATTATGTAGAAAAGGCATGCTTGCTTCTACAACAGTAAGATATTACTGACTTGTGCATGCTTAGTTAAAGAATACTCATTGAAAAGTTATTATTTTCTTAATTGTGTAAATAGTTTGTGTAATTTAAAATATATTTTTGTAAATAAATAAGTTTAAATACGAAAACTTTTCTGTGTTTTCTTTATGTGTATGTGTGTGTTGATTACTTGCAATATAAAAATTTATAAAATTTTACTGAAGCAAAAAGTGGTAAAGTTAACATACTTGGTCAAGATTTAAGGTTCTCGTGTCGTGTTTTATACTTACCTTTTATACACTACAAGGTAAAAAGTTACAAATTTAACAAAATTTATTGAAGCATGTACTATGGAAACATTAATCTACTACATAGAAATAAAATGTTCTGATTAAAATCATAAACTTAAGTGTAATAGGTAAATTGAGTTACATGAGAATTCACAAAGTATTAATTTTTTTATAAAATGAACTTGGCTAAAAAAGTAAGTTTCCATAATTTTATAACTTAATCGATTTTACATGTTTTTCAAAAATAAAGTTAAGTGAGATAAAGAAACTTAGAATTTTTAAATAAAGATTTTTTGAGGTATTCTTTAATGTAAAGATCTTACCACATTTTACTTGAAGTAACAGAATATTTTAAATCAGACACTATGTTTTTAAAACATCAGAGTATTAACTTAGCATATTTTTATTAAGTAATGGGCTTGAATATTTTTATAAGAAATATCAACTAAGTGCACATATTACACATTTTACTGATTAAGATGGTTATGCTTACAAATTTTAAATAAATATGCTCTTACTTTTATACATGTTACTTGTTCAAACTAAGTGTACTTTTGATTTGTATACGTTTATGAGTTCTCATAAGTTATGAAATTATTTCTCGAAAGGAACTTAGCTATTAGAACTTTGTAAATTTTGTAGAAGTAGTATGCTTAACATGTTTTTCATGAAATGGATTTAAATTTGGTATAGAAATAATCAGTTATTTTTGCATAGATGTATAAACTTATCTTTATGTAAACCATAACTAATTAAAAGTAACATAATTTATGTCTATACAAAGTGAGGGACTTAAACTATTTTTCAGAATTATCAAGTAAAGGATTTTACAAAATACTTAGTAAACTGCATTAATAGATTGTAAGTTGTAATTTTTTTCTGTTAGAAGTTTTGCACATTGCTATATTTTATGTTCTGATAAGTCGTTGAATATATTCTTTAAATAAACTAACAGATCTGTACTTTGAAAATTTCATTGAAGTGTTGAACTTTGGTATTTTTCGAATGTTACGAACTTGATACATTTTTTCTGAAGTGCTAGATATGTGAAATTGTCTTTTTAGAAACATTGAATTATTCAACTTAGTACATTTCAGTTACTCTTTCAAGATAACGGACTTAGAATTTTTTTACAAATAGCAAGCTAGTAACTTGCTAAACGTGCTTCTTGCAAATATTTTTAAATACTGTTCTTAAAAATTATCAAAGTTGTAACTACTAAAAAGAAATAAACAAATTAAAATATAATAAATTAAGTATTTAAAAATATTTGCAAGAAGCACGTTTAGCAAGTTACTAGCTTGCTATTTGTAAAAAAATTCTAAGTCCGTTATCTTGAAAGAGTAACTGAAATGTACTAAGTTGAATAATTCAATGTTTCTAAAAAGACAATTTCACATATCTAGCACTTCAGAAAAAATGTATCAAGTTCGTAACATTCGAAAAATACCAAAGTTCAACACTTCAATGAAATTTTCAAAGTACAGATCTGTTAGTTTATTTAAAGAATATATTCAACGACTTATCAGAACATAAAATATAGCAATGTGCAAAACTTCTAACAGAAAAAAATTACAACTTACAATCTATTAATGCAGTTTACTAAGTATTTTGTAAAATCCTTTACTTGATAATTCTGAAAAATAGTTTAAGTCCCTCACTTTGTATAGACATAAATTATGTTACTTTTAATTAGTTATGGTTTACATAAAGATAAGTTTATACATCTATGCAAAAATAACTGATTATTTCTATACCAAATTTAAATCCATTTCATGAAAAACATGTTAAGCATACTACTTCTACAAAATTTACAAAGTTCTAATAGCTAAGTTCCTTTCGAGAAATAATTTCATAACTTATGAGAACTCATAAACGTATACAAATCAAAAGTACACTTAGTTTGAACAAGTAACATGTATAAAAGTAAGAGCATATTTATTTAAAATTTGTAAGCATAACCATCTTAATCAGTAAAATGTGTAATATGTGCACTTAGTTGATATTTCTTATAAAAATATTCAAGCCCATTACTTAATAAAAATATGCTAAGTTAATACTCTGATGTTTTAAAAACATAGTGTCTGATTTAAAATATTCTGTTACTTCAAGTAAAATGTGGTAAGATCTTTACATTAAAGAATACCTCAAAAAATCTTTATTTAAAAATTCTAAGTTTCTTTATCTCACTTAACTTTATTTTTGAAAAACATGTAAAATCGATTAAGTTATAAAATTATGGAAACTTACTTTTTTAGCCAAGTTCATTTTATAAAAAAATTAATACTTTGTGAATTCTCATGTAACTCAATTTACCTATTACACTTAAGTTTATGATTTTAATCAGAACATTTTATTTCTATGTAGTAGATTAATGTTTCCATAGTACATGCTTCAATAAATTTTGTTAAATTTGTAACTTTTTACCTTGTAGTGTATAAAAGATAAGTATAAAACACGACACGAGAACCTTAAATCTTGACCAAGTATGTTAACTTTACCACTTTTTGCTTCAGTAAAATTTTATAAATTTTTATATTGCAAGTAATCAACACACACATACACATAAAGAAAACACAGAAAAGTTTTCGTATTTAAACTTATTTATTTACAAAAATATATTTTAAATTACACAAACTATTTACACAATTAAGAAAATAATAACTTTTCAATGAGTATTCTTTAACTAAGCATGCACAAGTCAGTAATATCTTACTGTTGTAGAAGCAAGCATGCCTTTTCTACATAATCACAATGGTTTTAATTTTTTTTTTTTACAATTGCAATCCTAGTTATACACCAATAACATCACATAATTACACATGTTTTGCCATCCTTAGAATTAGCAAAATCTGAAAACGGTTGAAAAAATGTATTAAATAGCACATTTTGAAGATACTTCATATAGTCTTCAATGAAAATGTTTGAAAAAAATTCTCCGTCATAAATACATGTGCATTTTTTCTCGCATATCTCTCTTGCAATATACGTCATGTCGACCATAAACCATGCTTTACTACTTATAAGACCCTCTCTCTCATCAACATGTGTTCTATTCGAGCAAGCATGTATCCTTTGCGAAGGATGATCCTGAACCCGGCCTATGTTTTTAAAAATTTCCTGATGTACTATATCCATTAATTGTTGTTTAGCCTCATCATAAGTACAATGGGGTTCACGGTTACATTTTTGCGGCTTTAATTTTAAAATTAAATGGGGTAGGGTCGTCGTATATAGCGTTTTTAAAATGCATTCCAATATTTCATTTCTCATTTCGCAAAGTTTTTTTACTTGATCATTTAAAAGTGTTAAGGAAATTGGATTTAACGAGAATGAATCTCCGGTTTTGTAAATTTGTTGTAAGATGCATTTTCCATCATCATTAAATACAGATAATTGATTATTACAAATAAAAGAGCTATTGCTATGACCTATATTAAAATCTAATAGTTTTACAATAAATTCGATCCATGTGGAAGGGTTCATCACGACTCCCTGACCGGTTGGTATATAGTCTAATTGGGTATTCTGAATAAATTGTCTAATATAAATCTTCAAGTCAGTTCTTTCATCGTGAAGTGAAACGTAGATAAGTCTTTCCAAGTGCCATGTACTATTTACAGAAGCATATAAGCTATGGTAAAGATCGTCCGTCCAATTTTCCAACTTTGCCCTTTTCGGGGAAGGCTCATAAATGTACATTTTGGCAAATGTTAGGTTAATGTGTGGGTCTGTCACATAAGGTTCAGAAGGAATACCATGCGTTAAAAGTTTGTTGGTTGGGGGATATATCTTACACATTGAGCCATGTTCTAATTTAATGGTAGCGGTTTCACAGTTCGCTGGTTTAAAATCCAAAGTTCGTTTAGATCCAAAACTTAGAATGCATACACCTGATGATAGGTCTAGATTAAAATCTTTGTAGTTACCGTCTTCAATTTTAGGTTGTTCTTCAGAGCCAAAGTTCACTTGTACCATATTAAATTCATAATTTGTCACTTTCTGTAGATCTTCACGTATTTTTTGCAAAATGGGTATCCAAGAGTAAACAGAGAGTGTTGCTCCAGGTAAACTGTAATTGATTCCTTCATCAGCAAAAGTAATTACTTTACGGGTCGAGGAAATTTTCTTTTCACTACTTTGCAGGGGTAATTGAAACAATTCTTGCTGTAGCACGCCAACATCACTTTCAGTATAAAACTCGGGGGAAATTTTCTTTTCAATACTTTGCAGAGGCTTTACATCTAAAGGCAATTGTATTATTTCTTGCAGCAACACATCGGCATCACTTTGAGTATAAAACTCGGGAGTGTATTCAATGTTAAAGTTATTTTCGATCGATTCAAGCAAAGACATTTTTGAAACTCTGCGAAAAATCAATTAAAACACACGTCTTAAGTATAGGCGCACACAGTGTAAAGAGAGTCTCGCAACACACACCTGGCCACTTTATCTAACTAAAATGTCTCTATACTGATTCTTTAAAAAATCACGTGATTACCCAAGCGCCCTCTACCTTAAAACTTTCTCAACCCAGTAGATATTGCATCATCTAACTTGTCTTAGCCTGTTACTAAGAGTTGCCCCTAATTGCAAATAGTACATCCTGCCAGAAACCTACCGGATATTCAATCAACACAGATTTGCACACGTCACTATCACGTGTCTTCTGCGCATGTCACTTCCTTATCTCTTATCTGATCTGTGATACCTGATAAAAGAAAATCAGTTGCCGTTAAATTTGTAGAGTTTGTAGGTTGGGCGTAGGTAAGTTCTCCTGCAACGGATACCTAAGAATTCTTTAGCCGAGCTGACCGATGTTTTGTCCGCATGCAACAAGAGTGTTGTCCGGTATTTTTCAGGTATTATAATTGCTTATATTTTTTCTGATATATGTTGTGATTAGCTATCTTTTAGAGTAATCAGTTTAGTTTATTAACAGGTTTTCATTAATAATTTCAGTTTATGACTTTATTAAAAAATTTTAGTTTATTATTGTAAAAATTGTTTTAGTTTATGAATTTATTAAATAAAAATTTTAGTTTATTATTGTAAAAAATTGTTTTAAACAATAAGTTTAGTTTATGCATTTATTAAAAGGATGTCTATGTAAAATTTAAGTCTATAAAAAAAATTGAGTGTAAAAATTTTGATATGTTTAATTTATTAACAAGTTTTAATTAATAATTTTAGTTTATGACTTTATTAAATAAAAATTTTAGTTTATTATTCTAAAAATTGTTTTAAACAATAATTTTAATACCTATTTTATACGTGAATACTCATTCATCTGCAATACCTATAATTTATTACTGTTATTTATCAAAACTTAACAAAAATAATTTGCTTTAGTACAATGATCTTTGCTAATTGTTTCACAGAAATTAATTTAATGATTCATTATTTTCCTAAACTACGTAAAATATATTAATCGTTGTAGCTTAACTTTGATATTTCAATTTAGGATATAATGTCGATCAGAAGAATAATCATAATGTATTTAATACGTGTTCAATAGATATCCTTTACAAAGTTCCAATGCGTTTGTAAAAATTAGATTATGTTTTTAAGTAGTAAACATCTTAATCCATAAGTCCCCATTTTTGAACGTAGAATGAAACACGTGTCCCCACAATTCGGTATTCCCCTAGCACCCTCCCTGGTTTTATCTTATCGGCAAACTGGCCTACTGTTATTTAGCCGGCTCTGTAGAGCCTCAAGGCACTTTCTTATCTCTAAATTTCTTATCAGCTGTACTAGGGATATGCACGTGGATTTTACTTCAATCATTCTTTTGTTAATTATGTGAGTATTTTTATTATTATTTCGCGTGTACAAGTACAGGTTAAGTGTAATATTTTCTATTATTTTAGTTACATATAAGTTGATACGGTAATTCTAATTGAAAATAATTATATGGTTCTTATAGTTTGCACTTTTGATGTGTTGTAATTTTAAGTATGATTTTTTTGTTAATGTATGTTTTTCTGTATTTTGGTGTTTTGCGAAATTTTAAGTGGGTAATCCAGTGTAATTAATAGCAATCGACATTATCGGTAGAAGTACTTTATGCAGTTTGTATACGAAAACTGGGGTTTGAGGGTTTTCCCCTAATAGAAAATAAGGCATGTATGGCATCTATATTTCAGTAAATTCTAACTAAGATTACATTTTTGCTTACTAACTAATTTTATCCTACATAAAATAGCATTGTGAATCTGGTAAATTGTTATAAGAAAAAAAATTACTTTTAAAGCGTTTAATATCTTCAAATGTGTTTTGTTTTTAGTGTCAAAATAATATACCTATTTCAGCATATGAAGACAAAAATTAATGAATATGTGCTAGTTGGACCGGGAATTAGGGATAATGTATTTTAAATCATTATTCGATTTTCCGGTCTTGCTAGCCGTATAGATGTTGGTACTTTGTCCAGAGACTAGAAGATTTAGAACGATGTCCCTTCACGTAAGTAAAAACCTTGTATTTTTTTTAGTTCAAGTAATGATTTGCGATTTAAACTATCTAAGTAGTTGAAAGATATTTATGTACATGCGGTATACTAAAACGGATCTTCAATTTTTATTTCCAATAGTTCAACTTTCTAACAATAGTACTATCTAGTCTAAAAGTTTGTGCTAGTTATGCTCACCTTTCTATAAAATATGCTAAGTGCATACCTCTAAAAATATTAATGCATGCATAAAATTATGCTTTCATAGTCTAACTAAAATGAGTGTTGCACATAAACAATCTAACTTGTATCGTATTGAAATTCTATAAATCAAGTTACTCTACTTGGGATATACAGTAAGAATATTTTGTAGGATTACTAAAAATGTAATTTTTTCTCTAATTGATCTATAGAAAATATAAACTAGTATAATCGCTGCCTAAGATTTATCAAAAATGTGTGGGTAAGAAAAAATGTTTAGATAAATACTTTGTTTGTTTGTGTTTTAAGGCAAACCTGCACGCGGGGGTATCTGCTTAGGATGAGGGGTGCCTTGGTAGGAGGACTTTCTAAGGGGATCTAACGCGTATTCACACATTTCGTATATCAAAACTTGAGTTTTGGGGGATATATGGCTAAAGTGGTTTTCTCGCAATAGAATATAAGACTACATCCAAATCATTATTTGTAAAATCTTTCTATGGTCTAATTTTCTCACTTGCCTAACAGTAGATTAAATTTGTAGAAAATGTATGGGTATCCTAAACCTTACTTTAATGTTAAACGACTACTTAACAAAAATAGGATATACAAAAAATTAGCTAAAAATTAAAAACACTTGATTAAATTTTTTTTTCTTGATAAATTAAAAACATTTGATTAAAAAAATTTGTTGTAAAATTAATTATTTACTTAAAATTAAAACTTGGTTAAAAAAATAAATTTAGAAATGTATTTGTTGTAAAATTATTTAACTTAAAATTAAAACTTGGTTAAAAAATAAATTAACTCTTGATTTAAAAAAATATTTGTTGTAAAATTAATTAAAAAAATATTTGTTGTAAAATTATTTAACTAAAAATTAAAACTTGGTTAAAAAAATATTTGTTGTAAAATATTTAACTTAAAATTAAAACTTGGTTAAAAAATAAATTAATTCTTGATTAAAAAAATATTTGTTGTAAAATTACTTATTTAACTTAAAATTAAAGTTCGTAGGCCTCCTGGGGATGTTGTACGTTTCTTTGCTCCACATAGTTATTTAAAGAAACAAAAACAACAACGCATCCTCTGTGCTACGCCCTGTCTCCATTCATGCGAGGCTAGCGTGACCTGGAAAAGCATAGTAAAAATTTTTATTTGAAATGAGGCGATAGACGAGTTCTACCGGGCGGCTGGTGGGTCCTCATTTTATAACAATATTTTTTATTTCAGGTTTAATTCATAAAGTATAGCTTATTTAAAATATAACAAAGTTTTCATGAGAGAATGCATCACAATCTGAAAATTTTTACAAGTCCCCTTATTTGAAAAATATGTCACAATCTGAAAAAATTACAAGTCCCCTTATTTGTAAAATATGTCACAATCTGAAAAAATTACAAGTCCCCTTATTTGAAAAATATGTCACAATCTGAAAAAATTACAAGTCCCCTTATTTGAAAAAAAAAAAAAAAAAAAAGGAAAAAAATTCTTATCAACCCTTCGAACATCCGGTCAACTTCCTCTCTCAACATCCGGTCCGACCACGCCCCCCTTCCCCGCTCGACCCAGGGAAAGCAGTTATACAGTTGCCCAGGGCTGCCCACAATTAACATGGGCTGCCCCTGAGGTGAACTGTCCTTTTACCACTACTGCGGCCAGAGACTCTGGAGAAAACCCCCCAACAAGCCCCCTCTCCTCTGTGTTCTCCTTCTGACGTGGATTTATAAGCGGTTTCGGGCCAAGTACAAAGCCGAAATACAATATAACGCAAAACAAAACAAAACAAACACTTCATTTTTAAACCTCAGCCAGTCGGCCATTATTCTTAACCCATTTATGCCTAGTGTCCCTTTTTTGGGACAGCATTTTCGCTATTAGTCGGAAACATTATTTATTTTTCCTAGCCATTATACATGAGTATTGAGCCTCAACTCTACAAAATATTTTAATATGACGAAGTAGGATGTTGATATTTCGATTTTTATGCATTTTGATTTGAAAAGAAATCATCCCTTGTTCAAGAAGGTGACATCAGAAATTTATCTATTATTTCTGTTATCAGTAAAATTCGAAGAAAGTTGCAAAAATATCCAGGCACAAATGGGTTTAACCCTTTGAGACCTGGACTTTTTTCGCACGAAAAAGTATTTGATTGCAAGATGAATTTCCGATTACAGTCTCGAAATTAACTAATTAATAATTTTGGAATAAAGCACAAAATAAAAGAAATATTAGAAATTATTATTTTATATATGATTCACTTCTTGCGAACGATAGTATTTTATATAGGAAATAGACCCAGGATACACGTCTTGAGTACTTTTTGAGAGGATATAGATCATCTGCACCATTGCGCAAAGCCGGTATGGACAACCTTTGAAAAGTTGCGGGCCAAACTATATAGGATGTCATCGAAGTCGCGGGGCCGTATAATTAGGATTTATGTGGGATTTTGAATGGTTTACAAGGGATTTTATACGTTCCGCCGGGCCGTATCACATCCGGCCAGATGGCTGGAGGTTGCCCCTATGTAGTGTAAAGCCTTAGACTAGCGGTCGCCAGATCGCCAGTGGGAACTGAGGAATTATTCCTGGCGACTACGGTCTGTCTATCGTCAAAATCGGCGACCTGCAGAACTGGCCCGTAAACTAGAGCGCATTACTGGGGATGGGTGCCGGACCTAAAGCAGAAAATTTTTGAATGGAGTTAAAAAAAAGGGGGGGGGGCAATACAAACGAATTTTGGATCTGTTTCGCGTCATTTCCACAAAAATGAAATCTGCAATCGCAATTCTGCTATCGTTCGATGTCAGCAAGTGGGTGAAAACACACGCACGGGATCTACATTTTTAACTACACCGCATACACCCTGGCTGGTGCGAGTTAAACTAATTCCATCACTTAAGAAATTCAAAACTAGTTAAGAGGGGCAAAATCTTTCTTTAACCCTTTAACGCGCGGTGTCCTCGCCGTCAGGACGTTTTGACTGTTGCCAGTCAAGAAGAATAGATTAATTTCTATAAAAATAGTTGCGAGTGGCATGGCTCCACGGGAATCCTTTACTTTTTAGTACGTTCATTTCCCGTAAAAAAAATGGTCACGATCATTTTGAACTCCACTGACATCTGCTGAAAAATGTGAGAACATCAGGATAGATTGCCTAATGCTCGAAAAAGGGCAGCCGTTACCATCGCTCGACCCAGTTTTTGACAACAGATGGCTATGCTGCACAGCCAGCTGTCGTCAATAAGGGTCTTCTCTCGATCTGTGGCACACGATGAACGTTTCGATCGTCCGCCATCTTGCTGGTCGTTCAGTCGAGCGATGGTAACGGCTGCCCTTTTTCGAGCATTAGGCAATCTATCCTGATGTTCTCACATTCTTCCATTTTTCAGCAGATGTCAGTGGTGTTCAAAAGAATCGTGAGCACTTTTTGACGGCAAATGAGGTGCTAAAAAGTAAAGGATTCTCGTGGAGCTAGGTCACCCGCCACTATTTTGATAGAAATCCAATCTATTCTTCGTGACTGGCAACAGTCAAAACGTCCAAGTTGGGTGTTCCCAGAGCTTGAACACCGCGCGTTAAAGGGGTAAAGAAGACTGACTAAGCTTAAAAAAAAAATGAAGTCCAATTAATAGCGAAGGACATTTTCAGGTACCAATGGAGGAAGTGAAAGAAATTGAAGACATCGTAGAAACTCTTTGACTTAAAACATATATTTTAATTTTAAATGTTTACTATTTTTTCTTATGGAGCTGAGAATGAAAATTCCTAATCTATATAATAGCAATTAAATTTTTTAAAAGAAATCATTAATTATTTTTTATATAATTAAACTTAAGTTTGAATACATTAATAGAGCTGACAAATTCATTATATTAGCATCTGTGTTAATTTTAGTTAATAATTTCTTAAAGTAATGTTACTTAATATCACATGTTCTGTACATAACACAAGTAATTAGCTTTCATTAATTAAGGATACAGTTTTTAAAAATAATTTTAAAATTAATTAACAAATGTACGCATATTCCTCCATTTACCAATTAAATTTATTTGTGAAAATATTTCATAAATTCAGACAAAATCGAAAATGTTGAAGGTACTTTAAAAACATTTTGCGTTGTCAAATACGTAATAAAATTTTATTAATGAATTGAAAAAAAATATTTGGTTCAACAAAAAGAAACTTCATAGGAATCTAGTTCAGGTGGTACCTATAACATTACAAGCAATATAAAAAAAAATTAAAAATTCCTACTTAGGTTAACAAAGAAACATTTTATTTTAGTTACTTTTTATTAAAGTTAATTAATGAATCCATAAATTAATTAATTATTGATTAATTATTGGATGCAGGGATCGATACGGTTCATCCAGTTTGTTTGTTTAGTTTACTGTTTTCATTCATTTTTAACCCATTTGTGCCTGGATATTTTTACGACTTTCTTCGATTTTTACTGATAACAGAAATAATAGATCAATTTCTGATGTCAACTTCTTGACCAAGGGATGATTTCTTTTAAAATCATTATGCATAAAAATCGAAATATCAACATCCTACTTAGTCATGTCAAAATATTTTGTTGGGTTGAGGCTCAGTACTCATGAATAAAGGCTAGGAAAAATAAATAACGTTTTCGAAAAATAGCGAAAATGCCGTCCAAAAAAAAGGACACTAGGCATAAATGGGTTAATCTCACGTAACAGGATCTAAAATGAATTCATTAAATTTAATGAATGAATTAATATTTGAAAAAAATCTGGATTAACATCCAGTGTCATCCACTACAAGTTTTAAAAAATGCATTTAAACCTGAGTGGATGAAAAAAAGTTTTTTATTAACGACTCAAAATTTGCACAAGATGTATATAGGGAGAGTGTGAACTAAAATAGTAGGAATTGAATAAAACCATCTCAAGCCTGGACACGGGTAGTCTTTAGCTAAGGATAAAATGGTTTTATTTTTAGAGAACCCCTGCGAATTCGCCGAATGTTCCTCGAAAAAGTTTCGTAAAGACTGAGTAAAAACCTCAAAAATTCAATTGAAAAAAAAAGTATATTTTTTTTTTACAATCCAACCATCGAAAATCTGTCTAGAAATCATGTCTACAAAGTCGCGTAGACAAAAATCTGGGGCTGAACGAAATAGCTCCTTAGATCTAAAAAAAAAAAAAAAAAACAGAAGACAACGCCACGTTCGAGAGAGAATGAATGAATGAGAGCAGAGACTGGACATGCAGTCTGGACATGCGGACTGGAAAATGATGTCGATAAACCCCTTTCTTCTATGATGTCTAAATTCGTTTTAAATGTAACGTGTAATAAATGTCTTCATCATATCCCTTTGACTTCCTTGAAAGAACTGTCTCACAGCCACAGAAGGTTAGAGACCTGCAGCTCCTAAGCTTTAACCCTTAGCAGGTCAACTATTTCTCAATGTCGAAAAAGTACAGTCATTGTCGTCGCACGAGTTGAATAACAGCAAGATGGCGGTCAGTCGAATCAACCGGTGCGTGCCACCGAGCTCAAGAACATTTTTCAACACAGCCGGCTGTGCGGTGGCCAACTCTGTCTGCGATGGCAATGGATTCCTTTTCGACATTAGGCTGTCTATCTAGATGTTCTCCTTGAGTATTTAATGGAAATGAAATGTATCCTTCCCGAATGGAAACAGACAAAGTGTTAGAGTTGTGTACCCATAGCGAGGACACCGCGCGTTAAAGGGTTAAATGATCAGTCGATTTTTTTTTTAAATTTACCATTTAACAAATTCTAACACGATCATTCCTTAGTAGTTGTTTCAATAATCGCGATAGAATAGATGAGACTGTGCTCTGTAATAATGCATTTTCGCATTGTTGATATTGAACTTCCCATTGCTCCAAATCCACTGCAAGGACATTGTATGAGATAGAACGTATTGTTGAAATTCAACATATTGTTGAATTTCGAACATCCACGACCATTGTTACTTTCTCGATCAGTCTAAGATATAGCTGCTAGATTAAACGGACGAAATGGATAGCTTTGAAAGCGTTTACGTTGCCTCCGGCTTTATTGCCAGCTTCTACGTCCTTTACCATCTTCTATTCGACAGACAACCAGTTTCGGTGAGTACCTGTCCCAAAATTATGTAAACTTTTTAAAGAATTTTTTCAGTGTCAGTAACATTGTACCACATCCCATAACTCAGCACCAGGCTTAATATCTACGGATTGCTCAATACGATCCTTGGCGGATAACAACAGATTTTCATCCATAGGTTGTACTGCTAGTTGAATTTGAAGGCGAGATATTTATCGGGATCTGTAAATCTTTTTCAGGCTTTCGTCCCAGAGTTTCTAATAGTATTTGCGGTTAAACTATTCGAAGAATACAGTAGAATCTGGCTACAACGATATCCTCTATAACGATCATTCTCTCTATTGCGATATTTTTTCATCGTCCTGATAAAATTTCTTAATGTAAGAGATTAATGAAAAACAGCTCTCTGCATAACTGTATTCCATACAACGATCACTCTCCCTACAACGATGGTAATATTATCCGTTCCATCACCATAATTCCCTTTCTTACTTTTTTTTTCTATTCGAATAAAAGTCGGTATTTCACTATTCGAATAGTAATCTTTATTTCACTGTTTGAATAGTATTCAAGATTTCGAATTCCGTGACCCATTGGAATGCCATGTGCTGAGGGTTCGAATGAATTTTTCAAAAATCGATTATCTCGAATGCATTGAATAGTCGATTCATTCGGATCGTTTCATTCATTCTTGTCCATCACCCGTTCGGATTCGATCCGCTCCACACAAAATTTTACACAGACATGAAAGAAAACAGCAGTAAGAAGGGCACAGCACGAACAAAACACATAAGTAGAACAAGAAGAAAAGAAAGAAGTAAAGAAAAGAAAAGATAACTTGTATTGGCACGCTCCCTAAGGATTTCCATCCCCGGGGCCATCTATATAAATAAAATTAGACTTTTGTCTGTACATTTCTTCGAATTCAAAAATTTTGCGACTTCTATCCGTTTCAAGCACCCGGGAATCCGATACGACCCTAAAAAAAAAAAAAAGTTTGTCTGTCTGTCGTTCTGTCCGTGACGCTTTTTTGTTTAAGCATCACGTAACAACGACTGAAGCGAATGATATGAAATTGGGTGTCATGATAGGTGGTCACTCAACTTAAAACATAGGCGTCGAATTTTTAAAAAATCTTGATTAGATTTTCAGATTTTGCGAAAATTGTTCCAAGCTCCTTAAAATTGTGTTCGAGCATCACGTAAAAACTTCAAAGATGAAAAAATGTATTGGGTGAAATGATAGGTGGTCACTCACCTTAAACTATAAGCATCTAATTTTAAAAAATCGATCAGAATTCGAGATTTTGCGAAAATCATTTAAAACTGAGTGAATCTTTGTTCGCTTTAGTCGCATTACGTAATAACGACTAAAGCAAATGACATGAAATTGGGTCGCATGATAGATGGTCGCTCAACATAAACTATAGGTGTCCAATTTTTTAAATATTTTTATTAGATTTTGAGATTTTGTGAAAATTCTCTCAAAATACGTTTATATTTCTTCAAGCACCACGTAATAACGACTTATACGAATGATACGAAATTTTGTGATAGGATAGGTAGTTGCTAATCTTAATTTATAGGCGTTGAATTTTAAAAATATTTTGATTCCATTTTGAGATTTTGTGAAAATCGTTTTAAAATGCTGAAATTTTGTTCCAGCATCACGAAATAAAGACTGCAGGGAGTGATACGAAATTGGGTGACAGGATAGGTTGTCACTCCACTTAAATTCTAGGCTTCCAATTTTTCAAAAATATTGATTAGATTTAGAGATTTTGCGAAAATTATTTCAATATGCGTTAATATTCGTTCGCGCATCCCATAATTACGACTCAAGCGAATGAAATGATATTACTTAGTTACTCTCTAACCTGTAATATTTCAACATTACATAAAAATTATAACTTCGCTTTTTTACTTTGGCAACATACTACATCCCTTCTGTGTACTCCTACAATGCTGACGAAAGTTCTTGCTTTTTGGAAATTTGCATTCAGTACTAACCCATCAACGACGGGTAATTCAGCTAGTTATTTATATGAGCCAAATTTATGGGCAAAATGTTCTGTGGGTAAAAATCTAAAATTTGCAGATTAGCAATTTGACGTACGTGTAGAGCTATAGAAAAAATCTGATGTGTCCAACACATGACTTCCTTGCACGTCCATTAGATCAAAAATATTTTCGACGCACTTCCTCTAAATTTATTTGTTTGAAAGAGATAAAATATCAATAATAGTAAGGTTTAGCGATTTCTAGCCAAATATTTCGATATCGCCAAGCTGAGTTCAATTTAAAAGATTTCCTTCTGACACTTTATTGGGCGATATTTCACCAAAAGCCGACAAACTTGAGATAGTCAGCGAGATTTTGGGGATAGCCAAAGTAGTCATTGACCACAGACTTTCAATGAATTGAATGCATCTATACACCTCAATGTATTTAAAGTCATTTGGCTCACCACGTAAATAAATTCTCAGTCGATTGCTGTCAAAAAAGATATTGAAAACAGTTAGATATTACAATAGTTCTTAATACAAAGTTAAAAAATCTACGGGTTAAAGTTTTAGAGTTATACAAAATAGGAAATAATTTTTGGCGCCAAATTTGGCGATATTTCGGCGAAACTCGTCAATGTCGACGACATTTGGCGAGATTTTAAGCATAAACCAAACAATGACAGATTATCGCCAAATTTGGCGATATTTCGCCAAAACTCGCCAAGAACGATGACAAATGGCGATACTTTGGGCATGGACCAAATGACTGACTATCGCCAAATTTGGCGATATTTCGCCAAAACTCGCCAAGGTCGAGGACAGACGGCGAGATTTTGGGTATGTACCAAACAATGACTGTCTACAGTTGTATTATAATGAAGATGTCCATAGACATTAAGGTACTGAAATTCTTTTCGGTGGTCCTGTAAATAAACTCTCCAGTAGATTGGAACCAAAAATCGAGATGCACAACTAGATGTTACAACATTCTTATATATGAAATTTCATAATAGTTTTTGAGATTTGAGAGTTAAATATGCACACACGTACACCAAAAGTCGCCAAGCTTGGCGACTTTTGGCACAGTTCTTGAGGGAGGCACGTGACCGTGGTCGGACCATTACCTAACTTATGTGGTAGGACGGTATTGTGCTTGAAATGGATGAATGCCCCTAAAATTGCTATTGACCGTAATGTATTGGAAATCTTTTGAGTGTTCCTGTAGCAGAACTATAAATGATAAAGACACTTTTTTTAATGGAGAAATTCATTTTCTAACTCTTTACAGCATATATCACTTCTGAGTCGTTTGAAATAGCCCAATACCTCTAAAAAACGCTTTGATGAATTTCGGCCCATAGAGCGTAATGTATTTCGAATCTTTTGGGCGGTCCTGTAGATAAACTATTCAGTCGAATGGAACCGAAAGGGGAGGTGCACAACTAGATGTTACAACAATCCTAAATATAAAGTTTCAACATTCAACGCCTAACAGTTTTTGAGATATGCGAGTTTAATGAATTTCGGCCCATTGAGTGTAATGTATTTCGAATGTTTTGGGCAGTCCTGTAGATAAACTATCCAGTCGAATGGAACCAAAAGGAGAGGTGCACAACTAGATGTTACAACTATCCAAAATATGAAGTTTCGACATTCTACGCCTAGTAGCTTTTGAGTTAGGCGAGTTTAATGAATTTCGGCCCATAGAGCGTAATGTATTTCGAATCTTTTGGGCGGTCCTGTACATAAACTATCCATTCGATTGCCACCAAAAGGGGAGGTGCACAACTAGATCATAGAACAATCCTAAATATCAAATCTCAACATTCTACGACCAATAGTTTTTGAGATATGCGAGTTACATACATACGTACGTACATACGTACGTACGTACACACGTACGTACGTACGTACAGACGGCATGGAAAAACTGGCCACAGTAGACTCGCCACTGGTCAAAATGAGTTGCAGACGCATTAATATGATCGTGCATGCTAGCCTACGATGAGATGCATCGAAAAAAATTTTTAAATTAAATTTAGAGGTAGTCAAAATCGGTTTTTATGTCGAAATTTGGCCCCCAAAATTTTTCGGGATCACATTACTTCCTTATACTACGTACAAGGAAGTAAAAACAGAAAGCGTGAATCACAGCAGTACAACTCAGAAACGGCATAATCGAATGAAATTCGATTTTAAAATTAATATAATCTGTGAATTCCAATATAATTATGACATGTCTATAAACAAAATTTCTTTTTTAAGATAGAGGCATTAGAAAGAGAAAAAGAGTTATAGTTGTTAGATACCTATGCCCGTGGTTTAAATTGCAGCTCTCGTTTGTTTACATTTAGAGTCAATCAAAATTTATTTCTTTTTTTAATTAGCTCTAAATGTTTTATCTTTTCACTGTTCCGTTAAAGCAGAATGCGTCAGATGAAACCAAAACTGCAGAAGCCGAATCATCTGCCGAAAATGTTGAATTGATTACAAATGACGATGAAATTGATAAAGATGAAAGGTAAGTTAGAATTTTCTTATTTCTTATTTGAACGGTTTCCGACATTCACATTTGTACAGTATGCAATACAAAAAGAAATGTACACATATTTGAAAAAACAAAATTAAAAATTAATCTGTAAAAACTGTCTAATATTTTGTAAAACTATTAGCTTGTTGGGTTAATAGGTAATTAAGTAATGACTATATTCAAAATTCTCTTTATTTTGAACGCCAGTGTTGTGTAGGAATGTACTACACTTGTTGAACTGAATAACAATCAAAAGAGAACTGAATTAGTAATCCATAACTTTTTGTTTCGCCAAATAAAAGTAACAAAAAACGAAACAAATGTAACGCAAATTTACAAGCGTTTTAAAAATACTTAATATATAACAATGCAATTGCAGAAATTCAGCATTTTATTTATTTTTTTGTGTGTGTGGCAACATATATTTCAGATTACACGTAGCTGCGCATGCGTATTATGCATACGTAAATACAGCAGTACCTGGTGTTGTCAGTCCAATCAGTGACGTTTTAAAAGATGTGGCCCCGTAAAGGTTTTACGCCCCATTAATGCAATCGTAAACCAACGGGATTGACTTAAATGGATTTTTGACGAGTAGCCATTCTGGAATCGGGTAGATTTCTTACAACATGTAATTCATGAAGATTATTTACTTTACAGTGAAATCGTCTCCTTTCAAACAGAAAAAGGGACAACAATGATTGAAGAAAATTATGTTAATGATGAAGTTGAAGCTGTCCTAAATGATTTGCTTGACTCTGTGGAAACTCTGGTGCAAAAATCAGAAAAGTAAGGATGTAAAGTAGTTCGAATAAATTTTGGTCTGTCTGCATTAGAGATGAGACGGGCTCAGCCCGAGCCCGAGCCCGAACCGGGCTCGGGCCCTGTAATTCATGATTGCGTTCGGGCTCGGGCTCGTGAAAAATGTCTCCTTTATTGAGCATACTCCTTCAAACAGATTTTAAAACGCGATTCATCGATAAAATAAACGTACTGATAGGATGTTAGGACTTGCAACAAAATAATGGATGGGTAAAAAGCTAGCTTTTTCACATAATTTACTAAAGGGTGTGTTGTGCTATTTCATTTGCGTGTGTGTGTTAAAATGCTGTTCATTCAAAATTTTGGCCTCATTATTGACTGGTCTTTCTTAGTTAATTGCTCGCATTTTATATATTCACATCGTATCATAAAATATTTTTTAAAGTAATTTTGTTTCTATCAACTAAATTCTTTTATGCAAATTTCTTAAATTTATTATGCAAAATCTCTTTTATGGACGTGTTTTAAATATAACATTTTTTAATGTCACTCTATGAGATTTGTAACTTGTATTTTTCTGTATCTAATATGTCTTAGTGCATACGACTGTTTAACCCTGGTGTGACTGCTCAACGGAATTTTTATTTAAACTTGAAACATTATTGTTATTTGATAAACATGGATATAAAGAATTAGAAAGTGCATTAAGAGTTTGCAGCTATATTTGTCTTTAATTTGCACAAACGGCAAAATTTATGGTATTCTATTCAATGAAGTAATTGGATTTTATTTATCTTTAGCTGAAATTTCGGGCTCGGGCTCCGACATAAATAATATTGCTCGGGCTCGGGCAGGCTCGGATTAAAAGTCCTCGGGCTCGGGCTTCAAAAGATGAGCCCGAACTCATCTCTAGTCTGCATGTGGTGATTCAATTCAAAAATTTTGACTATTTTTTTTCCTATTCAATCAATCAATCAATATATATATATATATATATATTTCTTGTTATTTTTGCTAACATACATCAAATATGTAATACAAATTAAGATTTTTCAGATGTAAAGCATTAGTCTTTTTAGCATAGCATAGAAACATAACATAGCTTCATTTAAATTTCATTGATTCATTGTAACCAATTTCTTAAAAAATCAATACCAAGTACTTCATTTAATCAGCTTACACCTAAACTGCATGTTTTATTAAAGTATGATTGTTTTTAATGGACAGCTTTTCGCTCACTTTCTAATCATGTCGAGCCAGACAAAAAAAATATGGGCCTTAGTGAATTTTCAGACGTTGATTTTATGATTAAAAGGTTAGATTCCCAAAAACTGTGTCCATCAAAGTATTACTTCACTCTTCTTCAATTTTTGTGTTATACTCTTTTGAAAAAAACTCACTATTTGATTATGAAACGGTCATCAGACGTATCGCCAGTGTTTGTCAATTTTCTTCTTCATTTTATTTCTTATTACATAATTTAGTAGGGATCATTCATTGACCCACTAAAACAAAAGAAAAGAAACAGTTTCAAGTTGATATTCTTGACAGTTCTTAATGCCGTGGATAAAGGGTTATATACGGCATTATACAGATTTTAAATATAGTTCCATAAAAAAAAACTGTCAAAGAAATTGATATTGATACTATGATTGCTCCTGATTCTATGAATATCTTTGGTTAACTCTTCGGAGTTCAATGAAATATTACAAATAGTAATTAATGTGTATTTTGCATAATTCTTACTCCTTATAAAAAATACGTTAATAATTAACCATTTTGTGATTTTCAGAAATAACGAATCTTTTAACTGTCTGAATGAAACTGGAATCTCAAATAATACAAGAGAAGCCATTGATGATTTGTTAAAATACGTAAACGATACTTTTGCTCAAGCATTGTCAGAGTAAGTCCCTTTAAAATAAATATAAATCGGGTATCGTGAAATCTACTTTCGAGTTTGCATCCCTTATTAATAAATTTTGCCAAGCATCGTATTATACCATTCCCGTTAATAATATTTATAATAATGAAGTAAAATATAGAAAAAAAAGAATTTTTTCCAGTTTCCAATTAGAAACTAGATGACCATTTAAAAAGATAGTATAGTTAGTATCTTATATAAATTAAAATCCGAGAGTAAACATTGTATGTAGCTAGGTTTGTAGGTAGGTTTGTGACCTCCGATCTTCTTGCGCGCGTCTCTCGATCGCATTGCGCCGAGACGGTTGGTCGCAGACCCACCGAATTTTGCATACGGCTTCACTAGGACAGATACTAACACGCCTCGGAGCGATTTTTTCGAAATTCGAATTAGAAAATGTTTTATTTTATGTTTTGTCCGATTTTTAGCGATTTTTCTTGCATAATACGTAATAACGCCGGTCATTGCACTCGCAATAAAACGATATTTGCATCATCGGATAGAGGAGAAAATTTTCTTTCGAAAACAGTTTGTTTTGACTATGTAACATATTTTGCCGATTTTTGGGAATTTTTAAAAAGAATTTCACTTTTGACGACGTTTGCGTAAAAGTAATTTTAAAACTGTTGCATCTTTCATTCTATCTGTCATAACTTTTTTATATTTCGGCGAAAGACGGTTGAAAAAACACTCAAAATACTTGTAAAAGATTAAGTAAAAGATAAAGTAATTAAAAATCTTTGTAAAAAACACAAAGTTGTCCTCTTTCCTTTTACTTCTTATGTGTGTTTTTTACAAAGTTTTTTAATTACTTTAGTTGTGGACAAAGTTTTTTAATTACTTTAGTTAGTATTTATTCATTTAAAGTTTGTTTATGTAAAATTTAGAATAGACTTCAGAAATGCTACTTTGGAAACTGCGCTTGTTTAGTTTTTAAAAGAATGGCCCATTTTATTCGTGTCCAGTTGATAACTATTGATAAGCATCGAATCGCAGACATAGAATACCACAATACAGTAAAAACTCTCTGAAAATTCTATTAACCCATTAAGCGCCAAAGCTCCCGTTACGGGAACATGTATTATATTTTTTTTTTCTTAAAATATTTTAACGCAATTTACGAAATACACATTTTATATAAACATTTACACTATAGGGTGCGTTATATAGTGTAAATGTTTATATAAAATGTGAATCTTCTACGGTGAATCTTCTACTCATCGTGAATCTTCTACGGGGCCCAGGGCTTTCGTACTTCGATGAGTCATCCAAAGAGGCCTACGAGCGTTTTCATTCATTACATCCGGGCGGCCAGATCGCTTATCTGAGTGCTGGAACCAATAAGTGATCATCCGTTAGTCCAGGGAATGCAATACCGATCGATCCCGCACACATGTTTGTGGGACTAATCCCGCGGGATTGAAACTGAGAAATAAATTAGCTTCATGACAACTTTACGACACCTTCCCAATCATCCATCGACCCAATGATCGTTGAATATCTTATCTCACAACACAGGAATCAATAATTACAAATTTTAAAGTTTTTAATTTTTCTAATAATCCGTGAGTCTGGATCCAATGTCATCTAAATTTTTCGCTAACTTCCCGATTTCGAAGTGAACAGAAATATCTCTTATTCATTTTTCTCTCGGCGAACCATCGCGAATGAAATATAAAAAGTTTCCATTTTATGTTTTAAATTTTTTTTATTTACGTTTTTAACTATTTTACTAAAATTAGATCAAAACTGGCAACACGAGTGACTCTATACACACAGGCTTTTTTTACATTCTTTTTTAGCAACTACGTATGTTATTCTGAATATCATAACTATATTATTTTCATACTTCTGTAAGTTATTGTATTAATTATGACAAATAACATTAATTATTGCTATTAAAGCTAAACTTCATAGTACTTAAAATCTTACTTTTTCCACTTTTTCTCCGTTGAAATGAATTCTTAGCTGAATGAAATGCCGATCCCGCGGTATCCAGAAGTCTCAATCCCGAAATCCCGCGAGACGAAAAAAATAGTGCGGGATAGCATTCCCTACGTTAGCCTCTTTGGATGACTCATAGAAGAACAAAAGCAGGACTGTTCCTAAACACCGGTGGCTACGATTGGCTCTGAAGGATGTCTTTTAAAGAATCACACACTTGTCAGTGAAATATGTCTTGTAAACAATGTCAAATTGTGTAGAGCAAATATTAAAAGGAAAAGAATTTCCCAACGTCAGATGGAGAATAGCGTTTATCAACTCTTTCCAATCAAACTAGCCATTTTCATTACTTTCACTGTGAAAGAAACAATTATTCGGGGGGTTTCTGACTAGTGTTGTTTTTTACATTAGAACTGACGGGTGTAAAAATACTGACCGTAAAATAACGGTCACGGCTATTACTAATGCCACGAGCTTTCGATTGTTCCCACTAGACTATGCAAAAAGTGAATGTAAGAGGAATACATTGTATAAAAAAGTGCATAGACATTCTCTGACTGCATTTTTTTAATGTTTAATTATTTTAATTGCAGAATATCTTCTTCTTCCAGTTCTATCAATGAAAGCATTCCGCCAAAAGTAAGTAACACTATACTTTTAAAAAAAGTTTATGTACATTGTTTCAATAACGTTCATTTTGTGAGAACAGCGGTCCATATATGTAATGTAGACGACTATAAATACATACGAACCAAAAAATAAATGAATAAGTAAGTAAATAAATAAATGAGTGAAAAAAATAATAATAAGGAAGTAGATTAAAAACGATGTGGATTACTTCTGAAATACATCGAGTAAAAGAGGAATTTAAAATTTTTCGATCCCCAGGTCTGGAATTTTTCGCATCGTTGCTAAATTAATCAGCCTAAACACTCCAGCTTCCATAATTTATTTGAAAGATTGATAAAACCATTTTCTAAAAATTTGAATATTTTTTCTAGTTTGTATTAGTTAAAGCAATTAGGTTTGAAACTGAGTAGGGATGGACTCGCTCGCCCCCTAGGGACGGGCCCTGGACGCAGGGGCAGCGCCACCCATGTGGGGTCCATGCATAAAACCCTCTTCTGAATCCCTGCTTTATTATGGGTCCTCGTAAACACTATCTTGAATTCCCCTTTTGTTTTTTAGCCGAACAAATTCTTTCTATTCTCATTCTAGCACTGATGACGGCATGTCATACGTGCTGAAATCGGTCTGCTCTTTTAATTTTTGTATTGGTAAGCTATAATACGTTGTTTCTTGATGCTTAATAATCGCGTCCAGCATTCGGGCGTGCACTTGTAAAGTTTCAAATGATGTCTGCCAATAAGTAAACGACACTGAACGCTTTTTGCACTGATTAAACTATAAAATCGTGTAACATTCTAGTTACCCTGATCCCCGTCTCACTCTATAACGATTCCGGGAAACTACTTCAATATAAATATTTTACCACCATGACATCAAGAAGATTAAAAAGTTCAAAAAGATTAAAATGCATAAAAAGTGTCATAACACCTACACCGCTTATGCGATCCGCTTGGAAATTTTTCATAATTATGTATAAAAATATAAGAAGCAATCTGTGCTCCTTTAAAAATCAAAATCCACCGGTTCCCTCATTTTGAAGCGATTTTTTCGCTCTTTTCAGCTCGCTTTGATTTCCGAGAGTCAAAAAAGCTGAATCCTTTGTATGACAAAAGATGACCTGTCGCAATCGACAGGACGTCCTATTCATCACGGTCATCGGGCTTTGAAAGGAAAGCGCGATTCCAATTCCCTTAAAATAGTTTTTCCAGTTTACAGTTTTTATTTATTTTTTCACAAATAAATCGTCTACACGGATATAAGACTGACTGTTTACACAAAACGAAATCTTTCAAATGCCGAACATTTGCGCGCGTTTCCAGAAGAGCAAGACATTCGACTTTGTAGATTGCGAGTTTTGATCATTTGCGAATATTTGAAAATCCGCCAGTGTGCGACGCTTTGCTTCCTGCATCCCAAACACTCTCGCGGTAGATTCAAATCTGGCCATCCACCTGTGTACAATGAAAACCAGCGCGAGATTATGACCAGAACATAAGCCGTCGGATGGCTTCAAAAACGCTGCAACTTTCGAGTGCTGTGACTTACCACGCGATCACCACTTCACTAGGTGTTTGTTTCTTTTGGAACTGTGAAGGACCTGCCCGTCGAACGGCTACATTACTTTGTTCTCATAAAATTTTCTTACGACAAATAATCGTCCTTCCAAGGTCAGGAATTCTATATCGCTTATTCTTTATTTCCGGTAATCCAGCATTCAATCGAAATGCTAATATATGACCTATTACAATAGGGAAGAATCATACTAACTTAAAATCTCCTGTACATATGCGCGCGTGTGTGTGTATGTATGTGTATGCCTAACTACCATAGGAAACTATCAAAATGAGGACAAGATTCAAGTGAAACACAATTTGAACATTTTCCGCGTCGAACAGGGGACACTTCCAAATATATCCATGCTTCTTATTCAACTGAAACAAAACAATCGTGTTTGAATCACGTGACAGCGCGATAGGTTTGTTCATTGGGAGCATTCTGGGGACTGAACTGGGAACTGAAAAACGTTCGATTCGAACTCGATCGCGCGCGTTTCGCTTGAATCTCGACCTGAATGTGCTCTCATCATTTTCCTCGCTTCTCAGTACATCCAAAATTCATACCAGTTTGCATTGTTTTGTAGGTAGCCAAGAAAAAGCGCTTTAGGAGAATAAGGAAGTTCTTCCGACGTTTAAACTGTTTTTCGGCATAGTAAGTATTCTTTTCATTTGAACCAGCTTAACGGACGCGAAATATTGCATTATTAGAAGAACCACACGAGACATTCTACAAAATAAAAAATTGAGTGGTCATAACCGTGCAATGCGTGACGTAATAACTCGTAAACGGTTAAAGATACAACAGTGTTTCTATGTGGTGTTTCATGCTCCAAATGGGCTGTTCTTTCACCCTTTTTTGTTTGTCATATTATGTCAGATTCACTCTGTATATTAACTATAACAATTTTACACTCATGTCTTATATACGCAATCGACAGATCTTGACGAGAGCTGACGATCGAAACGCAAATGAACGTTTTAGCTTCCCCGAGTTAATATTTAAACTAAACGGACTTATGGGACGCAGGGAAACGACCTCAAAAGGGCGGCGCTTTCCCCTTCAAGCGCAAGTGTTGCGTTACAGGCCTCACTCAACGTAGCGAATTCTTTTATCCTTCAGCAATTGTATTCAATTTTGGACGTAGGTGATCGATATCTTGCTACAGCATCCAACTATTTCCCCATGATTTTGCCGTCATCCGTTTTCTAAATCGTCTCCCACTATCGAAGCAAATTTAGAGACATATTCACGTCAAGAAGATCATAAAAATTGGCAGGTGACACGTAATTTGACCACTGTGTTTATGTATGCAAAATTATTGAGTAAAAACATATTACAAATTTTCGGGAGGATCTGCTCTTCTGCAGGTTCATTTAGTCTAAAATTCGGATTCCAAGCATCAAATAATTAAATCTTGCATTTTACTGCATGTAAATCGGTTTTAAAAAATGCGAAATTGGGACCTTTCAGTTTTTCATTGGGTAACATTGCGTTTGGAGATTTCTCGCTAAATATGGGGGACATTTTTTGACAAAAAGTTTCTTTTTGACCGATTTTTCACACGAAAGTCGCCAAGCTTGGCGAGATTTCATGAATGGGGCCTATACTATTTGCTTTCCCGCATTAATATTACGTAATCGATGTATGCGATGAATAGGGAATGTTCGAGAAATGTAATGACCTAGAAATAGCTCGAAATTTCGAAGAAATTTATACAGAAAATGGCCCACACTGAGTTACTTTTGAATCGTCAATAACCTATTTGCGAGCGCTCTATTCCTCTGTGTCATTCTGCTGTGAGAAATATCGCTCTTTCACTTATTTTGCAAAGCCTAATTTTGAAGGCTGCTTGTGAATATCTTATTCTTGTATACTAAGGAGCAGTTAAGAATCCCGCTCGGGTATTCTTCTGAGATTTAAGACTGTGGAACGATTTTAATTGCATGCGAGCTGCAGTATTTGAAAAATGTCGCCCTGTTTGAGTTTAAATCAAGTAATTTGCTTGTTAACTCTATGAATTGTGGATAGCGAATCGTTCGTCCAGTTTCTGGAAAGAATAAGTTTGTACTCCGTCTTGCCAACTGCACTGATTACTGAACTGTCTACACACACTGGACTTTCGTTCTTACGAATACAAAAATTCGGCACAGTTTCTTCAACAATATTTTCTTGTACAACAAGTAGCATATTTCTTCATATTGATGTACAAGTACCAAGGAATAGGGTACTACAGAAATATTTCTCTTCAAAAGCATAAACACTACTAAGAAGGCTCGGGTGAAAAATTCTTCATATTTTAACCCTTTGAGGCGTAACCCTTTCCCAACGCTGAAAATAGGGCAGCCGTTGCCCATCGCTCGACTTAACGACCAGCAAGAGGGCGGACGATCGAATCGTCCATCGCGTGCCACGGATATAGAGACCCTTTTTTTTACGCAGCTGGCTCTACGGCACAGGGAGCAGTGCGTCAAAAAAGGGTCTCTCGATCGGTGGCATGCGATGAACGTTTCGATCGTCCGCCCTCTTGCTGGTAGTTAAGTAAGCGATGGCAACGGCTGTCCTTTTTCCACCATTGGGCAATCTGTCCCCGCTTTCTTCCATTTTTCAGCAGATGTCAGTACTGTTAAAAATAATCGTGACCATTTTTTGTGACGGGAAAGGACGTGCTCAAAAGTAAAGGATTCTCGTGCAGCTACGTCAACCGCAACTATTTTGATAGAAATCCAATCTATTCTTCATGACTGGCAACAGTCAAAACGTCAGAGTTTGGTGTTCCCAGAGCGGGTACACTGCGCGTTAAAGGGTTAAATTATTTGTGTGCTTCTTTTACTTCAGTTTTTTTTTCTTTGTGGCTGAATAACAGATACGCACAATTTTAAAACAAATATGTATCCATGTGCATATTGTGACATTTTTGTCTAGCTCAATGAGAAACAGTCTGTTTCTATTGACGGCCGTAAAATTTGTGAGAGACAAATTTGTCTCGCGGTGTCGTATCCATTGTTTTTTAATCAGACATGGGCAGCTTTTGGAAAGCTGCGGACCAAACTTTACGATGTTAGCGAAGTCGCGGGCCGAAAAATTGGGATTTATACAGGGTTTTCAATGGTTTGCATGGGTTCCGATATGTTCCGCCGGCCGGATCAAAATCCTCGGCGGGACACATCCGCCCCGCGGTCCAGAAGTTGTGAACTAAATAGATATCAATGGTTGAAACTTCGTTTTTTAATGCAAGGTTTTTTTTTCAGGAAATCCCAGAAAAACGAAACGAAATTACTTTTGAAAATGTTAAATTCGTCTTTTTGAAATTCATTGACGGACTTCTTTTTCATACCGAGCGGAAGAAAAAAACAAAAGTAGAAAAGCAGAAACAATTACTCAAAATCCAATTTTTTTCATAAAATCTGAAATCTCAAGATTCACTGTTTGGCAGCGTTTCACAGCTTAAGCAATAAATTTGAATTCGTATGAAACTCAATAGATATTTTCACTTGAAAAACAAAAGTGCAGAAGAAAATATCATCTCTTTCGGAACTAAATATGGAAATTTATAGCAAAGAAAGTTTCAACCTGAAAGAAGCTCTATAAATATCATCTCTTTCACTCGTAAAGTATCATCATTAATAATATACCATCCTAAACTCGCTATAAAGTAACAGAAATTTACAGCATAGAACTTTTCAGCCTGCAATTCTGAACTCTAGCCATCATTCTTCAACCTATGAAATATGATATATCATCAGCAATATATTATGCTCAATCTGCTTCAATGTAACAGAAATTGACAACATAGAACTTTTCAACTTCCAATTTTGAATTCTACTGATCGTGTTTTAACCCGTGAAATATCACCAATAATGTATCCATGTCAAATTTCCTCACAGCAAAACTGAAATCTAAAGCACAGAACTTATCAATTTGTAATTCTGGTCTCTAGCCATCGTATGTCTTGGATGAAACACCATCAGTAACATAGGTAGCTCAATCTCCTTTAACAAAATAGAAATTTATCCTATGGAAATTTTCAACCTGCAATTCTGGAGTTAATCCTCATCTGTCATACCACGGAATATTACCAATAACGTATCCCACTAAATGTGCTTCAACGAGAGAGAAATTTACAGAACAGAACTAATAAATTAGCAATTTTGGACTCCAGCCCTCGTCTGTTAAACAGATAAAGTATCCTCAGCATTACATACAGCTCAACCTGCAATTCTGGAGCCTAACCATCATCTGTCAAAGCTTAGAATATCACCAAAACGTATCCCGGTCAATGTGCTTCTACGAGACAGAAATTTATAATACAGAACTTATAAATCTGCAATTCTGGACTCCAGCCCTCGTCTGTTAAACAGATAACGCACTCTCAGTAACACAGACAGCTCATCCTTTGCTTTAACAAAATAGAAATTTATCCTATAGAAATTTTCAACCAGCAATTCTGATGCCCAATCATCATTTCTGAAACCATAGAATATCACTAACATATACCGGTCAATGTGCTTCAACGAGACAGAAATTTACAGAACAGAACTAATAAATTTGCAATTTTGGACTCCAGCCCTCGTCTGTTAAAGAAATAAGTAACCCCAGTAACACAGACAGCTCAACCTGCAATTCTGACGCCTAACCATCATCTGTCAAAGCTTAGAATATCACCAAAACGTATCCCGGTTAATGTGCTTCTACGAGACACAAATTTATAATACAGAACTTATCAATCTGCAATTCTGGACTCCAGCCCTCGTCTGTTAAACAGATAAAGTACCACCAGTAACATAGACAGCTCAACCTGCTTTAACAAGATAGAAACTTATCGTATAGAAATTTTCAACCAGCAATTCTGGCTCCTAACCATCATCTGTCAAATCATGAAATATCAACAAAACGTATCCCGGTCAATGTGCTTCATCAAAAACGGAAATATAAAGCAGAGAACTGCAATTTTGGATTCCGAGCATCATCTTTCAACTCATGAGTAGCATGTCCAGCTCAATCACCACCCGTATCGACCCAAAAGCATAGAAAACAGCATTAACACGTCATCATGGCAGCACCACTCCCACTGCAGCAAAAATGAAAACAGAACGAGAAACATCGTGCCACGACAAGAGACTGTTGATCCCGCATTGGCTACCACCTATACTATCTGGAAATCATCAATGGTAGCCAATTTTGACATTTTCTACCGATGCCGATTGCTGAAGCTAACATCGAAAATTGACTAACGTCGGCTGTACTGACTTTTTAAAAACCGACAGGCCACCTCACATTTTTTTTTCCCAACAAGATCGTCTAGAGGTGGTCCGGAAGTGACTGTGATCTACCACAAGGATATCTGCAAAAGACATCCAGCAGAATCCTCCTTTGTTTGTGACTCTCACCTACTTGTGACTGTAACCAGCCTGCTTATGACCGTGACTAGCTCCTGTGACTCTCGCCTGCTCCCTCCGCCGCCACGCCAAACCACCAAAAAGGGTTTCCGCTAGGTCATGTGGTACAAAAGCTGCCTGACCTAGTTGGTACCTGGTCACCGTAGTCCCCCTCAAGAACATCGAGAGTGGAAGTGCGGTGGCCGAAAGGGGAGTATGTTCGCAGAGCATTTCGAATGAACAATCGATTGAGATCAATCCCCTACGGACTATTTTGCGCATATTCTTTAAAAAATAACAATAATGGAAATAATCAGAGAAATCACTGCATTTTGCCGACTGTTTTCAAGATACAGAGCAACGACATTCATTAAAATGTATGACCACTGCGAAATTCTAAAAAAGAAAATAAAAAGTGTCTGCATACGAAAGAAAAGTAATCCCTCTTTTAAAAGCTCAACAAAATGGATGTGATGCAATTCCTTTTGGTTTAAAGTATCATCTCTTTCATAAAAAAATACAGGACAGATATTTTTTGATTTCATCAACAACTTCTCTGTTAATGTGCTTGCTAAATTGTTAGAAATGCTCTGTGAGGTAGCCCACCTCCACGTGGTACTCCCCGGGCAACATTTTAGGGACACCGCGAAATTAGGTTTTCCGGTTCCTTAAAATGGCAAAGAGGCTACCAAACACCAAAAGCGAGACATTTTTAAAATGAGAATACAGCCGGTTTTTGGAATAAATATTTCGCTTTTTATAAAAATTCGCTCCTTTTTCGCGATAATAATATATCACCGGGTGACCAAACAGTTCGTAAAAATTTTAAAAACTCATAGAACAAGATACAAAAGACCAACAAGATACAACAAAAAGATACAACAAGAACAAATAAAGATAAGAAAAATGCAGTTTGCACCAATAGGTTTAGGGGGTGATGGGATTTTTTAAATAAATAGACAGTTTCTTTTTTAATGAATTTTTAAATTTTGGTGCACCCAAGATAGACCAAAAGCTGGTGAAAAATTCAAAAATTCATAAAAAAAAACCAAATCATGAAACGAAAAACTAAATCGACTGAGGCAGGAGCCCATGGATTCAGTTTTCGACTGTTCCTTTAACAGTTCTTCCAAGGGCGTTGTCAAGCATTTATTTCCGGATTTGTTTGCTTGCCGGATTTGTTGAGCGGACAACACATTGATAGTCTTTACTAGCACAGAGAAACTAAATTTAAACAACCAAGTGAAGAATGGTAATCGAACCCAGGACCGCACTCTAAGTGAGCGGTTCCTAACCTTTTAACGTCGCCCTCCCCCCACACACACACATTTTTCAGCATACACTAAGGTGACCAGATTTTTGAAAATAAAATCGGGGACATGTTCCCGATTTTAAAACAAAACTGGGAAAAACTGTGGACATTTATAATTAATGAAATAATTAACAGTGACTTAATTAAAACACAATGCAACAATTAAAAGTTGTCCCCCATTCCTGTTTTACATTTTGGGGACCATTTGAAAATCTTCCTGAAATTGGGGACTGTCCCCGGAAAATGGGGACGTTTGATCACCATTTTTTTATTCTTCAACAATGAGTGGAACTTTTCTACAAAATAATGTTATCAGTAAAGTTTAACTGAACATTTTAAGTAAGTACATTTTTGAGTAAAAATAATAAGATGATTTTTTAAAAATATGCATCACTACTTGCTCCTTGCTTTTCTCGTTACCGCCCCCCCCCCCTCTCTGCAAACGCATTGCGCCCCTCCGGTTTGGAAACGCTGCTCTAAGCAACTAGTATAGATGACAGACCTTTAACCCATCCGTTCCCAGTGTCCCTTTTTTGGGACGGCGTTTTCGACATCAGTCGAAAGCATCATAATGATAAACAATATACACAGGGTGTCCCAAAAAGGTGGGGTAACGGTCTTTCATTCATTATCTGACAGAGATATGTGGGCGGTGTCCATTGAAGGAATGTTCAAAATGAGGTCGGGAATAAGAATCCGTTAAGAAAAAAAATCTGGAGTGACTCCACTCGACTTTCCGAACACTTACGATTAAGATCATTACGATTATAGCATCACCAAGCATTTCAATAAATTTTAATCGTTGAATCATTCAAACATATATACCAAACTGAAGCTCAATGGAATGCGCCGTTTAAACGCTAGCGCACTTTCAAGAATGTCTCCCCATGCGCCATCCTGTAAAAGAAATCTGGGTCGTAGCCCTGTAGAAAAACTATAAGTCCTATACACATCCAAATCAATACCGGTGTCTTGCGACGGTGGTTTATAAAATATATACCTAATATGAGCTCCATCGAATGGCCCGTTTAGGACCTATCGTGTTCATACACACACACACATACATACATCTCGTAAAAATAGCATCCATGAATTCAGAAGACCTCCAAACGTGTCCATACACCCAAATCTCGAAGTCGATTTTTTTCAGGATGACAATACATTGCTTACAGGGTACATGTTCGGAAAGTAAAAATGCCTCTTGTTCATCTTCAAAAAATGACACTTTTTAAATTTGTATACGACCCCCGTACAGAACCATTACTAATTAGTAAAATGTACCCATACACTAAAGTGGCCTACAAAATTTGAGAACTATACCTTAAAAAGGTGTCAGAGATAGGAAGAAAAATAGAACGCTTGACTTGAACCACTTTCCCGTGGCCCTCGAAAGGGAAAAAAAAAATCACTTCGAAGGATCCCATTTCAGGGGTCGTACAAAAATGACGAAAGAAATTATTTTTTTGTCCACTTTAGCCATGAAAGTTTATATTCAAAATCATGCATAGTCCCCGATCTTCTTTCTATAAAGATATCTCTCAGATGCTTTATGACGAAAGGCTCTAACTTGGTACATCCCCTCATGAGCGTAGGGGGCCCAGTTTACGCATTGGGAATGTTTTTTCTACGGGGGTCGTGTACCCATTTAAAAAGGGTGACTTTTTGAAAAGGAACGAGAGGCATTTTTTTGTCTACAGAGTCTGATTTCCGACCTTATTTCGAACATTTGTTTCAACGGACACGGCCCACTTATCTGTAATAGATTAAGAATGAAAGCCCGTTACCACCTTTTAGGGACACCCTGTATATTAGAAGTGTATCCTAATCCGTGCGTTGTCCCTATTTGTCTTCCTCATTCCATAAAGTTGGAAAGTGTATCATGATTCATGAGAGTAGCCTCTACTGGCCATTTCTATTGCAAGAAGACGGTATAAAATAAGAAAGATTTTCAGCAGCGTTCAGTTATTCGAACACAGGAAGGACGTCACCCTGACATAGCACCGCATCAGTGGATGTATTGGGGGGGGAAACAGTTATAAGGAGCGTTCCCTTTAAGGAAATTTTGCTAAAATGCGTCCTCTCAAAAGGATTCGATATTTTTTAAATTTTGGAAAAAGTTGCGGGTTCGTTGTGCTGCAGATATGTAAAAGTTCAGCAAAAGAATTTTAAAATCCAAAGAGAATCGGGCATGAAACGTATAAAGCAGTCACGAGAAAGTGACTAACACTTTTTTTACAGTGAATTGCAAGTGTAAATGATAAGTGTGTCTTTGGAACGCACCAGTAAAAATGACAAGGGTAATTCAAAAATTTAGAGCGGATCAAACCTAAAATAGAAGATCAGTGACCAAATCAGTGTAAAGAAAAATACTATAAACAAGGTGAAAAACTATCTCAATTAGCCATTTGCTTTTACGTCTGTGGTGGTATATCCTGCCCACGATGCTTTGGGACAAGGTTGCATGTCACACCTGACTGCTTCATTTCTGCAGATTCCTGTGGAACTTGTGCAGGTATTTGGGAAAGGAACCGTGATCTGTAAGAAACGAAGTAAAATCTTCCGGCAACTTTAGTTTTGATAGTTGCAGAGGGTTTTGGATCAGGGAATAGCTGCTGACCTTCATCACCTTGTTGCCAACTTCAAAAACAGTGCTTTTCCTTATTGCATCTTTTTCTGTTGATACCGTCACGGGATTTATTATATGGATAATTTCTTTCGTTGCCTCTTCTTGATAATGTGTGCCTTTACAAGATATGGTGTTTATATTGTTTTGAGGTGTCCGCTGCTTTTAAGTTTTGCACATAGTTTTATCTTATTGGCTAAAGAAGAATTAAAAGATGAAATGTGTAATCTTACATTTTTGACCTAAATAGAATGAAAAAATCAAAATAAAATGCCTAAAGGTAATTTGTATGAAGTGCATGGATATATTTTGTAGACCAATAAAGCAACATTCTTTTAAAATTTGTCTTATTTTTCATTATTTTACATTTTAACAGTTTTAGTTTATTTTCAGATATGAGTTTCAGTTAGTACGTTGTGTTTAACTTCATCTATTTTGAAGGAATATTACATGATATAGTCTGTATACTACACTTAAGGTGTATAGAAATGGGCGTATATACACAAGAACTGATTACTGTTTTGTTCAGAAAAATTAAATTTGGACAGTAGAATTTCCTCATAACAAACTCGCTTGGTTCCAGTAAAAAAATTAGCTATAGAGAGATTAGGGATTTTTGCAGTTATTTCAGTAAATATTAAACTTTTTAGTTAATTCGAGGTTTAAAAGTATTTAATTATAACTTTCAGTTAAAAATAAATTGGTATGTACTGTAAATTTGTTAATCTTATGATTTCTTTCTTTTCATTGAATAAATAAAATCATTGAATAAATTTTCTATCAGAAGAAAATCGTGTCCCCCACAAATATAAATCAAGGATGTTTTTATTGCTATCTCTCTAGAATGACCAGCTTCAAGTGGTTTCAACAGGTAGTCTAAAATGCTCAAAAATTAGAAACTTTCTTCAAAGAGGGCAAAAAAATCTCAATCGGAAAAAATTCGTTTTAGGGAAACCACTACTTCGTTATATGGAGAGTATTTTTAAAGTGATTAAATCCTTAGTGTTACGTTCCGATTACACATTTCGTTATAGGAAGAAATTCATTGTAGGGAGACTTCGTTTGAGGGAGGTAATCCTGTATTTTTGCTTATAATTCATAGCGTGTACAAAAGAATAATATTCAGAATAATCAGTCGATCACGATGAGTCGCCGTTCTCAGTACTTCCTCAGCGGTTGAAGAACACAGTTAAAATTTATTTTTCTGTGTAAAATGCTAGTTGCTATAATGTTATCTTATGTATTCTCCTACTGCAGACCTGATTAAACCTCCCGTGCCATCCACTATCCAGTAAAAGTATAAAAGAAAATTCTTCACGTTTCATAATGGCTCACTCAAGTAGTGAACCTACTTTTTAATGAAAGCTACGTTAGGCTTTAATTATTGCAGAATAAAAAAACAAAATAGAAGGTATTCCATAAGGGTGGGTGTTTATTAGAGATGAGTTCGGGCTCATTTTTTGAAGCCCGAGCCCGCGCACTATTATTTAAGTCGGAGCCCGAGCCCGCAATTCAACAAGAAAAAAAAAATTCAATTACTTCATGGATAGAATACAATGAATTTTGCCGTTTGTGCAAATGAAGGACAAATAGAGTTGCAAACTCTCAATGCACTTTCTAATTGTTTATATATCCATGTTTATCCAATAATGTCGGATCTCATGGCTAACTCATCAACATAAGCCGCCGTTCTGAAATATCCAAAAGGCTTAACGCACCTTCTAGGCGCCAGTGCCGCTATTTAAAAAAAAAAAAATAAGTACAGTCAACTCCGGTTATAGTAAACCCGGATATAGTGAATCATCAGCTATCGTTAACGGAAACCATGAGTCCCGATTCACCTACAGTATCTCTATCCATCATGGAGACACTTGGGTTTTAGTGAACTTCGGACAGAGTGGACGAAATTAGAGGGTCCCCAGAGGTTCACTCTAACCGGAGTTGACTGTACTTTTATTTTCCTCATGAATCACTTTGTAAAATATGTGTCAAGGAGTATGTTCAATAAAGGAGAGATTTTTCACGATCCCGAGCCCGAACGCAATTGTGAATTACAGAGCCCGAACCCGGGCTCGGGCTGAGCCCGTCTCATCTCTGTGTTTACAGAAAACTGTCATCCTCATTTATTGTCTAGGGTAAGTGGGAAAATATATACGGAATATAGTCCGTACAATAACTTACAGAAATATGAAAATTATAGTTATGATATTCAATAAATATACTTAGTACTTCGTTGATAAAAGAGAATGTAAAAAAGGCTGTGTGTATGTGTATGTGAAGAGTTCCTCGTCTTACCAGTCTTGGTCTAATTTTAGTAAAATAGTTAAAAGCGGGAATTAAAAAAATTAAAACCTAAAATGGAAGCTTTTTATAATGGATTCGTGATGGTTCGCCAAGAGAAAAGTTAGTTTGACAAATTTCTGTTCACTTGGAGATAAGAAAATTAGCGGAACATTTTAGATTTCATTGGATCCAGATTCCCGGATTATTAGAAAAAAATAAAAACTTTAACATTTGTAATGACTGATTCATGTGTTGTGATATACCATATATACATATGCAACAGGGACGTACCCAGAAAAAAATTTCGGAGGGGGTCCAAACGCTGAAAAAAGGAGAATTTTCCACAGAAAGATTTCATCATTATTATTTTGCTAACAAAAATCGAAATTTCCGGAGGGGGTACGGACCCCCTGCACCAGCCCCCTGGGTACGTCCTTGATATGCAACGATATTGGGTCAATGGATGACTGGGTAGGTGGCGTAAAGTTGTAATAAAACTAATTTATTGTCTCAGTCTCAATCCCCGATCCCGTGTTACTAGTCCCGCGAACATGTGTGCGGGATTCAGGGGGATCCCGGTTCCGCGGGATCGGGATTGCATTCCCTGTTTTTTACAAGACATCGGAACATCCATTTCAAGACATCGACGTATTGAAATCGATGATGGTTTGACATCTGTGTTTTATACATAATTTAATGTGTACTTCATGATTTATCAACATCTACAATATACAGAGTGTCCAATGCTATTTCCTGAACTGTTAGTCAAAGACTCATAGTTCCAATTGCAAAAATGCTTTAACCCTTTAACGCGCAGTGTTCCCGGTCGGGGAACACCCAACTCTGACGTTTGGACTGTTGCCAGTCACGAAGAATGGATTGGATTTCTATAAAAATAGTTGCGGGTGACATAGCTCCACGAGAATCCTTTACTTTTTAGCACGCCATTTCCCGTAAAAAGATTAACAGCAATGACATCTGCTGAAAAATGGAAGAATACCAGAACAGCTGGATAGATTGCCCAATGCTTGAAAATGGGGGCCGTTGCCATCGCTCGACTTAACTACCAGCAAGATGGAGGACGATCGAAAAGTTCATCGCGTGCGACTGATCTAGAGACCCTTTTTTGACGCAGCTGGCTGTGCGCGGGCACAGCCAGCTGTCGTGAGCTGGCTGACGCAGCTGACGTGAGTCGACGCAGCTAGCTGTGCCCGCGCACAGCCAGCTGCGTCAAAAAGGGGTCTCTAGATCTGTGGCACGCGGTGAACGTTTCGATCGTCCTCCATCTTGCTGGTAGTTAAGTCGAGCGATTGCAACGGCTGCCCTTTTTCAAGCATTGGGAAAGGGTTGCGCCTCAAAGGGTTAAACTGCATAATCCCCCCCTCCCCCACACACACTTTTTTTTAGGAATACACCACTAAAATAAACATGGAAAATGCATTGAAATTTTATAATATAAACGTGGAGGAATATTACAGATTCGATTTGTTTAGAATAAAACATGTAACATACTTTTGTCGATGAAACGCAGCCTTTTTTTCTAAAACAAGAAACAATTTTTAATTGCACTAAGATTCACAACTTACCTGTGAAACACAGGATACTTCATAAAAACATCCAAATAAAGCACAGCCGCAGAATTTTATCCAAGGACACAAAATAATCTTGCATATATAACGATCAAAGGGCGAGTTTACATTCACATTTACAGTGTTGTGAGGTGTGTGCTACAATCGAGTTCAAAATGCACTTGTTGTATTCGGAACACTTATTTTCTGGCTTGTGTGCTTGTCCGAAGAAGCCGCTTATAAATCCTAGTCGAGTAAAGTGGGAAACAATACTAACGTTTTTACTAACACATTGGGTGCATTCCTAAACGACAAATTCGTTGCAAGAGTTTTCGTAAGAAAACTAGAATGTGTGTGTTTAGCGCTATAAGTGGCTATCAGTTTCTTTTGACTTAAGGAACAACTTCAGTTTATTCAGTTTCGTCGCCTAGGAGACGTGTTTGTTTACAATTCGCGAATGCGTTATTTTTGCTGAGGAGAGATTTTAATGCATACTCAGTATAAAATCAACAGAATTTTTAAAAGAAAGAGTGGCCATCATTGAAGTGCACAGATCAAAATTTAGAAATTTCAACTTCAACTTCATTTTTTCAAAAGTATTGAGGAAGAGAAGTTCAAATTTCGCTCATAACGGTTTCAATCAACTTCAGTCTCAACGCTAAAACATGCATTTTTGAATTGGCTATAATGAAATATAAAAGAATATGATTATCTTTGAAAAATTATGTACCTTCGTAGCAGTTTCAAAACGTATGCATGAATTTCCTCCTCGAAGAAATAACATTTGCAGCTTCAGCAAACGCAAAATACTTTCCATAACAACGGGCGCCATTTCATAACAACGTGCAGCAAGTGAGTCCTCTCAACAACTGGATGAAAGTGCTGCGTGCTCAGTTTGAAACTCACCGCACTCAGTCTTGCATACGAACGCTCTAGTTTATAATCTGGATGTACTTAGTTTGGTTTGCGAACAACTTAGATGGAAACTCGTTGCACGAGTGTAACTGGTTTGTCGTTTACAAATGCGGCCAGAGACTCTTGGGAAAAACCCCCAAGCAGCCCCCTCTCCTCTGTGTTCTCCTTCTGACGTGGATATATAAGCGGGCTTCGGGCCAAGTACACAGCCGAAATACAATATAACACAAAACAAAACAAAACAAACACTTCGTTTTTAAACCTCAGCCAACCAATGTGTAGCACAGTGATTAAAGCCACTGACATTGGGAGATAGCTCAAGTGGAGGAACAGGGTTCTGTCCTCTCGCGGGGCCGTCGGTCTAGCGGTCTGGAGTTTTGGGCGGTTTTCTCCAGATGTAACGTGAATGCGCGCTAGATACCCAGAAAAGTCCTCCTCCAAGACATTTGCCCCCTTTGTGTCTATCCTTTCTCTGGTGTGGATTTATAAGCGGTTCCTCGTGACCAAGCACACAAATCCGAATACATGTTCCAACATAACTACAACAATAAACTTCAGCCGGTCGGCCATTGTTCTTAACCCTTTAAGACCTGGACTTTTTTTCGCTACATTCGCACAAAAAAAGTATTTGAGTGCAAGATGAATTTCCGATTATAGTTTCGAAATTAACTAATTAATTGTTTTGGAATAAAGTACAAAATATTAGAAATATTAGAAATTATTATTTTGTATATGATTCACTTCTTGCGAACGATAGTGTTTTATATAGGAAATAGACCCAGGATACACGGCTTACAGTCGAGTACTTTTTGAGAGGATGTAGATCATCTGCACAATTGCGCAAAGCCGATAAGGGTAACCTTTGAAAAGTTGCGGGCCAAACTATATAGGATGTTAGCGAATTCGCGGGGCCGTATAATTGGGATTTCTATGAGATTTTGAATGGTTTATATGGGCTTTATAAGGGGTTTTATATGTTCCACGGGCCAGATCAAAAGCCTTGTCGGATCACATCAACGCCCCCTAGAGAGGAAAGCCGCGGCGTGACGTCACAAGTACTCGGTGTGACGTCACAAGTAAGCGCCGCGGCTTTCCTCTCTAGGGGGCGTTGATCACATCCGGCCCGATGGCTGGAGGTTGCCCCTATGAAGTGTAAAGCCTTAGACTAGCGGTCGCCAGATCGCCAGTGGGAACTGAGGAATTATTTCTGGCGACTACAGAACGGTCTGTCTATCGTCAAAATCGGCGACCTGCAGAACTGGCCCGTAAGCTAGAGCGCATTACTGGGGATGGGTACCGGACCTAAAGCAGAAACATTTGGATGGAGGAAAAAAAAAGGAGGGGTAGCAATGCAAACGAATTTTCGATCTGTTTCGCGTCTTTTTCACAAAAATGAAATCTGCCATCGCAATTCTGCTATCGTTCGATGTCAGCAAGTGGGTGAAAACGCACGCATGGTATCTACATTTTTAACTACACCGCATACCTGGTGCGAGTTAAACTAATTCCATCCGTTAGGAAATTCAAAACTAGTTAAGAGGGGCAAAATCTTACTTTAGATCAGGTATGGGCAGCCTTACCGCTAGCATCATTAATTGTTAACGGAGTCGTGGGCCGTATAAATGGAATTTATATGGGATTTTGAATGTTCTATATTGGGTTTTGATATGTTCCGGATCAGAAGCCTTATGAGTCGAAAACGTTATTTATTTTTCCTAGCCTTTATTCATGAGTATTGAGCCTTAACTCTACAAAATATTTTAACATGACCCAGTAGGATGTTGATATTTCGATTATTATGCATAATGATTTTAAAAGAAATCATGCCTTGTTCAAGAAGTTGACATCAGAAATTTATCTATTATTTCAGTTATCAGTAAAAATCGAATAAAGTCGCAAAAATATCCAGGCACAAATGGGTTAACAGGCACACCACACAGGATTCGTTTCGCCGCAAACCCATTCTAGCATCCTGAAACCGATTTCAGTCAGCTTAGCAGAAGCCGATCTATCCGTGACGCACAACCCACACTTGGTGCACAACCCACTTGGTGCAGAACAATTAGTTGCTGTCACTTGTGAAGGAACTTCTGTTATGCTTGGCAGAAAAGAAGGACTATGCAAGAAACTGTTGGATATGTTTCCTAATATAATTATTTGGCATTGTATGAATCATCGCCTAGAACTCAGCGTTGCTGATGCAGTAAAATTAGTTGCAGGAATAAATAACTTTAAAATTTTCATAGACAAATTAAGAAATATACAGGGTGAATCTAAACTCTTGGGCAAAGCTTTAAGGGGTGATAGGGCACATAATAAGGAATCAGAATCCCATAGCAATGTGGGGTCAAAAAGGCAGTTTTCACTGACCTGGTCAGAGTCACTTAGTGAAAAATATTGAAGTGTTCGTCTCATTTCTTAACCAAGTTTCATAAACAATAGGCTCCGCTCCAAAAATTTCATCCGTGAAATAAAATAGAATTTTTAAACTATGAATTTTAGTTTTCTGTTTTCGGAGAAAAATACATTCGTTTCGGACGAACAAGGGTCGGAAAGTGCACTGTTGTTTCGGCACTTTTTCCAAAGTAATTATTAACAGCTGCGTGAAGGCGATGTTGCCGACCCCACATTGCTATGGGATTCTGATTCCTTATTATGTGCCCTATCACCTCTCCAAGTTTTGTCCAAGAGTTTAGATCCAACCCTGTATATCACAGTTCACCAAAAAATCAACGACAACTTATTGAGTGTGCTGTAAATACAGGAAGATTGGGTGTATTTTCGATGTTCGCTGGGCTGCATCAAGTCTTCGACCTGTGAACGGACTATGAAAGTCTACATAAACATTTCACACAGAGCTCCACAGATAAAAAAAAAGAGATGCCAAAGAAAGAGCCAGTTTTTCTGGGTTGGCGAATAAACTAGCGACTGATATACATTTATCTTAAATTTTGGCGTTATGTATGATGCTCTGGAAGGACTGTCGGAACTTTTATTAGAGCTGCAAAGCCGACAAACTACACTAGTGGATGCCCATAGGCTAATAAACTACTTTTTGAATCCAGGATGAAGTAGCCTGGAAGACATGCATCTGAGGCCATTGAAGGTGTAAACGTTTCCAAGTTTAAAAAAGTAGCTATAGATGAAAGTGGAAAGGCTATGCCTAAAATAGACCTAGGACGATTTTACAGGTGTTTAGCCGATTCAATAATAAGTAGGCTCCTTTCGGTCCAGTCGAGAAACGTTGGATCAGATTGTGAACAATTTAGGTGTGAAATTAAAAGTTCTAAAGTAGTTTTGGCCAAAGTTTGTGGCAAAGTTTTGGCGGAATCGTAGGTAGGAGGACTTTCTAAGAGTAAAATAAAATAATAAAAAACTTTGTAAAATAACACCATAAAGATTACTTGATTACATTCTAAGGGGTTCCAACGCGTATTCACGTTACATCTGGAGAAAACCTACCAAAACTCCAGACCGTTAGATCGAATGGGACCCGAACTCGGGCCCTTCACACTTTGGCCGTCTACCATTTTCAGTGATATGACAACTATGCCATGAAATAATAAAAATGTCTAATACTATTACACGGGAAAATATTTGAATTATTTTAATTGAATGTTCTACATAACCCGTACTGAAGGGGTAGCTCGGACTTAAGTACGCCGCTGCATATGAGCATAAGCTCGAGAATATTAGGGCTCCGGTACTTCTTTTGCTAGAAATTAACCCCTGCCAGTGACATAGTAGCCAGTGACCAGTGAACTGTAAGACGGAAGTTGCCTCTTTCAAAACCAGGTCGCGTCTGCCGATCTAACCGTTTGGACTTTTCCGTGGTTTCCTCCGAAACGTAGCTTAAAAATGGATTAGGACCCCTTAGGAAGACCCCCTCGGAGGGCACCCCACCTTTAGGTCTAGATCCCTCGTGCAGATAATTGTCCGTAATCCCACTGCAAAAGCCTCTGCGGGCCACAACCGGGTTGGAGATTGCCCATATGTGCTTTAGATTCAGGAAGTTTCGAAAGTCATGTGATATAATTATGTACTTGGCGAACTACTTCACAATAATAATCATGGAAACCATTTGGAGCTTTAGAAACACTACAGTCGGTGCCCTCTGTATGAACCTTTGTTGCTCCCGACACGTTCTTATGGCTATTTTGCTGTTAAATAGCAAGATTTAGCTATTTTTAACTTTTCTAAGCTACAAAATGAGCAGAAAATAATGTTATATGAATAAGATCAACTGGGAAATAGAGTACATATACTTTATTAAGCAGTTTTACACGGAATTTTTATTTGGCTGTCAAAAATTATAAGTATAATGCCTTCTACTGCTAAACTTTGGCTTATCCATTATTTTAATAATCGGTATAGTATACACTTCATCCATGTGTTAGTTTTCTAGAAATGTACACTTATTTCAAATTGACATTTTATGGGATATTTAATTGTAAATAGCACCTTTTCTCCCGACAAAATCTCTCCAAGAAAAGTTTTAACATACTTTTTAAAACAGTACTTTACCATTACGCATTAAAAGATATTTTGCCCCAAAGAGCTGTTACAGTCATGCCATTTTGATATCTTCATTCACCTTTTTAAAACTTTGATTTCGACTTTTAGTTCATAAAATTTGAATAGCATGGTTTCCTTTGCTTCACGTTATTCATACTCTTCTTTAAGACGTGCAGCAAAACTTTACATTCTGTTAAGTTTTGAGGGGGTTTTTTTGTTTTTTTTTTCGGAGCAGATGAGAAAATAGAATGATGAAACTTATTACAAGCTATTACAATACAACATCTTATAAATATGTCATATATAAAACAAGAAAATCTCTTAAATAATAACAACGTTCTTAATACAAGTAGTTTAGTATAACATTATGATCATTTTACCCCACTTTGTTTAAACTGCTTTATATAAAAAAAATAAAATGAATACCACTGAACTTCATGCAGAAATATATTCTTTAAGAGTGATAGTAGCCTTTCTATCAAAAATTTCGAGAGCTGGAATAACATAAATGCTACAGCAGAGTATACTTTTTTGTTTAACAGACTCTAAGATGATACTCTAAATCAGTGGTGAAGAACCTTTACCTTGTTTTTGGGAGCCACACAATGCGGTATTTTTTGCCTTTTTGCAATATTGTATTTTAACAGCAGTACTGCATTTTAAGGAGGAAATAATGTTTTAGACATTTCATAGAGTTGGTAAAATGACCTACATTAAAAGTTGCTCGCGGTGAATCGAAGCTATAGATTGGGCATCTCTGCTTTCAATGTTGACATTATATACTAAAAGAGTATCATTACGCAGCTCCTTTAAAACAATACCCAAAGGCCTAATTACACGAAGAAAATTTCGGGCGATTTTGTTGCTGCATGCAACCAGTTGCGAAAATCTCTTTCCTGAAAATTTCCATCGGTTACCTAGGGTACGGTCTACTCTTTTTTCGTTCAGAGGCGGAAATATTGCACGTTGCTGGAATGCCAGCCAATCGCTGTGCTTCCTATTTCTACGTCACAAGATGGCGGAAGACTCAGCGGTACCGATCGTAGCGATGAGCTAAGAAAAAATGTCTCTCAAATGGAACAGCGAAATGGAAATAGATCGGATTGAAAGCAAATGTGAAATTTCACGTTTGTGGAGCCCTCGAGATCCTAAATATTTAAAAAGCTGAGGGGAATATTTTTTGCTGAGGCGATATGCTACCTATAACTACTGGACTCTGGCAATCTCCCATTCGGCGAATCCCTGGCATTTGTGAGTACAGCCGACTTTGTTTATTATGGCAACACTGCTTGCTCATCGACGTGCCGGCGGCAAATGGTTGCAGCAACCAAATCGCCCGAAATTTTCTTCGTGTAGTAAGGCCTTTAAGACTTGTCGCCTGCGTGAGTACGAAGATGTGTACTCAAGTGTCCTTTCTGACAGAATCCCTTCTGGCATATGTCACACACGTAAGGTTTGTCTCTTGCGTGGGTACGAAGATGTGTGCTCAAGTTTCCTTTCTGCGAGAATCCTTTGTGACATATGTCACACACATGAGGTTTTTCTCCTGTGTGCGTGCGGAGATGTGCACTCAAAGCTCCTTTCACAGAGAAACTTTCTTTGCATGTATCACACACATACGGTCTCTCTTCTGTGTGGGTACGAAGATGTGTATTCAAGTTCCCTCTCTGAGAGAATCCTTTATGACATATGTCACACACATAAGGTTTCTCTCCTGTGTGGATACGAAGATGCTCATTCAAGATTTCTTTCCGAGAGAATCCTTTGTGACATATGTCACACACATACGGTTTGTCTCCCGTGTGGGTGCGAAGATGATCATTCAAATTATTTTGGTGGGAGAATCCTTTATGACATATTTCACACACATGAGGTTTGTCTCCCGTGTGGGTACGAAGATGTGTAATCATGTTTCCTTTGTGAGAGAATCCTTTATGACATATTTCACACGCATAAGGTTTGTCTCCTGTGTGGGTACGAAGATGTGTACTCAAGGTTCCTTTCTCAGAGAATCCTTTATGACATATTTCACACACATGAGGTTTGTCTCCCGTGTGGGTACCAAGATGTTTAATCATGTTTCCTTTGTGGGAGAATCCTTTGTGACATAATTCACAAGCATAAGGTTTCTTTCCTGCGTGAGTACGAACATGTTTGTCCTCTGCATGGTCAGCCATGTACAGAAGTGGATGCTGAGGGAATGTATTTTGGCAAGAACCACTGTTGCAAGTTTTTACATCCATGGAACAATTAAGAAAAATGATTTGGAAAGCGATAATAATCGGAGTAATAAATACGACGATGTTCCGAAAATCCTTTCTCAGTGTTATGTATAAACTGTCTTGACTAGTGCACCTTTAAAAAAGAAGGTGCATGTGTTTAATTCACAATATCAGTTTATTTAAAATAACACCTGAGTAATATTGAATGATTTCGAGTCTTGGACAATAAATGAAATTTTTCTTATCGCTGATTACCAAGAGATCGCTTAAAGAAGATTCCAAATATTTTAAGATTTTCTCTAATGATACGAAACACCTGAATGCATTTTACCTTTTCAAAGATCGTCAATAACAGAAATTTTCAAAATTAATTTATGTGGTTTTTATTTTCATGTTTTTGATCCATAGCACACAAAAACACCAAACCCACATCTTCTCTTGACAAGATGAAATTGTAAATGCACAGGAAAATCTGTAAAAAAATAAATGAAAAAGTTAATAAAAACAATTGTAAGAAAATGAAATTATTGTACAAATGTATGTAAAACTCTTGAAATTTTGTCACTTTAACAAGTCAAAACTTATACTGAGATGAGGCTATTTCAGTCACGTGTCGATGAAAAACGTAACTTCAGCCAATCAGATTACAGGATTACCCATCCATGCAGCCGAAAGGTCACGTGTTGGTTGAAAAACGACGTGACACCGATAAACCTCATTGACAAAACCCATATATTGGATCTGATAGAATGTTACCGAGCTACACATTCCTTGGAACAATTTCACACTATTTTTAATAGTGTGAAACCTATGGAACACCGTGTGTATTTCCCATCCATGGCGATTTTTCATAATTTCGCGACTTACGTATATTTAATAATTATTTTTTAAGAAAACAGTGCTTCAGATGTTTTCTTTCGTAAAAAGTACGGAACAGCTATTATATCGCTTGCTACTTAATGGTGACTTTTCATTAATTGGCGATTTACACATGCTCATAACCTATAATCATTCTCCATGTAAGGTTGCCGTGAAAACGGTTATCCATACATTCATATCTTGGAGGGGAGAATAACATTTACTATCCGTTTCTCCAAGATTCATATACATAATCCTTAGCAGATTGGCTTATTTAGCACCGCGAAATATATCATCTCGCCGCGCGGGCAAATATCCAAGTTGCAGTTGCTGTAATGGCATAATTAACGCCTCCAAAAACTTTACCGTCGGCAAATACCCAAGCTGAACCTAACCGGCATTACTATAATATGCATTTAAATTATTTTTCATTTTCAAAATACTGCGCGCTAATATTTTGGAAAACACGCAGTATTTCGATTCACCCTGCGTTGAGATAGCGTTTTTCCGGATAGTACCTGATGGCAAAATGGCGCTTTTTAAATCGGTTACAATTATTATTAGAAAAACGAATTGGCGTCCATTTTAAACTCCTGTTATCTAAGAACTTAATATTTGAAAATTGTGAACTTTGTGTAACACACTTTGACTTATTTATTTTACTTACTTTTAAAAATAAAAATGGTGTCATAATGGTGGCGTAAAAATGGTGTCATTCTACTTCATGTTTGTGAATTTCTCACATGAATTGCTTTGTTGCAAAGGCGTGAATGATTTTATGCTGGCGAAAATTGTCAAGCCTGGCAACCATTATACTTATTTTTTCAGTTTTTTTATTAATATCTCCGAAAATAATTGAAATTTTTAAATTTAAGTGAGCTTAACAGCTTCCCCGGAATTTTCCGAAACTTGGGATACCTTCGTCGGAACTCGTATCCCCACGTTTTAGGAGGAGATTGCAGAACAATCTTTTGACAGCGGCCGTTACTTCTTTTTTTAAATAGAGAGAAACGTTTGCGAATTCAAAATTGTACTCTTCATCTACAGTTTGAAGATCTTCGATTAATGTTGTGAAAATTCCATATTTTCCTCTTTCTAGGAAAATCTTTTGGACTGTGTCTACGTTTTTTAGTTTCATGTGTTCTAATCAAAAGACACCAGATTCATAAAATAAATGCTTATTATAGCGAGATATTCGTTATTCAAGTATTTTTGCACGCTTCTTTTTCAATCTTCAAGTGTACGGAACAACAAACGATTTAAAATGAAGGCGATATATGGCGCCTGCATCGTAGTAACTAGTAAGGCGTATTATACTACAGTGGAGTCAACTGCGGACAGAAATGAATCCCGCCAACATTTGTTTTCCGAGAAAATTCTGCTTTCAGTCCATATGGAGTCCCGGCTTTAAGCAGGCGATCAGCAACCATCAGCTCGGTGCCACTAACAGAGGGGGCACAAGGGACTACAAGGCATTGATTCTATAAAGATGAGCGGAGAAGCAATCGTGGCCCGTTGCCAGTCTGAAAGCTGCAATAGCCAGATCTCTTGGGAGTTCGGATAATCGGAGAATGGACTGGTGTCATAGATTGTTTTTCGCCAGTTCACTTTCGGCATCGCATTTCGTAAATCAGGGGGGGGGGGGAAGTGAAAAAATCTTAACTGATAAGAATTTAAGGTCGCGCGAATCAAGAATGATTTCACTCGAAGCAAAACGATTTCACCGATAGATACCCATTTGGTGAAATTCCCTCCAGCGGAGAACACCATGACAGGGTCCGAAGATTCTGAGGTTTAAAGACCGTGGCAAATAAGCCGTTCTGAAGGCAAGTTAACCCTTTGAGGCGCAACCCTTCGCTGATAAAAGGGCAGCCGTTGCGCCATCGCTCGACTTAACTACCAGCAAGACGGCGGACGAATCGAATTGTTCATCACGTGCCACAGATCTAGAGACCCTTTTTTGACGACAGCTGGCTGTGCCGGCACAGGATCTGTGGCACGTGATGAACGATTCGATTCGTCTGCCGTCTTGCTGGTAGTTAAGTCGAGCGATGGCAACGGCTGCCCTTTTCTTAGCATTGGGCAATCTCTCCAGCTGTTCTCGCATTCTTCCGTTTTTCAGCAGATGTCAGTGCTGTTAAAAAGAATCGTGACCATTTTTTTACGGGAAATGACGTGCTAAAAAGTAAAGGATTCTCGGGGAGCTATGTCACCCGCATCTATTTTTATAGAAATCCAATCTATTCTTCGTGACTGGCAACGGTCAAAACGTCAGAGTTTGGCGTTCCGAGAGCGGGATCACTGCGCGTTAAAGGGTTAAGGGAGAGGGCGTGTCAGTGTGACTTTTGTGCAGCCGCAGCCAAATATGTGAACGTGAACTCGACGAACGCAGAAAGATGCCAAGTTCAGGGCACTCGTATCCGCGGACCGTAGATGCTTCAGATAGCGAAAAACGTAACTGGCATTTTTTAATGGAAAGCATTAGTATTAGAGTAGAATAAAATGCGTGGGTTTTTTTCAATGAAAGTGAATTACACAATAGGAAGAGGTTTTGAATTAGATTATGAAGTCAGGCCCTTTTGCCCTCTAATGTCGGAGCCGGCACTGACTTCAAATTAATATTGTGAGCCTTACTTTGCGTAAAATTTTGCTACTGACAAAAATCAAGCAGTCCATCTTCACTGAAATGAAAGACACACACACAAAAAGAATGTTTTACAAATTATATTTATTCTTACATTCATGAGTACAATAGGGTGGCCAAGACATTGAGAAAAAATCTGGAGTGACTCCACTCGACTTTCCGAACACTTACGATTAAGATCATTACCAAGCACTTAATAAATTTTAATCGATGAATATTTCAAACATATATACCAAATTGAAACTCAATCGAATGCACCGTTTAAACGCTTGCGCACTTTCAAGAATGTCTCCCCATATGCCATTATGTCATAACATAAAAGAAAGTTTTGTCGTAGCCCTGTAGGAGAACTATAAGTCCTATACACACCAAAATCAATACCGGTCTTAGGATGGTGGTTTATAACATGTATACCGAATTTGAGCTCAATCGAATGTATCGTTTAAACGCTAGCGCACTTTCAAGAAATTCCCCCCATAGGCCATAATGTAAAAGAAATCTGGGTCGTAGCCCTGTAGAAAAACTATAAGTCCTATACACACCCAAATCAATACCGGTCTTGCGACGGTGGTTTATGATATATATATCCAATTTGAGCTCAATCGAATGCTCCGTTCAGGAGCTATCGTGTTCACTCACATACACACAAACACACATACATCTCGTAAAAATAGCATAAATGGATTCAGAAGCCCTCAAAACGTGTAAAAACACCAAAATCTCGAAGTCGAATTTTTTCATGATTACAATACTTTCCTTACATGGTACATGTTCGGAAAGTAAAAAGAGTTCCCTGATTTTCCTTGCCTATCTTTGTTAAGTTTTCGTAGTTAATTTAAGGTAAGGTGACCACACGTCCTCGAAATTCGAGGACAGTCTCCAAATATAGATCTTTTTTTCATTTTGTCCCCAAAAATACTTTGTCCCCAAATTTAAAGATTTGTACTTTTTTTCCCTGAAAGTTTCCGTTTAGTTTATTTCTTTCAGAAAAAAACTGAAGAAATAAGAAAAATAAACCAACTAAAAGCGCCATCTACTCAGAGAAACACTGAAATTCGATCTCTGAAACGTTTTTTTGTCATTGTGTGTGTAGCGTGTACAGACATTCAATAAAATATCCGAACCAAATTTCCCATTTCAGTTTTGTTAATGATTAATCACTTTTCATGAAGAACCATGCTTGAAATTAACGTACGAAAATTTTCTTGCACTCAGAATACTTTTTTTTAGAGGGCGTACAAAGTTTCATGAAAAATGATCACAAAATGATCCAATGTAAAAAGCAATGTCTTCTGAAAAATACAAGTACTATTCCAAGAGTTAAATTTTGAATAAATTGCAATGTTTCAACATGATGTTCCTTTCATGCTTCTGGTTTAAGTAAATATTTATAAATGAATGAAATACTTCCATTAATTTATTAGAAATAAGAATACTCAATTGATATAAAGAGCTATTGGAGTTCATTTTTAAGTATCCAAGTCAGTCAAGATTTAAAGTATGGGTATACATGGTAATATGTTGTGTCCTTGAATAAGTCCCCAGAAATATTTTCTAGTGTCCCCAAGTTTTCCTTGGATTCGAGGACAATGCTTGATTTGTCCCCAAAATACTGTTTAGAAATATGGTGATATGGTCGCCTTATTTAAGGTGAACATACGTCCGCAATTTCTGTGGAGTTTTCTTTGCGATTTGTCCTTAAACTGTAAAGAAGCAATTGAGGACAATTTTTAAATTATTACATTGTTTTTTAATTAGATTACTGTTAATTATTTCATTATTTATAAAAATGTCCCCAATTTTGTTTCAGAATTGGAGACATGTCCTCAATTCTACGTTCGAAAATATGGTCACCTTAGGCCCGTTTACATGTGAAAATGGAAAATCCCGGAGTACAGGGGAAAACGAGCAATGCATCATGGGAAAGCGGGGTTGACTCTGCATTAACCGTCCTTTCGACCAGGAATCTTTCTACCCCCATTTTTTCCCCTTTAATAAGTAGGGGAAGCGGGGTAGAAAGCAGTGTAAGTCCCGGGATTTACTCCGCATTTTTGCACATGTAAACGGGCCCCTTAAGTTAATTACATATTTACGGTTTTCTTACATGTATGAACGGCCACTGCATAACATGCTTCCAAACAGGAGCATAGCAATTTTTAAAATTTACAAGAAAATCACACAATATTCATAAAACATTGGTTCAATATTTTGTAAATTTAAAAACAAAACTGACAGAACATTAGTGATCCAGATCGGGAAAAACAAGAAAGCAATAATGGTAAGTGCTAAGCGTTTTCTTGGCAAAACTCAAGCAACCAATGGTGTCCACTACTGGCTAAGATTCGCCAATTTGGCGATAAGACGGTCACGTTTTCAATGGGAAAATGACAAGTTCCCTGGTTTTCGGATATTTTTTAAAGAAATTCCCCGGCTTTTCCTGAATCTCCCGGATCTGTAACCACCTTGTAGAAGGATGTCAGCTCCAATTCCTCGATGGTAATGTCTTTTGACGCGCACCACAAAACAAGGGTCTTTAATTTTATGCGAAAACAGTCTCGCAAGATGAATGAATGCTTTTATCTTCGGCGTGAACACAGACGTGACGGTGCAAATCAAAAGACCGAATGAACGTTTTCTGACACATGTTGTAAACAAAGTTTCTTGCCTATGCGATATTGGCGGTGCACATTTAAATAGCTCTAGGAAATGATGTCTGATACATAGATCGCAAGCATGAACCAGTGTGAAGACGTCTATGTGCTATCATTTTGCTCGGATTAATAAATGTTCTTTGTTACACATCGCAAACGTAAGGTCAGTTTTCTGGCACATCGCAAACAGGGCTTTTCCCCCAGCGTGAATGGGGCAGTGGAGTTTCAACTGCTGCCGACGAATGTTTTTTGACACACGTCGCAATTGTAAGGCTAGTGTGAAGACGGCAGTGATAAACAAACTCCGAGTAATAAATGCTTTTTGACACACATCGCAAACAAAAGGCTTTTCTCCAGTATGAATGCGAATGTGTTCATCCAAGTTACTCTGTCGAATGAATGCCTTCTGACACATATCGCAAACGAAGGGCTTCTCTTCCGTGTGAAGGCGATAATGCACTTTTAAAGTAACCGGATCACTGAATGCTTTCTGACGAACATGGCATTAATTTCTCCTTTGCATGAATGCATAAGTGCTTATTGAATTCACCCTTACGAAGGAATGCTTTCTGACACACATCAGTGCTTATTGAATTCACCCTTACGAAGGCCTGCTTTCATGAGCGACACAGCGCGAACAAAGGCCTCTCATTAGTGTGCAGGCGCGCATGCCCTATCAAATTACTCAAATCAGTAAATGCTTATTTGACACACATCGCAAACATAGGGCCTCTCATTAGTGTTGAAAGCGATAATGTACTATTTAAATAGCTCCATTCAGGTAAATGCCTTCTGACACACATCGCAACCATATGCCGCTCATCAGTGTGAATGAATGAGGTGCTTATTCAAATCACCCTTACGAAGGAATGCTTTCAGGACACACATCAATGCTAATCAAATGTGACACACATCGCAAACATAGGGCCTCTCATTAGTGTGAAGGCGATAATGCCCTTTCAAATTACTCAAATCAGTAATGCTTTTTGACACACATCGCAAACATAGGGCCTCTCATTAGTTGAATGAAGAGGTCGTTTCAAATACCCTTCAGGGAATGCTTCTGACTACACTCAAGGTAAGCGGCCCTTTCAAATTACTCAAATCAGAAAATGCTTTTTGACACACATCGCAAACATAGGGCCTCTCATTAGTGTGAAAGCGATAATGTACTTTTAAATAGCTCCATTCAGTAAATGCCTTCTGACACACATCGCAAACATAGGGCCTCTCATTAGTGTGAATGAAGAGGTGCTTATTCAAATCACCCTTACGAAGGAATGCTTTCTGACACACATCGCAAACATAGGGCCTCTCATTAGTGTGAAGGCGATAATGCACTTTATAATTACTCAAATCAGTAAATGCTTTTTGACACACATTGCAAACGTAGGGCCTCTCATTAGTGTGGATACGAAAATGTCTTCTTAATTCATTCTTTCGAGTGAACTCTTTCTGGCACACTTGGCACAAGTAAGGCTTTTCTCCCGTGTGAATGCAGAGGTGTTCCTTTAACGAATCTTTTCGACTGAATATTTTCTGGCACACGTCACACACGTGAGGTTTCTTTCCCACTTGCAAAGTACACGTGTTTTTTACAGCACAAAGATCTTCCTTCAGATCTCGCCCTGTCACTTCACTGGAGCAGGCGCTTTCTTCCATTTCAACAACTTTGATCAAAGCAAATCGGAGAATATATTTTTTTTTTAAATTATAATCTGACTTTAACACTTAAAAATTTGAAATTCCTTCAGCGTTTATTCAGTTATTGCTTATACTCCAGGTCATTATGCCTCCAAGTTCATTTGTGTTGATTTTAGGTATTTTCATTATTAAGAATAAGTGAATGAGTGTAAAACCTTTCAAGATAGACACTTTTAATTAGAGTTCCTTCTTTTTCTGTCAGATGTGAAGGAAATCACTATTTTATGAGCATGGACATTTGATATGCTTTCTTAAGAATTCAGATTCTTAATCCCCTCTCACTCCCCCCCCCCTAAAAAAAAAGAAAACAAAACAAGAAAATTAATTATATAGTAACAATTTCCAATGGTAAAAAAAAAAATTGAGGATGCACTTATTTCTTAAAACATCAACTGATATAAACTTGCAGCATTTATCATAGTATTTGATTATTTACAGTATCAGGCTTATACAATTATCTAACTTAACAAACATCTCAAAAACCTTCTAGGTTTCTTACTACAGGTTACAGATCAATGAATTTTCTTAAATTTTTCATATTTCTTAAATTTACTATTCCATAACAAGCCAGAAAATAATGGAAAAATTACTCAAAAGTACATCAAAAGTGATGGTGTGAAACAAATGCAGATGTAACACTTTTTACCTGCAATAAAAAAAGGAGGAAATTAGCATTTAAAAAGGCAAGCATAATACAGGATGATCAAGAAGTCCGTAAAAACTTTAAAAATTCATTAAAAAAAGAATAAATAATGATATAGAATTGCGGCTTGCTCAAATAGGTGTAGAGAGTGCGGGGATTTTTTTTAATGACAAGAAAGGTTGCAGTTCCATATGTTACCAATAGGTGACGCTGACATGCACAATGAGAAGCAAGTTTCCAACATAAAAAATCCAAAATCTCTGTAATCTTACCCATACAAACCGCAATTTTGTACCGATACTTGTTCTTTTTTAATGAATTTTTAAACTTTCATGCACCCAGGATCCGTCAAAAGCTCGTGAAAACTTCAAAAATTCATTAAAAAAGGACAAACCATGATGCAAAATTGCAATCTGCATGGTGAGAATTAGAGATTTCGGATTTTTTTTAAATTGGAAACTTGCCTTCCACTATGCATGTCAGCGCCACCTATCGGTAACATTTAAAACTACAACCTTTACTTGTCATTAAAAACAATCCGATCACCCTCTAAAGCTATATGTGCAAACTGCAATTTTCTATCACTATTTATTCTCTTTAAACGAATTTTTAAAGTTTTGATCACCCTGTATTTTAACAAAACAATTCACGATACGGGACTGACGCTGTTAAAGAAGAAGTGCGCATGCACCAAACTCCGGCTACCGTCAACTGTTTATCGAGGAGCCTGTGTGGCGAAGATGCAAGGTTATTATTTTCGGTATTACACTCTTCATTAACCCTTTAACGCGCAGTGTTGCCGCTCTGGGAACACCCAACTCTGACGTTTTGACTGTTGCCAGTCACGAAGACTAAATTTGATTTCTATAAAAAGAGTGGCGGGTGACATAGCTCCAGGAGAATCCTTTACTTTTTAGCACGCCATTTCCCGTAAAAAGATTCTTTTTAACAGCACTGACACTTGCTGAAAAATGGAAAAATGCGAGAACAGCTGGATAGATGGCCCAATGCGGAAAAAAGGGCAGCCGTTGCCATCGCTCGACTTAACGACCAGCAAGATGGCGGACGATTGAAACGTTCATCGCGTGCCACAGATCGAGAGACCCCTTTTTGACGACAGCTGGATGTGCCGGCACAGTCAGCTGCGTCAAAAAGGATCTCTCGATCTGTGGCGCGCGATGAACGTTTCCATCGTCCGCCATCTTGCTGGTAGTTAAGTCGAGCGATGGCAACGACTGCCCATTTTTCAGCATTGGGAAAGGGTTGTGCCTCAACGGGTTAAATGGCATTCCTAATATTCAAATTGTATACAGGATTTTGTTAATTGTTTCTATTACTGTTTCAAGTGCTGAAAGGAGCTTTTCCCCATTTAAAATTAATAAAAACCTATTTAAGGACGACTATGTCTCAAAAAAGACTATCTTCCTTAGCAACGTTTTCAATACAATATGACACTGTTGCATTGCACGCCTTGACAAGCTTATTGACGCATTTTTTCAAGCTTATTAACGAGTTTGCACAAAGGATATGTAGAAAGTCCAATTCTTTGTAAGTAAGAGTTTATGTATCTTTCAATGTTGCATATCTTTCATTGTTTAACTATTTGGCAATATATTAAACATTACATTTTTTTTTAACTTAAAAAAGTGTGTGTACTTTTTTGGTCTCATATTCAACAATGAATGTAAGCTGCTTTTTCTTGGCTCAAATCGTGAGACCACAATAAAAATGCAAGAAAAAAAATTATCTTTGTTTTAACTTAACAAATACTTTACAACTTTTATCGCGCCAATATTTAACTTTTAAAAGTGTTTTTTGTTTTGTTTGCAATTTTACTGACACTTACTGTCACGACTCGCGAGCAACTTCCGAGCTGGCGTCGGGCAGACTGTGACACTTTATCTACCTATAGCACTTTTTGAATTTTACTCTTCACCTTTTAGTCTACATTTTAGCTTTTACTAGGTTTTTGTAACACCTTTTACCTGAATACAACATTATATAGTTTTAACTCATTGTCTGGCGCAGTATGTCCTTTTCGGACCTTGTGCCTTTAAACACCAACCAACCAACCAGGCAGACTGTGTAACACACGCGGCAGAGACCTGCGCCCAAAATTTGCCCAGGGCCGGCCTTTTTCTTATGTGATCATCATCAGTGGCGCACACAGAATTTTCTCTTGGGTTCAACCCATAAACTTGTAACAACCATTTTTAAAAAATACTTTTTTTTCTGATGAACATTTTTTACAAAACACTTTATAATATACTTGCATGTTTTTAAATATGTTCTTATTTATTTATCTTAATTAACTGAAATTAAGAATTTGATAAGTCTTTCAACACATTAAAATCTGAAAAAATATATCTTGGGGGGTCGTCCAGATTCCTTAGGCCCCACCCTAGTGTACGCCACTGATTATCATTAACACTTATTACACATTGACTTCTTACATTGGTTTGGCATATTAAATATGATTAATCATAAAATATGTATCATGTTTCACATATACCAGTCGAGTTGTGTATTTTTCAAAAACTAATTAATCATTCTTAAAGCTAAAATAGGAAATTTTGCTTTTACTTGGATACTTTCTTGAGAGGGTTGCAGGGGGAAAAGGTATTCATTGAACTGGACGAGTAAAATTAAATCATTGTTTTCTTTATTTAAGAGTTATTGAATTCTTCATAATTTCACATTCTAATTCATAATTATTACCCATGTTCTACAACTGCATATTCTGATTTCACTAAATTAGTTGAACTTATTAGTTCTCGGAAAATGTTCTGACACATTATTTATACAGGTAGAAATGAAAACTAAAGATGTTTTCTCACAATCATTGATAATACTGCTGAGTAAATAATGTGATCGGAGTGTTAAGATTTTAGTTTTGCTGATTTACTTGTAATAATCAATTATTAATTTTTAAAAAGTTTAATGGTTGTATCATTCTGATGAGTATACCAAATATGCATAATACTAGACCAGTTCTTTAATAAGTCAGAATTAAATGACTTAATAGTATTTCATTTACATTTGTAAAATATAAAAACAAGTTAGTGTGAATGAGTTCAAAGTTATGTCTGTCTGATTCTATTAAACTATAGGGGGAGTTGGGGCATAGTAGTGGTCCGCTTTTCTGCTTTTCATTTTTTATCACATCAAAAAATTAACTATACAGCTCTTTTTTTTTTCCCCCATAGGACTCATTACAGATTTCTCAGCATTCCAGATTTTTTTCAAAATATTCTATGGATAATCTTTTTTATATTTATTTTTCAAAAGAAGCTTGGACCAAGGTATCTCAAGTCTGAGATAGAACAAATTGATGTTTCCTTATGGGGGCACATTGGACCATGCTATACCAAAATTTTTAGTTATAGTAATATTAGAGAATAAATATTATCCAATATTGTAATTGATTTATTACTTTTTCTTTTTATAACGAAATATATTACTTATTTGAATTTGTAGATCTAGATAAATTAATTTTTATCAGCAAAAGAAATCCTGAATTGTAAAAAAGAAAAAAAAGAATAATAAATAAAAAGAAATAATAAATAAAATAAAAAGAATAATAAAAAGCAATCACTCTTAGAACAAAGTTACTAAGTAAACACTGAAAAAAAATACATCTTTGGCACTTATCATTAATAATTTTAAAAAGTTTAATATATGTTGACATTACTAAAGGATATGCCGAACGAGATTTGTGAATGGAAAGCCTTCTACTTTCTGAGCAGACACGAGGCTCTGAAAGATTAAGGAGAATGTCATTTTTGGCTGTTGCTTCATCAACATTTATTGGAATATATTATTTTTGTCTTCATTATATATACAGAATCCCATAATCTGATTCATCTAGTGTTGCAAACACTAATCCTACATAATGAATTATTGTTTTCTGGTAGCAAATCTTATAACTACATATTGACCAACTTTTACTTCGTAGTTATCTTTATCATAATCATCTACAATTTCATCGTCAGTAGATTCAGTATAATGTGAGTCTTTATCAAATTCACAACTACTACTAAAATTAATTTCTTCTAACTCTTTTAAAAGTTTTCATTTTTTCCATAACAAAGCTGCAGACTCTTGTCTTTTTTTCTTTTCAATCCTTTTACTTGCTTCATCTTCTAAAATTGCCTAACAGGTGTATCAGTAATAATTTGAGAGCATTTCCCCCTCTTTGCTTATCTTTTATTCTCCTAAGGTTTTTTTTAATTGTTATTTACTTCAGGCTTGTGAATAGTAAGTGAAAATGAATAACTGTATATAAGTATTAATATAGCTATGAAACATAAGTAGAATAATATGTAATGATTGTAATTTTTAAAAAAGTTATTTTTTATTACTTGGGGTAGGATGGACTATGGTCCAATGTACCCCAAATATTTTTTTTCTTTATCATAAAAACTAAACTAACAGTAAATAATTATTAAATCAATAAATTTACCTTATAAAAGATTCAGTTTACTGTTCCAATCTTAATTAAACCAATTTTAGAAAACAAAGTAGCAGACTTCTGAAAATGACTCAGCAGTGTTAAAATACAACTTACTGAAATAAGAATGGTTCCTTATCACTTTAACATGTGGTTTCTTCAAAGGATTTGCGCAACTACTAGGGGCATTTGTTGATAATAAAATGAAATAAAATAAAATAGAATTTCAAAAATAATTGAGGCTGGCCCACTAGGCCCCTATGTCCAATGAGCCCCAACTCCCCCTACAAACCTTTGTACATTATTTATTAATTCTTAAAATACCGCAAAAACAGAGTTCTTCATCTGGATGGTTCTCAATTTTTTAAATACTCTTTTTGTGGCTGTTACATTTTTTGTTGCAAGTTTATGAATATAAAATAAAGATAGTACCACAAGATAAATTATAGTTAAATCACTCTAAATAATAACCCCACATTTCTTAGAAACCTCTCATTCAAATCAGCTTGATTGTAAGTTGCATTTTGTGTGTGCAATTAATGAAATGAAATGAGGTGAGAAACTGAAAATATATTCAGGAAATATGCTTTCAACATAATTGTATTTGACTTCGGTGCTTTGTTTTATATGAATAATTTTTCAAATTTTATTCTGTGTAAAACAGCACTGGTTGTTAAATATACAATATATGCAGTCAAAGAGGTCCCATAAAAAGAGTAATAAGTCCATAAAAAGAGCTATAATACTGAAAAACTGGGGTAAGTACATTTTCAAACCAGTACTCTCAAACCTGAAACCGAACTAATTTCAAAAAATTTGCTGCTTAGTACCAGGGTAACATTTCATTTCTGTGTGAATTCGGTAGTGTCGATTCCACTGATCCTTACTAATAAACCTTCTTTGGCATGCATTGCAAACATAGGGTTTATCTCCTGTGTGAATGCAAAAACGTCTTCTTCAAGTCAGTCCGTTGAACAAAAGCTGTTTGAAGCACATCAAAAGCCTAAGGCTTCCCTCCTGTGTGAATCTGGAGGTGATCTTCCAAGTGTGTCTGCTTAGTGAATGCTGTCTGACACACATTGCAAATATAAGGTTCCACTGCAGTGTGAACCTTGAGGTGGCGGTTCAAATTACCATTCTGAGCGAAAGCTTTTTGACATACATTGCATACATGGGGCTTCTCTCCCGTGTGAATGCGAAAGTGTCTTTTCAAGGCAGTCTGCAGCGCAAAAGCTCTTTGGCACACGTCGCAAGCAAAAGGCTTCTGTCCCGTGTGAACCCGGAAGTGCTCATTCAAGTACGCCTGCCGAGTAAATGTTTTCCGACACACATCGCAAACATATGGTTTTTCTCCCGTGTGAACCCGGAAGTGCTGATTGAAGTGTGTCTGCCGAGTGAATGCTTTCTGACACACATTGCAAACGTAAGGTCTCTCTACAGTATGGACCTTGAGGTGCCGATTCAAATTACCCTTCTGGGTGAAAGCTGTCCGACACACATCGCACACATACGGCTTCTCTCCCGTGTGAATGAGAAGATGTTGATTGAACAGCTTCTGGCGACTGAATGCTTTCAGACACACATCGCAAACATATGGCTTTTCTCCCGTGTGAGAGCGAAGGTGTTCATTCAGAGTTGTCCGCAGAGAGAATGCTTTCCGACACACCTCACAAATGTAAGGCTTCTCTCCCGTGTGAACACGGAGGTGCCGACTCAAGTAACTCTGCCACGTGAACTCTTTGTGACACACATTGCAAGAATAAGGCTTTTTGCCAGCTTGAGTAGGGACAGAGATCTTTAGATGCGGATTCCTGAAAAATGTTTTTTTTTCACTTGCATTGTTTGCATGATGTTCCTTTAATGTGTCATCACAAACGTCTAGAATTTCCATTTGGGAATATTTGTCAACACTCAGTCTGCACCTGGTAGATTTTTATTCCATTTGAACTTTTATTTTCGAGCAAACTAGAATCTGTGAAAAAATAGTTCAAACACTTGCAGATCAGATTTTAAAGCTGTCTGAGCTATTTTTTTACAAAGATATTTTTAATCTTTCTTCGGCTGTTGCATACAGAATATATATGGTCAATCAATCATCACCATGAATAAGAACAACTCTTCTAAGGATGGAATTCTGAATCACAGTTGAAAGGAAACTAATACTTTTGGCAAGAGCACACAGTAGTTATTGTCTTTAAGTTCAGATTCTGTACTGATGTAATATCTAATAAAATAAAAAAGAAAGAATTAAAACTTTCACTTGGAAGGACAAACTTTTGAGTTATTAATTTAAGTTGAATTTTTTAAACTCAGGCATGCAAAATGATGCAACTTCTATACAATAGGGATGCACAACTTATGGAGTGGTGGACAATACTGGCCGCTGACATTTATTCTGTTTGGATGCCAACCCAGTTGCATTGTTGAACATACAGGGGTGTACACAGTTTGGCCAACACACAAACTAGCATCTTCAAGTTCCTCGATACTTAATTGATATTCCCTGTCACTCCAGGGGCTCTACCACGAACACAGCGGAATCAGATTCCGATCAGAATTCAGACCAAGTGATATCACAATTCTGGTTAAAGTCTGCTTGACTACACAAGCTCTTGATTTCACTTGGAAAGAAATTCTGAAGAAGAATAAATGGCCTAATAACCACCCGGCAGAGAGCAAGTGAAATGTGCATTCCGCATTGGAATCTTTCTCGACTCGCACACTATGGTGCAAGGGCGGCTCCAGACTGAATTCTCGGAGGGGGCCATCGAACTTTTTACTTAGGTCTTTACTTATTTATAAATTGTTCAAATGCAAATTGAACGTGTGAAATCGTGAAATATGCGAATCTAAAGTTGTAAAACAAAATTTCGGAGGGGGCCATGGCCCCTATGGCCCCCTCACTGGAGCCGCCCTTGCTATGGTGTTGATTCCAGTAGTAACATTAACATTTTTAGAAGAGCATAATTGCCTTCGAATTCGAAGAATTCGTCCCCATCGAATCAATGCATAAGGAATTTGAAAACATTTAATTATTTATAGGGATGCAACAAATATCAGGCAAACATACTGCATCCGGCCAATATGCTAGATAATTGGCAGTAGCCAGATATTACTATTTGTACTACCAGCAGTACATCTGGCCTAAAATAAGTATATATTGAGAAACAACACATATAAGTATAATAAATGACTAAATTCTGCAGTAATAAAAAAATTAGGAAAAAAAAAAAATCAGTTTCGTGAAAATATTTTGCTTTCAATACTTTTTAGAGCATATTTTTATCATGTATGAAAAAGAGTACTTCTATCTTTTTTTTAAGATTGATAAATATGTGTTATGATGGGGAAACACTGATTTTCAATCTGTTAGAAGAATTCGGTTACTTTTTTTTTTCATAAATTGACCCTACTGATGAGAATAGTTTACTTGCTGTAACACTGATGGCTGTGTAAAAAGTTTTTTCTTTCCCCCTATGATAAAGTAGGGAACTTTGTTACATTGATTTTTCAACAGTAAAATAGAGATGCTTTTCTTTTAATAACCAATTTTGTAAAATATTTATACAAATATTGAAGGAGAGCTGATTTATCAATGACATTGTTATTTGCATCAGCTTTAGTTGCAGTAAAACTGATAATTTCATGGAAACAATCCTCCCCCAAAATTCCGATTTTTGAAATAAATGATGTGAAATTAATGAGGAAATTAAAAGAAAAAAGTAATAACTGAATGAGGGTTAACAATAGTGGAAAAAATTGGGTGATTTTTTCCCACTCGAGCTTCAAAATTAAGTGGGATTTTTAAAAATCTGAGCAAGAACTCAAGAATTTTGTTTATTTTCAAAAATTTTTTTATTTTCACATTTTATAAGCAAAATTAATATCATTAAAAAACTACAAAGCAACTAAATTATAAATACTATCAAAATAAGCAATAAAGATAGAAACGATTTTGATAACATCAGCATTCCCATTAGAAAAAAAAATTGGGTGAGATTTCTCACTCACCCAAAAATTTTGAGTGAGATTTCTGAAAGTTAAGTGAGGACATAAATATTATTTAAAACATCATTTTAATTATTTATAGTACAATTTCAATAACGCCGATTATTCCGTTCATAAAACATTTTAGCAGCTTGATGGAATGGAAAACTTCCTAAATTTATATTTGCATCAGCAATTCTAACAAGATTGCTTAAATTTGCACTAGAAAGTCTATTCTAAAATTTGTTTTTAATGTGATTTTGTCTGCTGAAAGATCTTTCTACAGATGCTGAGCTTATTGGAACTGTGAGATAAATTTCCAATATTTTTGCAGTATTCGGATAGATCTCAGCATATGAATTTAGTAAAATCTCGGCAATTTTGCAGAGTTTTGAGTGTTTTATAACTGTTTTTCTATAGAATACAAACATCTTCATACTCTTTTAAAAGCTGGTCATCATTTACAAATTTTCGGAAATGTAGACCAACTTCCTCAGTTTCTCTTTCATTTCCGAAGAATTTAGTGCTTTCATCAATACTGGATCATAATCTTGAAAGCAGTCTATAATTGATATATTAGAAATCGGGTGTTGATTCCTTCAACAACAGAATCTATTAAATTTCTTTTAATTTGGGTTAAGCTCTCTAGATTGCTAGTTGCAGTAATTCTTTCCTTAAGAGTTTTATAACATGAAGCCTCCCATTTTTCATCAAGCAGTGTTTGTTCATCATCACTTTCAATAGTCTCAATTAAATTTTCATTTCATTAATTTACAGTACGCTCTAAGTTTGGGGTTTCTATCACATTTTTTTGAAGGATGTTTCAATTGATCCCGACTGGTCTTTCAAATTTTTCGGTTTAGTTATTGCAGTATTTATGCAGGGTTTTATTAGTGCCAAGTCTGCATTATCTGCCTGGAATATCTTTGATATTTTTGCTAATACAGGCAAGATGTCGTTTAAGACATGTGTTATGTACACAAATCTGATGTGCCGAATTGATCTCAACAAACCACCTGCAATAGAATCTTTTTCATCAGCCACTTGCGACTCTAAAAACACTGTCAAAGAATCAAGTGTTTTATATATATGATTTACGCTGCATTATGTAGCAGGGTTAGAAATAAGCGGTCGTTAGTCGTATTTTGCACCCAGAAATTTAAAAATTGACAGCCATGAAGTAATACCTGGTCATCATTTCTGACACCAGAAAATTTGGCAAGTAATAATTATTTAATCAAGTTTCTTTGTTAGATTATAAAGTTATTCATATTTCAGTATTAATGTATATGAATATAGTTACCAACCAAACTTTAATCAGTTTTCATACTTGGCTATGATTTGATATTTAAATGACTACAGTATATTATTTCAAAATTACGCCTAAGTAGATAGTTTTGGCAGCTAAGACAAAATAGTTGGGTGCCATTGGCACCTCACTTTAACATCTTAATTTCTAACCCTGTTATGTAGGGACATGCAATTCAACATACTTAATACTAATGCTTTCTACTTGGTTTTGAATTGCTATTAATTTCTATGATCTCACAGGAGAAGCATTGAAACATACAAATATAGACTTTATAGTTTCACTATAAGATCGGATACTTGGAATGTTTTTAACTGCATTCTGCAGCACTAAAGTCAATCTGTGGGCAGTGCAGTGCACAGCAATTATACAAGGATTTTGCTGCCTTAACCTCGCAGCCAATCCAGTGTGTTTGCCTAGCATAACATTTGCTCCGTCACAACCTAATGCTACCAATTTAGAGAAGTTTCCATCGCTTTATCTACCATAACTTTTTGTATTGATAACAAAAGCATTTGTGCTGTTCCATCTTGTATTTGAAGGTTTTCTAGAAACTTGGCCTCAATATTTCCATTTTTGACAAATCGAACATTAATACCCTAGTGCTTTTCATTTGTGATATCGCATGTTTCATCACAAATTATTACATGCACTTTGGCCTTATTAAGATCATTTAGCAAGTCTCTTTAAATTGCTTATGCTATAGATGACTGCAACTCATTGATCGAATTACTGTGTTCATATGTGACTTTCCCAGCTGGTACATCACCTACTTGTAATCTTGCATGCAAACTGCTGTAGATTTCCAAACATGAAGTTTTTCAATTCATTCACCGCCAGCAAGAGAGCTGATTTCAAGCAAGAAATCAGAAATGATTTATTTTTGTTACTGACATTTGATGCAGCTTTCTCTATATCTTTCTGGTACGAAGCAACTTCAACAGACTGAACATGCTCATGGCAAGCACTATGTCTCTGCAAAGATGCTGGTTTATATGATGTACAGCCACCTGAGATAAAATTAAAATATTTGAAGTTTATTGCTTTTACATTAATTTTATATTTTATTCTTGGAAGAATTTATGTTTCAAAATTGAAATAAAGTTTGCAGAAAGGAAATTTTTTATAATCCATCACGATTCAACATTTTCCTTCTGATTTATTTCCACAATTGAAGATGAATATTATTTAGAATATAAAAACAATTGTTAGATCTTCTAAAAATAAAATATATTTCTTTACTTTTAGAAACAAATTTAATAATTATTTTTAAATACAAACAGAAGGGTGGTGGGAAGGGAAAAAACCCTGAATGTTTAAAAATCAAATCATCACCTATAAACTAAATCAGAATATGACACTAAATCAGAAAAAATAATTAGCTTGGTAATTTAAAGCAAAAATAAAAGATGTGGTTTTATTTTAAAGAAATAACTAAACTAGCAAAACATTTATTTTGATTGTTAATGAATATTCAAAGTCTGAAAGAATCACATCCACTTTAACTAAGCAACAGAATTATTAACTACTAGCTGAGTAATAAAAATACTGAAGAAAATTTTTAAATGCAAATTTTTAAATGACACTTCCAACATTATTCTAACGGTACTCAGCACAAAGAGGAATGTTATTAGTTCCGCTAAAATGAGACATATATATGCAAGATACAAAAAATAATGCTCGTTCGCAGGTCTCTGAATATAAGGCAGAAGTGAGATAATTTTCTGTAATGACAGGAGCTAGATATTAATGATATTTCATTCGTGCCTCAAACACTAATTTAAATTATGAATAGATCCTTTGTGTGTGTGTGTTGGCACAAGCATGACATAAAAAAAAAAAATCAGGATCCTTTCCACAAAAAGCAGAAAAATGGGGCAGGGGGGGTCTAAAAACTGTAATAAGTTTACTAGGGATACTCATTTTATTTTTTTAATGTTAAAAAATAAGAACTTCTCGAAATAAATAAACTAGAAAAGTAAAGTTGAAAACCAAATACCATGATAAACAGATATAGGGATGCACCGAATATTCAGTCTGGCTGAATACTTAAATATTCGGCAACCGAATAGTAAACCAATTTAAGTATTTACAAATTGGTAAACAAATACATATTTTTTATATCATGAGTGAAAGATATAGTATAGTTCCATAGTACTAAATTAATTCAAGTTGTTACTTACTAATATCACATGTGAATACGCATTAGAAACCCTTAGAAAGTCAGTCCACCTGCCAAGGCACCACCCCATCCTTAGCTGATCGCCTTAGCGTAACGTTGCAACATTCACACAAAAAACTAATATCACAATGAAATTAGTTTAAATGTAAGAGAAAGAACTCAGATGCTTGATTTAAATTTTGTTGCTTTTCAATTTTTCTTAAATCTTATGACAGATTACATTAACCTTGCTATTATTAGGTTGTAACGAAAGTTTCCCACCACCGCAAACATCGTCAGCACACAGTTCGCGTTAGCGTATTTGCTCATATTTTGTAAAACGATTTTTGGCATTTGAAAGAAAGAGGCTTACTTTATAACACTGTGTTGTGAAATCTGTAAAAAATATAGTTATCATTAAGTATAAGGTATCCCAAATGGAACTATCACTCTAGAGGATTAGAACCATCATTTACTTCCACTTGTGTTGCAAAAAGTCAGCTACATAATATCAACAAATTATGAGTACAGCTTTAAGTACTATTGTTGTATCATGTGAAACTGTGCAGGTTTGGTACCGAAAGTTCAAAAACAGTTATCTAAGGAGTTAGAAGTTAGTTTTTCAGGCAGATATGGCGGAAAACTTTCGTTACAATTTGATACTAACTCATTTAAATTTGAAACAGTAACCAGGGGGAAAAAAATCTCATAACATTAAGTGTTCATAAATGAGTAAAGTCAATTAACTGCTATTTTTTTTAATTAAATATGCAGGTAAAAAAAAATACCAACATTTCACTAATATTTAAAAAAGTTATTAATAATATATAAAGGAAGTACTTGGATATTAAATTTTGCAGCATTTTAATTTATTAAGTTTTACACCATATGAAATATTACTTAAGAACAAACTAATCAAATTAATCATTGCAATCAAAGTTTAATAATGGTTTAATAAATTTTAACCGTATTCGGTATTTGGCCGAATATTCGGTTAGAATGTTAACCAAATATTCGGTATTTGTTATTCGGCAAAACATGGTTTTCAGTGCAGCCCTAAACAGATATTTTATAACACCCAGTCCACAAAGATGGAGGATTGGGGGAAAATGCAGCGGATTACTGAAAATATCACTGCTCTAGAAAAAATAATTTAAGTTTTTAAAAACTTTTTACCATTTCCCGTTTATTTTAGTTGCAAAATTAATAATTAGGCCACTGTTTAAAAAATAGAAACCTGAATTTAGAGCTTTGTTTAAGGCAGCCCAGTATTACTCTATCTTGCCAGGCCACTGTGAAAACCAGCGGTCAAGACTGAATTTTCCGCCATGAGTGTGAAAGTTCTAATGGATGGAATTCGCTCAACAACGATGTACGAGTGGTTTATTAACTCCTTAAAATTGCAAATTTTTCTATACTAACTGCTCATACACACTTGCGGATCCCACAAAAAATTCCAATTTTACGGAGATGGCTATCTTATGGAAGTGTATGTAAATGTTACTAGTCCGTTCCGCTCCCCAAAAAATTGTCCAACTTATGGGGGTGTCCAAGTTGGGTTCACTGTAATTCACTAATAACAAAACTGCACAATAATTATATTGACAAATAAAGAAAGTAAGTGAGTGAATTATAAATATAATTCCTGTCTCGAAAAAATAAATAAATAAATAAATAAAAAATTTCAAACCAGTACAACCATCGACAGCCACAAAGGTCACATTCTATATAAAAGGAAAGCTAACTGATTAAATATATTACTAGCCGCCTCCAGCGACCAGTTGGTTCACCATCTGAATAAATCTTGTTCGGAGAGAATCCTGTTCCTCACTGGCTTCCTTGGCACTGAAATCTCTCAGATTCTGAACGGAATGTAAAATTAAGATGGTTACAAACAGGAGCGGCCCTTGAGTAAGTGGCGCCCCTGCTAATGTAAAAAAGACACCCCCTTTTATGCTCTACTTAGTTTTTGAATTCGAACTGACGCCCCCTTCGAAGCCAGTGCCCCGATGAGATGCTTACTGCGTCGGGCCGCCCCTGGTTACAAAAATAAGATGGTTAAATTATAAAAACCTACAAAAAGGAACAAATTATTTTTGTCCTATATTAATTCTGAAGAGCTTCTGGATATACTGACAGAGTTGCCAAGCTAGCAAAGTGAAAAATCAGGAGATTTTATTCTAAAAATCAGGAGACTTGTTTTCGACTAAAAACTAAATTTTCAAAGATCAAGGTTGTATCAGCTGAAACTGCATTTTGGAGAGAGAAAAAAGCATCTTTGGTGCTGTTTGTTGCCAGATATAGATATTGTTGGACCACAAAAATAATAATAATAATAATAATAATTTTGGGTCATGCCTCCTATTAGGTAGTCAGTAGCTTGTAAAAAATTTAGCAACATGAAAAATGTTAAATTGGAAAGTTAAAAATTGGGGTCAATTTTTCACTCTTAAGTCATTGGAGCATTAATGTCAAACGAAAAATAATCATTTTTAAGAGTGATGGAAAAAGATAGAAATTTCTATGCTTTAGAACATGAAGCCACACTTCTTTCACTATTATACATTTGTCAGTAAAGTCCAAACTTTATGATGTCACACATGCGTGGGTTCCTGGAACTAGTTTGATTTGCAGGAAAGGGGGAAATGCTGAGAAGGGTTCCTTGCGACGCCAAAGCTTATAAAAAGATTTCAAATTCAAAAAATCGCATTATTCATGTAATAAATGACAAAAATCAGGAGAAAATGAGCAAATAATCAAAAATCAGGAGAAATGTATCCTAAATCAGGTTGGCAGAAGATCAATGAAAAATCAGGAGTCTCCTGCCTAAATCAGGAGAGTTGGCAACTCTGTACTGGCCTTTATCAAAAAACAGAAAGGGAGAAAAAAAGTAAGAAAATCTGAAACACTTTCAGATTTTAAATACACCAGGGTTTTGGGCCCACCCACGAACCCCCCCCCCCAAAAAAAAAAAAAAAAAAAAATCTTAAAAAACCCAAGAAAACCCTCACAGAAATGGGTTTCTTGGGGTTTTATTAAAAATTATCAAAATTTTTCCTTTCTCTCATTCAAATCACTTGTTATTTGACATTAAATACGTATAATATTACCAACATAACTTAGTGCATTGTATTAGATAAATATACTGGGTAATTCAAAATAGATGTTAAGGCGATTATTCTTTAAACTGTAAGTGATGGAAACATACTTTCAATTAGCAAAGTCAGTCAAATTATAAGTAGCTTTCAGATAGGGCATTTTTTTTTTACTGGGGGTTGTATACATATTAAAATATGAAATTTAATTTTTATACAGTCCCTCTTTTCCTACCCTTTCTATTTAGAAGAATGTTGCTCTTTGTCTAAGAAAATTAATAAAACAAATCCCGTGTTTCTAAGTCAAATAGTTAGCAAAAAATTTATTTTTAAAAAGGATGACTTAATTGATGATGAAGGTAAAGTGGTGTGCCCACTTTACCAGCGTTAAGTGTTGGTGTCGGTTTTCGAGAGAAAAAATCTTTACTGTGGGGGAATAAACTATGAGTTGTAAAAAGTTAAATAACGATCCCATTGTTGACAATTAAATGCGTTCAAATTCGTGAAATGAATAAGCACAGTTTTACCTAAATGATCGATACTGCTTTATGAAATGAGCGATAATTTACTCTTTTAGGGGGGGGGGGGGGGGTCATCCACTCATTACATTACTCTTCTAGAGAAGGAATTTTAAAGTGTAAAAGAGAATGAAAAAATAATGGTGTAGGTTACTATGGTGTGAAAACTTTCACTAGAAACTGCCAAACATGCTTTACAGGAAAATTCTAGCTCAATTAGGATTTGAGGAGTCAACTGTGTCTATTGAGTGACTATTAACATAAGTTAACGTCAGTTGAAAAGTAATTGCATTTTTCTCACTTTGGAGACCCCCCCCCCCTTAGTGCTTGGCGACCCATGCCAAAATTTTCAAATGGATATATCTTGGAAACTATTCCATGTAGAGACACGAGATTTGTTTTATTAATTTTCTTAGGCAAAGAGCAGTTATATTTTCAGACGCAAGATATGATAAAAGAAAGTGTGTACGATTTACACCAATTTATGTATGTTACTCAGCTTTCAAAAGTTTTCCCTGAAGTTTTCAAATTGTGCTAGCTGGTTTTAACTATACCGTTTCAACAGACAAAAGCCAAAGATTGGATCAGATAGAATGTTACTGAGCTATGCATTCCTTGGTTCTTGCATGTTCATGGGTAGATAAAAATTTAAACTTCACACTACAATAGACCCCCTCCGCCTCATAACACGGAAGATATTTTGTTATGGGAAACCGTGTTGTACGGGTCCTGAGCTATACTACACCTGGAGTGTGGACTCCGCTTATAATCGCTGGAAAAATGATTGGCACTCTTCAGAAACACAATGATTTTCAATGTTGCCATTCGAAAGTTATATTAATTATGAGCTAAAGCATAATAAAATCAGAACATCTGTTTCAGCTGTATTTTTAATAATGTAAAACCCATTGGCCACCCTTCGAATTCGCCACCCATGGCGATTTTTCATTATTGGGCGACTTGCGTACCTGTAAAGTTAATATAAGCTACAGAACAGATAGGATAGCTTGCCACCCATGGCGACTTTTCATTATTGCGCGATTGACACATGCTCACAACCTATAATTACTGTTCATGTAAGGTTACCGGAAAACTGTTATCCATATTTTCATTTACGTAATCGTTTGCAGATGGGCGTACTTAGCACCACGAATTATACCATCTCGTCGCACTAGCAAATATCCAAAGAGTACTGTAACTGCTATAATGGCATAGTTAACGCCACCAAATATTTCTACTGGTACCCAATAATCCAGCTGGACGAGAACCGGCTTTAAAATAATCTGCATTTTAATTATCTTTCATTTTCAAGATAGTTATTCTGTTTTGGAAAAATGAATAATCGCTAATTCTAAACTCCTGTTGTCTAAGCGAACTTACTATTTGAAAATGGTCAACTTTGTGTAACACATTTTGAGTTACTTATTTCATATAGTTTTTATTTTGGCATAAAATGGGCATAATTCTAACTCATGTTTGTAAATTTCACGCGATTCTAGATACTTGGAAACGCTTTGTTGCAAAGGAATGAATGATTTTATGGCAACCATTCGGTTTATTTTTTCAGCTTTTTATGAATATCTTCTAAAATAATTAGATTTTTGAAATTTAAGTCAGCTTAGCAGGTTCCTCGGAATTTTTTGAATCTGTGGGCACCTTAGTTGAAACTCAAATCCCCACGGTTTAGGAGGCAATATGCTGACAAGCTTTTGACAGCGGCCTTTACTTTTTTTTAGAATAGAGAGATAACCGCTCAGAAATGTCCCCGACACCCACTGGCTTATAACGTAACACCAGCATGCTTTCTTTTATTTAGCTTTATATTCACACCCTATTTCTAACAAACACACACAAATTCTTTTCATACATTAACATAACATATTTCATTCCCATATTTTATTCAATCAATAACATGAAACAATATCAAATATCAACCCAAACTGACAATAGACGTATTCTTTATGGTTGCCAGTCACAACTACCATCAGGGGTACTTCACTTCCGATGTGCATCGCCCACGACGGCGCCAGAAGTATCACCAAATGAAACATGTAAACAAACATTGATATATGTAAACAGCACCGGATATGGGATATAGTCCTTTATTTACACCATTTGATGAACTATGTGTGTGTTGTATTTATTTTTTAATGTTTGTGCGTGTTTTTTAAAAAATGTTTTATATGTCTTGATGGAATTTAAGTATTTATTAAATAGGTTTATGTTTAGGCCTAAACATAACAGTTCCATTTAATCCAAACTCTGCAGTTAATAACACACTTTTCATTTTATTCCTATTACAATGTTTTCTTAAACGCGTAGACTTCGTTAAGTCATAAATCAATTTTAAAAATCAACCACAAACATAAAAATATATAAATTTTAAAGAAACACAATTCATTTTACCCATAGCAGAACATATGGTATTTTGGTGCACATTATCGGGTGCACAATAGTAACGTAAATGCAGAGTACAAACCCTCAGCGAGTAATCTCTTCGCTTGGCATGTCGACGGTATAATACACAAGTACCATATTTGATAATTTACTAATATTTTTAGGACTGGTGAAGAATGATAATGAAGGATTCGCTTCTTTCTTCATCTTGATTGAAGCAATAGAATTATTGCTTTTTAAGTTTCTCATTCAGCTACAGAATGTGTAGCACACATGTAATTACACTTTGAGATTCAATGTTCGGCATACAATACATTTTGCATTCTACATCAAATCATAAATGTTTAAAACATTTATGATTTGACGTAGAATGCAAAATGCATTTAATTTTAAATTTATCAAACTTCGTGAGTACTGGATAATGAAAATATAAATAATAAGATATCAGGAGCTTTTAGCTACCAAATGGAGAAAACTAAACAAAGAATATCCCAATGTGAATGTAAACATGCTCAAAGTCCGGGAAACTTTCAATAAGTCTGTATGTTTCATTCCTTGACCGAATCTTGAAACCATATGTAGGGAACGAGAAGCTTTTGCTTTTAGTAGACTCATGGAAAGAAGTTTATGACGAAATATTTTTATAACAATGAAAGAAATTCATCGTGTTCCCCCTAGATATGAAAATAAGTTCCCCCTCCCCTTCCGCTTTCTTAAGTGTTATGGTGGCCCCTGCCTTCCCAGTCTGGGCCTGTTTATGGCCCGTTTTTATATAGGCTATAGGCTTTTTACAGGATTGAATCGAAAATATATTAAAGCTTACCATATTAGATGACAGATACAAATTTTGCTAAAAGAAAGTTGAGTCAAAATTGATGGCATCCTTTCTAATTTCTTTAAAAGCTATGATAGAGTCAGTTCATATAAAATGGCCAACGACAAGGCAATAACAGTTCTATCCCCCAGATGATTTTCGACACATCTCAATTAATTTTCAATTAAACACATTAACAAAACATACATTGCACTCTTGCTTAAAATACTTATATACACAAAAATAAGCTGAAACGTTAACTAAAAGCATTTAATCAACATTGAAGAGTCGTTCACTATGAACTTTTTAACGAGCGGATAATTCGCCCGAACTCCCACCATTTCATTGGATGAGGTCTGTCGCTTTTCAGCCAATGACATTCAAGGACAGATTTTGCGCTTTCCAGTGCAACTAAAGCGCGTTAGTTGGGAGTTCAGAAGTTTTATAGATTATTTTATGCACCCGATAGTTAATATTTAATACATGTGGGCGCGGGGGGGGGGGGGGGGGGTTGTACTTGGTACCGCCAAGAATTTGAAAAAAATACAATTAATTTATTATTTTCATTTTTTAGCTAAGTACCGTAAAAAAGCCGCAATATTTTGAATTGTACTCGTATTGTCACATTAAATTAGTTTTTTAGACACGTGTTTATGTTTTCATCCTTTCTGCTATAGTACAGGAGGTTTAAATTTTTCAGAAGTCGTTGACATAGTTTTTTTTTTTTCCTTTTCTCGTTTTCTTTCTTTCTTTCTTTGACTGTCCATGATTACTGCCCATCAATGAAAATGTGCATGTGTAGTTTTCACTAAAACTTCAACGAATTTGAAAAATATCTAGATTAGTCTTGCTCAATAATATTCTTGGCTTGAAAGGTGAATGCACAGAAGTAAAAATATACAGGAAAAATGAAAAGTTCATATATACATCAGATGAAATATATAAATTTATAAAACTTGAGTTCAGCAGGATTCACACAACCATTATATAGGGCACTATAGTACTGCCAAAACATCTGACGAACTGCAGACATTCATAAGGATGCAGAAACAGTCTTTATAGTAGAAAATATTATATAGTAGAAAATATTATATAGTTATCTTTATAATATTTTCTACTATATAATAACAGTAGAAACTACTGTAACTACTAGTAGAAAACAGTCTTCATAGTAGAAATTTTAAAGTAGTTTTGTACCTTTTATGATTATGTTAGCTTAACTGGAGGGCAGGGGCGTAGCCAAGGGGGGTTAGGGGGGTCATAACCCCCCCATGAGGAATTTCTTGCCATACAAAATGTATATTCTTCACTCCCTTATCACACGCATGTATGCATATATGTGAGTTTCAGTAGTCGTAACCCCCCCCCATGAAAAATTTCTGGCTACGCCCCTGCTGGAGGGTGCGCTATGAAAATAAATTAAAATGAAATCCATTTAATAAGTAGATTTCTTTAAATTCGCACTTGAATGGCAAATTTTGTGTAATTTTTAGAAAAAAGGTTAAAATTCATTTTTCTGAGAAAATTTGATTTTCGGCCATAAATATGGGGGTAAACATTGAAGCATTTTTGCTCCCCCATCACGTCTTAAAAAAAGGAATACGTCGGTTACCAGTAACCCATAATTATATATGTATTTAACTTCCTCGTCCCTTCTCTATCTCTTATTATCATATTTCGGTATACATATATGTATAATTTAACAAAGAAACATCCAAAGAAAAAATTATTACCTGATAAATTGTTGAATTTTATTTCTTCTTCTTTGAAATCAATTTTATGAATATTACGTAGATGTTGAGCAAGATCATCCGAAAATCTGGATTTAAAATTGCAATCCTTTTCTTTACATACAAACTTTCCTGAATTGGATACTTCTGTGCACTTCTTTTTGTGTCTATAATAGGAAGAACTGACATGGAATTCTTCAGAACATTCGCATATTTTGAAGAAATCCTTCGAATTCTTTTCTTTCGACTCCTTGTTGTTAGCGATCGCTTTTATTTCTAATTAGATTAGACATAAAAATCAAATCATTGCTACTGAAAACAAAAACAAATATAAGCGCGCACAAATGAAAATGAAAACAAAGTGCGCGCTTCCAGACGAGGCAAAAATTGGACTAAGCTCCCATTGGTTGACATTTAATGACGTCATGGTGAGAGTTCGGGTGAATTATCCGCTCGTAACTTTTTACGCTTATCCAAGCCATGGAGTTAGAGGGGTCCAAGCACTGAGCTCTATACTACCTGGAGAACGGGACTTCCTATTCTGAGTATTACGACGTCATTGCATTACCTCAGATCATAGCAACCAGCCTGGCAACACTTTCCTGTAGGACACACTAACGTTCGTTTGAGGACGGTGATTGGCGGAATACTCGTCTTTCTACCTCTAAATATACGAGTTGTCCTACAAAAAGTTGCCCTGACGTCATGTCGAAATGCTCTATTAGGACTACCTGTTCCATGTTTCACACAGAGTCCTCTGTGGGGAAATGTACATTTTTGTAGAGTGTTTTTTTACTAATTCATCAGTGAATTTAGATCCGGTACACACAGGACCCTTGACAGAGGAGGGGGGGTTGGGTGGAAAACTTGCTAAATTGTAAAGAAGACTATAATTTACTTTCTATTTCTGGTACACTTGGCAAAATTACTTAAACCCAGTTGGCAAAAGTAAAATGACGCTAGTCGCAGGCGAGTATCCAAAGCGGGGGCTGCAGCCCCTCCCCCCGAAACCTCTCTCCTTTCCATAGCTTACAATAGACATTTTGCACACGACGTCACCTGGCGGTATTTGATACGCCACTTGCGTGATGAGTTTCGGTTTCAGCTTGCTTGGACCTAAGGTAAGGTGACCATGACCATACGTCCTCGAAATTCGAGGAGAGTCCCCAAATATAGATTTTTTTTCATTTTGTCCCCAAATTTAAAGATTGGTACTTTTTTCCCTGAAAGTTTCCGTTTAGTTTATTTCTTTCAGAAAAAAACTGAAGAAAAATAAACCAACTGAAAGCGCCATCTACTCAGAGAAACAATGAAATTCGATCCCTGAAAACGTTTGTTGTCATTGTGTGTGTAGCGTGTCAGACATTCAATAAAGTATCCGACTATGAGCCAAATTTCCCATTTCAGTTTTGTTAATGATTAATCACTTTTCATGAACCATGCAAGATAATTGACGTACGAAAATTTTCTTGCACTCGAATACTTTTTTTAGAGGGTGTACAAAGTTTCATGAAAAATTATCACAAAATGATCCAATGTAAAAAGCGATGCGGTTTAAATAAATATTTATAAAATGAATGAAATACTTGCATTAATTTATTAGAAATAGAGCTATAGAAGAGCTATTAGAATTCATTTTTAAGTATCAAAGTCAGTCAAGAATTAAAGTATGGGTATACATGGTAATATGTTGTGTCCTCGAATAAGTCCCCAAAAATATTTTCTAGTGTCCCCAAGTTTTCCTTGGATTCGTAGACAATGCTTGATTTGTCCCCAAAATACTGTTTAGAAATATGGTCGCCTTAACCTAAGGGATTATTTAACACTTTCTTCTTGAAATATAGCTGCTGCAAAAGAATCTAAAATATTGGTCATTAACAAATAATAGTTTTTTTTATAAATTAATTTTATCTTCATAGTGAGATTTCATTTAAAATGTTAATAATGATTAAATACTAAAAATAATTAAAAAGATCCTACTATTAAAAAAAAGCTGTGGGAGGTTTTTAATGAATATTTGTACTATTTTAAACTCAGAACTCAAAATCAACTCAATGATGTATTATTTATACAGTGTTTTCAATAACGTAATAATTTTAGAACGCTAATATTCTTCTTATTAACACAGTTTTGGAACGAAATGCGATATCATCGTCTTCTAAACCATCTATTTAAATCTTAAAAAGACAATAACTCATTCCGAGCGGTTAATAATGAGAAACAGTAATGAAAAAAGGGATACTCAATGCATTTCAATGGATGGAGCTGGCGGATGTAAATAATGCCAGCAGACGAATTTTCAGAACCTCAGTCCATGCAAAATGTCCATTTGATGCTTAGCTAAGGTGACCAGATTTTTGAACAATTTTGTTTCCCCAAATCCTGTTTTACATTTTGGGGACAATTTGAAAAACGCCCTGAAAATGGGGACGTTTGGTCACCTATGCTTAGCTAACAATCGAAAATACAGACCCCTCCCCCCGAAATAAAATCCTGGCTGCACTACTGCGCCAGTGTGTATTTAAGCTGCATTCATACTGGCCGTACCCTGCTGCTAAGGCACGTAGCTACTGCCCCCTAGTGGCGCCGGGGGGCCGGCACTCAGGGAAGCAAAGCGGACTGCGGGCGGAGATCGCAGAGAATTTAAGAACTATTTGGCTAGAAGCAAGGAGGTTTAACTAATGGAGTTTCCAATGTTGCACTACGCAGTGCTAGGAAAGTGAAGCCTGTGCCAAGCCCCCTTATCCCCCCAAAAGATTGAAGAACGCATAGAGATGTATTGAAAAACGAGTTCCGGAAATTGTTAATAAAAATAATTTAAGAGTTACTAACTAATTCGCGTATCCATTTTACGATTATGGAAGGTTGTTTACACGTATTAACTTGTTTTTTGTTGTATAATTTCAAATATATAAATTTAGATGTTTTCCAATGACGATATCCAATGCTTTGGGGGATGAGGGGGCGTGGTTTTTGGCTTCAAAAACAGAGAACAGGGGCTTCTCCATTAGTTGAACCTCCTTGGCTAGAAGAGATATTTAGCGGCAGCCTTGAGGCTACAACCAATAAGAGGAGTGTTTCAAAAGCATTCTTCTGAGGCCGCAATTCGCCTGCATAGGGCGTGGTTTCGTTGCGCCTTTACTGCGGCTCCTCAAGTTCAAGCGTGGGCAACCTACTTTCAAAACTAAAAAGGACAGGGGGTAAAATAGAGTCTGAGCGACATGATATGGCCAGTATGAATCCAGCTTAAAGGGTCTATTCTGCCACGTTCGTTTAAGCGAACGTTCAGATTTGGGACGTAATTCGAAAAGTATGCTAGAGTGTAAACATTCGGTAGGGAGAATCTACGCCTAAAGTTCTACTATAGCTTGCAGAATACCAAAATATGTTAGCAGGTTGCGAATAACATCCTTTAGATCTCCCACATCCGAACGTTCGGTTAAATAGAGCGGTAAGATTTTTTTCTGCAATGTTGTACTGGGTGCATTCGTAAATGACAAACAAGAGATTTAGTAGTACATACTCAATATAAAATCAACAGGAACTTTTAAAAGAAAGAGAGGCCATAATTGAAGTGCACAGATCAAATTTCAGAAATTTCAACTTAAACTTGCATTTTTTCAAAAGTATTTAGCAAGAGAAGTTCAAATTTCGCTAATAAAGGTTTAAATCAACATCAATCTCAACACTAAAAATATGTATTTTGAATTTACTAAAATGAAAAATACAAGAAAATGATTACCTTTGAAAAATTCTGTATCTTCGCTAGAAGCTTCAGCAAACGTAAAATACTGTTCATAACAGCATACTATGCAACAAACTTTTCGTAACTACGGACGCCATTTCATAACAACGTGCAGCAAGTGTTCTGTCAACAACTGGATGAACCTGCTCCGTGCTCAGTTTACTTAGTTTGAAACTAATCGCACTCAGTTTTGTATACGAACGTTCTAGTTTATAAACTGAATGCACTCAGTCTCATTTACGAAGACTTTGAGGGAAACTCGTTTGGAGTTTACGAATGCAGCCACTGAGAGCTGGCGCATCCAAAAGGAAGCACGCTGCGATGAAACTTGCACGCAAGATGAACGCACTGGTACGTATGCACTTCTTCCATAGATTCACGCTGTCGCTGTGACTGCGGCACCTCATTGTTGCCGCATGGTAGTGGTGTAGACCTAAGATGTTTGATATCTGCCAGAATTTTGCGGTAGAGTCAGTTACGATTAAGAAGCTCATGAATGAAGTGTCAATACAAGTGCCATATTGATCTCAATTGTACCTAAATCTGCAATTTCAGCTAGAAGATCTTTCAGTGCTCTTAGACGAGTGAATACGTATTTACGCACGAACATGAATCAAAAACACCTAACGCATCTCACGCTCCTTATTGTTAAGGAGCCGCAGATTGCAATAAAGTGTGTGTAGAAAGAACTGCGTAGAGAAAAATCTGTATTTGATAATTAAACGTGTTGTAGTAAGCATTGGACAAATGGAAGATTTAAAAAATCATGTCTCACCACCCTCCGTCCTGACTTTTCAAAACCTTGACACTTCCTGAAGTGACTTCGCCGACTGAATGCTAACTGACATGGTCTTCTCTTCCGTGCTAACTCCAGGTGTTGATTCCAGTGAGTCTGACAGTAAATGCTTTCCGACACACATCACAAACAAGAGGATTCTATTTCGAGTGAATGCGGAGGTGCCGATTGAAATCACTCAGGATAGTAAATGCTTTCTGACACACATCGCAAACATAGGGCTTCTCAGAGTGAATTCGGAGGTGTTCATTCAAGGTACTCTGCCGAGTGAATGCTTTATGACATAAATCACAAACATAAGGTTTTACATCAGAGTGAATGCGGAGGTGCTGATTTAAGCTACTCCGACCAGAAAACATTTTCTGACACACGTCGCAAACAAATGGCTTCACTCCTGTGTGAATGCGGAGGTGCTCATTCAAGTATGACTGCCGAGTAAATGTTTTCTGACACACATCGCAAGCATGGGGCTTCTCTCCCGTGTGAATGCGAAGGTGCCTCTTCAAATTACGCTGATCACTAAATGCTTTTTGGCAAACATCGCAAACACTGGGTTTCTCTCCCGTGTGAATGCGGAGGTGTCGAGTCCAGTTACTTTGCTGAGCAAATGCTTTATCACATACACTACAAACATAGGGCTTTTCTCCCATGTGAATTCGGAGGTGCTGATTCAAGTTACTCTGCACTGCAAATGCTTTCTGACATACATTGCAAACACAGGGCTTCTCTCTCGTGTGGACGCGGAGGTGCCGATTCAAGTGAGTCTGCTGAGTGAATGCTTTCTGGCACACATCGCAAACATAGGGTTTCTCTCCGGAGTGAATGCGGAGATGTTCATTCAGGAATCTCACCGTAGTGAATGTTGCTCCACATACGTCGCACGCATGAAGCTTCTCCCCAGAATGGATGCGGGCATGGAGCTTCAAGTATGACTTGCTGGAAAACGTTTTCTGGCATACATCGCACGCATGCTCTTTCTTGACGTCGGCACGGAGATCCTCTTGGCGTTCTGAGGTGGCATCCTGACTCCAGTTTGGCTCAAGTACTTCCATTTGAACTCAAGCACAGTCATTCAAAGTGAAAACTCAAGAGGCTGACGAACGCAAGGTGTGCACACATACATACGTACAAGCAAAGAAAACATACTGTTTGACTGCCGAATAGATAAAATGGTAAAAATCTGGTTTACAGACGGAAACGGGCACGTCCATTAGATGTTGGGAGTGTCAGTCATATGTGCGCTTTCCGAATTACTTCTAAACGATTTAGATGTTTCATCCATTTTATTTTTTAGGAATACTATGTTTACAAATACAAAATTCCGATATATATTATCATATCAACTGAGCTAAGAATTCACTGAATAAGTCGAAAAAAGTGCAGTCACTCCGCTCGCTTTCTCCCCTTCTCGACCGGTTCATTTGGATTCACCTTTCCCGGCAGCTTATCAATTTTCTACGCTAAACACAGTCAGACAGAACATTAAAAACTTCCACTTGCTGGTAGAATCTTCCCGGTAATTAGCGTAAAAGCCAATGTAACTATTTCAATATAACATGCTTCATTACATGTATGTGTGTAGTTTTTAATGCTCGTTCAGCGCTTCAGACATGAAGCTCTGCACCGCAAACAAAAAAAGCTGCTCACGCAAAAGATTTGATGATGAAGAACTTTCTATCTGCAATGTAAGAAGAAAATAATCAGTCAAAAATCAGAATGTAACACTCCAGTTTTAAACAAAATAAATACTTTAATACTGTAAAGCCATTACAAATTCCATGGGAAAATACAAAAGAACGGGTTGCTGATTTTCTAGCTCATCTTACATAAATTTTTTACAAAAATAATAAACTAAGAACATTAGAACACAAACACGAAACGAGCAACAGTCTCATTTTGCAAATAAATACAAAGCGCGAGTGAGCGCCATGGAGTTAGTAGGATGTTTTATAGCTAAAAGGTTGACGGCGCTATGACGTCATTTACGGTTGTTGCAGTACTAGATTTATTTTACATATTTATTGACGATTACTTGTTTTGAGTTCACACTTGTGTTACCTCTGGTTAGCAAAAAGTAAAAGTTGCAAGTGCTAGGTGATTTTCTGTCATTTGAGTCAGGCGGCTTTGGTGTCGTTTTATGGTGACTTACGTGACGTTTGTTGCTGATAATCAAGTGTGAGTACTGAAATAAGGACATAATAATTTAATTTTGAATGTTAATAAAACTCTGCTTTTTTATTTCCTTGTACGGAGTATAAGAAAGTAATGTGATCCCGAAAAATTTCGGGATCCGACTTCCGACGAAAAAGTGATTTTGACTACCTCTAAATTTAATTTTAAGAATTTTTTCGATGCATCTCATCGTACGCTAGAATGCACGATCATATAAATGCGTCTGAAACCCATTTTGACCAACGGCGAGTCTATTTTGACTAGTTTTTCCATGTCATCTTTACGTACGTACGTATGTATGCAACTCTCCTGTCTCAAAAACTATATTGGTCGTAGAATGGTCAAATTTCATATTTAGGATTTTTGTAACATGCAGTTGTGCACCTCACCCTTTGGTCCCAATCGACTGGATAGTTTATCTACGGGATCGTTTAATTTTTTGCTTTATTTTATTTATTTATTTGTTTATTTTTTACAAAACAGCTAAATTACTCCTAGTCATGCTTACACATTCTATTTTCTTAAATCAAGATCAAAAACAATGTAACCACACTTCGCAAATAAGAGAAAAAATATACTTTATAGTAGTGTAAAAAGTATATGTTTTCTCTTATTTGCTTTATAGTTACATTGTTTTTGAACTTGATTTAAGAAAATAGAATGTGTAAGCATGACAAGGCATAATTTAGCTGTTTTGTGAAAAAAAATTAAAATTATAAAGTGCTGTGACCATTATTTGCCCAGGAAACGGAGTGACCCCTATTTCCCCCATATGGCTCTAACTAATGAAATGCTGTATGCTAACATAAACAACATAACTAATGAAATGTTAACATCTTCAAAAATGATAGTCTCTGAAAATCATGATTTTTTTAAAGATTTATGTCAGTGAAACATTTTTGAAAGAAAACAAAACAATTTTGTTGGTCCTGCTTCTTAATTGCATATGATCTAAGCCAGGGGTGGGGAACCAATGGCACGCGACACAATATTTTGGGCACGCCACCGATTAAAACGATTTGCATTTTAATTAAAAAAAGTTCACTATGAAGTATCACGATCGAACGGTCACCAAGTAAAAATTATTTGATGGCACGTCTATAGCCTCATTGGACATTTATTTAGAAAAAATGGCACGTTGATCCATAAAGTTTCCCCCCCCCCTGGTCTAAGCTTTTCATACGAACATATATTTTTCTTCACTATTCTTTAAAGTATGTTTATTTATCCCCCAGTTTAGAGGGGAAGTTTTTGGACAGTGATATTTTTTGATATTTTAGGTGCTTTTTTAATTTACTCCCGTGTAAAAAATATTATTATTTACTTTAACTGGAAGATATAGAAAGTCCCCCAAATGTAAAGCGAGCTAATTTGGAACTGTTCAGTGGTAAAGAACTGTCTAATGACAATGAAAATAAGATTGAATACGCTGAAATGAAAAAGTTGCAATTAAAAAAAAATTAAAATAATCCTCCTTAGAAGATTTCGTGCTACAAGGAATTCATACTGTACGTCAGTGGTTCTCAACCTTTTAACGTCGCGCCCCCCCCCCAACAAAGGCTAACTTACGGTGGCGCCCCCTCCCTCACATTTTTCAGCATATATTCAGTGTTTTAATCTTTAACAATGAACATTTAGTCGAATTTTCTACAAAATAATGTTATCAGTAAAATTTGAAAACATTTTAAGCGAAAATCGATGTATTTTTGAGTAAAAATGAGAATAAATAAGATGATTTTTTTAAAAACATGCATCACTACTTGCTCTTTGGTTTTTCTCGCCCCCCGCCTTGGGGGTCGCGCCCCACAGGTTGAGAAACGCTGCTGTACGTGAAGAGCAGAAATATTTTGCTGTGTATTATGATTAAGACCAAACTTTTCGATCAGAATCCCCAATTTCAGAACATTTTTCAGTTTGTCCCCAAAATGTAAAACAACAATTGGGGACAAAAATTTAATTAAAACACTCATTGCTTCCCAAATTAAAAAGAAATCAATCATGGTTCCTTTATTTTATGAATCTCAATAATGCTCTAGTTGAATAAATAGAAGCTATTTTGAGAAGAGTATTGAAATTACAATGTCTCCAATTTTTTTTAAGAATTGGGGACACAACACTTTTTTTTTGTCCCCAATTCTTTCTTCAAAAATAAACTTCTTATTAAAATGTTTTCCTCCTTAAATACAACACATTAGATAAATAAAAAATCTGTTCGTGTGCTAAATAATAATAATTTAGAATATTATTTATTTTTGATATGCATTACTATAAAAAAAGGGGGGACCCATAATTGTCCAAATTTGAGCCATAATTACCCAACTCAATAATTTAAATAAAATTAGGAACAATTAAATTTTAGGTAAAGTGATTATTTGAATAACTTTTTAAATATTTAAGCTTACTTCAGGCGAAATTAAATCATTTTATCTTTCATACTTTGGAAAATAGATGTTTTTTGACCCACAATGGAGGATATCGACTCCTTGGGTTGGAGGCTATAAAAGTCACGTGTCGGTGGAGAACAGACATCATTTTCTCCATAGGTTTATGTGCTGGGCTCTCGGTAATAAGAGCAAAATTTAAATTTTTGCTATCTATGAATGTTTCTATAACTCCCCGGAACCTGTACATGATAACAAAAAGATATCTTTCCACAAATTCCCATTGGAAAATGCTAACATATTAAAAACTGACACTGGCACGAGGCTATTTCAGTCACGTGTCGATAAAAAAAGAATACACTTCAGCCAATCAGATGACAGGCCTACTCATCAACACAGCCGAAAGGTCACGTGTTGGTTGAAAAATGACGTCATATCGATATCGTCCATTCCCCCCATATGATCCTATGTTGTCGATGTTAGCATACAGCATTTCATCAGTTATTCCGCCAACTTTGTGCAAATTCAGAGGGGGGGGGGAATACCTTTATCCTCGCCATCCGGTAGTGTTCAAAACTACCCTTAAATCCTGCATGTCGGACGTAATATTCAGGGGTTTGCAAAAACTCATGGCATTTAACCCTTTGAAGCGCAATCATTTCTCAATATCGAAAAAGTGCAGCCGTTGCCATCTCACGATTTAACTACCAGCAAGATGGCAGTCGATCGAGTCACTCAAGGGATAGACAGAGCTGAAGAACATTGCTGACATAGCCCTTTGTGCGGTGCCGCAGTCTATCTAGGTGTCCTCTTTGAGTATTTAATTCAAATTAAATGTATCCTCCACGAATCAAAACAGCCAAAATGTTAAAGAGTTCTGTCCCCACAGCGAGGACACCGAGCGTTAAAGGGTTAATACTGACACTTGGACCATAATGTCAATTGCAGCAATCATGCTTTTTACAAGCAGTTTTCGGTAATCAATTTTGAAGTTTCGGATTGTACCTTAAAGGCTTGTGACACAAATGTGTTATTTGATGGCCAAAAAATGATTTTATTAGATTTCAAGGCATTAATAGTACACTGTGCAGTACGCTTATCTGCAATGACAGCAACTTTCCTGTTCTTTTTTACTATCTTGTACGGAGTATAAGGAAGTAATGTGATCCCGAAAATTTTCGGGGGCCGAATTTCGGAGAAAAAACCGATTCTGAATACCTCTAAATTTACTTTTCGACCTCTAAATTTTTTTTAAAGAATTTTTTCGATGCATCTCATCGTACGCTAGCATGCACGATCATGTAAATACGTCTGCAACCCATTTTGACCGACGGCGAGTCTATTTTGACCAGTTTTTCCATGCCGTCTTTAAGTACGTACGTATGTATGTAACTCGCATATCTGAAAAACTATTGGTCGTAGAATGTTGAAATTTTACACTTAGGATTGTTGTAACATGTAGTTGTGCACCTCTCTTTTTGGTCCCAATCAACTGGATAGTTTATCTATAGGACCGCCCAAAAGATTCGAAATACATTACGCTCTATGGGCCGAAATTCATTAAATTCGCATATCTCCTATTGGTCGTGGAAAGTTGAAACTTTATATTTAGGTTTGCTGTATAACATCTACTTCAAGTATTAGGCTACTTCAAAGGACTCAGAAGTGATATATGCTGCTAAGGGTTACAAAATGAATTTCTCCATCGAAAAACGTGTCTTTATCGTTTATACTTCTGCTACAGGAACATTCAAAAGATTTCCAATACATTACGGTCAATGGCAATTTTAGGGGCATTCATCCATTTCAAGCACAATATCGTCCTACCCTATAGTTAGGTAATTGTCCGACCACGGTCACGTTCCTCTCTGAAGAATTACAGCAAAAGTCGCCGAGCTTGGCGACTTTTGGTGTACGTGTGTGTGTATTGAACTCTCAAATCTCAAAAACTATGAGTCGTAGAATGTTGAAATTTCGTATATAAGATTGCAGTAACATCTAGTTGTGCATGTCGATTTTTGGTTCCAATCTACTGGAGAGTTTATTTACAGGACCATCCAAAAGAATTTCAATACATTAACGCCTATGGACATCTTCAATACATTACATCTGTAGTCAGTCATTGTTTGGTCCATGGCCAAAATCTCTCCATTTGTCGTCGACCTTGGCGAGTTTTGTCGAAATATCGCCAAATTTGGCACCAAAAATTATTTCGTATTTTGCATAACTCTAAAATTTTTAACCGTAGAATTTTGAAATTTTGTATTTAGAGCTACTGTAATATCTGTTTTAAACATGTTTTTTATTGCATTCGACTGGGTAATTTATTGACAGGGTGAGCCAAATGACTTTAAACACATTAAGGTGTATGGATACATTCAATTCATTGAAAGTCTGTTGTCAATGACTACTTTGGCTATCCCCAAAATCTCGCAAACTTTCTCAAGCTTGTCTTCTTTTGGTGAAATATCGCCAAATTAAGTGTCAGAAACAAATCTTTCAAATTGAACCCAGCTTGGCGATATCGAAATATTCGGATAGAAATCGCTAAACCTTACTATTGCTGCAGTATTTTATCTTTTTCAAACAAAATACGTTTAGATGAAGTGTGCCGAAATCAATTTTTGATTTAACAGATGTGCAAGGAAGTCATGTGTTGTCCACATCAGACTTTTAAATGCGATTGTCTTAATTCAAAGTAAAAATAAAGGCAATCTAATAGGCCAAAGTATTTTATTTCGCCAATTCCAGGTTTTTCAGTAAGTGAATAGCTTTAGCGACCGCTTATTTCAATGGAACTACAAGATCACAAACGTCGGGTTTCTGTACTGTTTGATGAAAGAAATTCCGATTCAAGTCACTTTGATGCTTCCTGACTAGCACACTTTACAAAAGCATTCTCTAACATGTTCTCTCAAGTTATTCTACAAAGTGAATACTTTGCATACAAATCGAAAACATACGGCTTATCCCGTGTGAACACGGAGGTGGTATCAATTTAAGTGACTGCCAACTAAATATTTCTTGACAAAAATCACAAAACCTCTCCCACGGCGATTTAAGAGACTATTAGGCGTTTCACACCGGGGCCATCGCTAAGCAACGGGCCTGCTTATGAGTTGCCATCCCTAAAAATGAGTTTATCATTGAGGCCTGTTTTCCCTAGTCACAGTATTCTATTTTATTGTTCTAAGTATTATAAATGTTATATTATTTTATTATTTTAAAACAATTTTTTTATACTTTTGTCGTACTCAAGAACTTTAGATGTAGGTAATCGTTTTATGAATCTTGCGCCATTTTCTTTCATGAAAATTTATCCTAAAATTCGAATATTTTGCTCTGAATGTAAAGGTAAGTGAACGCTTATAATGTATTTAGAAATTCTAAAAATATGTATGTAAATCATGTTTAGTGAATAATTACTCATGTGTTATTTATAAATAAATTATTTTAATCAGAAATCGTATTACTTGAGTAGTTTTATTCTTGTAAATAAGCATGACGTTTGATACTATTTAGACGATTTAATTTTGCCAGTTGAATATGTTATTTATCAGTTATATATGCCTCGATTATATGATTAAGACTTACATCTGGTACAGTGCAGAAATACAGTAAATTATAAATTATTGATTTTTGCCCGTTTATACAGAATACCCGTTTATACAGAAACTTCAAATGTAGTTAATATTTTGTACAAGCGTTCATTATGCTTGCTCAATTCCCAAGTTCGATTGAGAAAGCGACAAAAGAATACTATATACTACATGAAATGTCTTTATTAAAGAATAATTAATTCAGGGATCACGCTATAGAGCGTATTTTATCAATTTTCTCCAATATACAGGATATCCCGAAAACACTGAAATGCGCTTTAATACATCATTTGTTAAAGATTAATGTTGAATTGTTTAAAATAACGTAGGAAATACGACTACGTTCATGAAATATTCATTATAAAAATATCTCTCATTTGTGTATTTAGTTATTTTAAAGTATATTAAATATCCACTTGTGAAACTAAAATAAGCAATCGTGAATCATGAGAGTAAGCGCTACTTTGTTTTCCTTTCAAATTATATGCATCTATTTTCTTTATGTCAATATGTATCATAGCAAACAAATTAATCATGAGTTCGTACTTGAATGAGTAACACAATGACTACTTAAAACTACATTAAATACCGTTTGAAAGCACTGGGAAGCTTAAAAAATGCCTGATGTATACGTGAAGACTCGAGCATCCGTAGGCCTCTTTGGATGGCTCATCAAAATACACGCGCAGGCCCGTTACTAATTGCGAAGGCCCCGTTCACACTTGCGTCGCTCGCGCCGGTTTGACCGTCGCGAGACCATTTTTGCCGAGTGTGAAAGCAGTCTGACACTGTTTTGGGATGGAAATCAACTTAGCCATCCCAGAATTCTGTGCGATAATCTACTGGCTACTTGGCAAGATTGTAAAAGTCGCCAGGTGATTGTTGATGTTGACTGCTTGTTTTTGTTTACTTCTGATCATCAGCCCATGCTTCGGATTATTTAAAATCATAATAATTTCTTGAAATTGATTTACTTTACACTCGTCGTGTCTGTCTGAAAAAGTTAGTCGTTTTATGTGACTTATATTAGTATTTATTTAAAATGCTTCATTTTTACTGTCTGAACATGTACCTTGTAAGGAAAGTATTGTAATCATGAAAAAATTCGACTTCGAGATTTTGGTGTATGGACACGTTTTGAGGTCTTCTGAATTCATTGATGCTATTTTTACGAGATGTATGTAGGTGTGTGTGTGAGAGAGAGAGAGAGAGAGAGAGAGTGAACACGATAGCTCCTAAACAGTACATTCGATGGAGCTCCAATTGGGTTAATATGTTATAAACCACCACCGTAAGACCTTTATTGATTTTGGTGTGTATAGAACTTATAGTTTTTCTACAGGGCTACGACAAAGATTTCTTTTACATTATGGCCTATGGGGAGAAATTCTTGAAAGTGCGCTAGCATTTAAACGGCGGGTTCGATGGAGCTTCAATTTGGTATAATTGAATGATTCATCGATTAAAATTTAGTTAAATGCTTGGTCACGATCTTAATCGTAAGTGTTCGGAAAGTCGAGTGGAGTCACTCCAGATTTTTTATTTGTTAAAATGATGTTGTGTTTGCATCTGAAAAATACAAATTTCTCACGGATACATTATCCAATTTCTTTTATTGTAGTTGAGTTATTTATATGTGGATAGTGTTTATCTCAAAAATATTGTATGCGTGAATGTTTTTTGCTTGCTCTCTTTAAAAATTGATGCATGAATATACTTGAATTCCTACTACTTAATGTCATGCAGATTCATTCCACTTATTAACTTTAAGTTATGTATATTTTTGCGATTTTATAAACAAACTCTTCATCCATCAATTATGGATATTTTTCGGTTTTATTTTAGATAATCGTAATATCGTCAAGTTTAATGTAAATCTGTTTAATAAAATAATTTTTATTTGTATTGCAGTGTTTTTGTTACGAAAATGTGTAATAAATTTAGAAAAATAAAAAGTATTTAACTCTTGCCTCTTTTTATACATAATTACTTCCTTGTACGTAGTATAAGGAAGTAATGTGATCCCGAAAAATTTTGGGGGCCAAATTTCGACAAAAAAACCGATTTTGACTACCTCAAATTTTAATTTAAAAATTTTTTTCGATGCATCTCATCGTAGGCTAGCATGCACGATAATATTAACGTGTCTGCAACTCATTTTGACCAGCGGCGAGTCTACTGTGGCCAGTTTTTCCATGCCGTCTGTACGTACGTACGTACGTATGTATGTAACTCGCATATCTCAAAAACTATTGGCCGTAGAATGTTGAGATTTGATATTTAGGATTGTTCTATGATCTAGTTGTGCACCTCCCCTTTTGGTGGCAATCGAATGGATAGTTTATCTACAGGACAGCCCAAAAGATTCGAAATACATTACGCTCTATGGGCCGAAATTCATTAAACTCGCCTAACTCAAAAGCTATTAGGCGTAGAATGTCGAAACTTCATATTTTGGATAGTTGTAACATCTAGTTGTGCACCTCCCCTTTTGGTTCCATTCGACTGGATAGTTTATCTACAGGACTGCCCAAAACATTCGAAATACATTACGCTCAATGGGCCGAAATTCATTAAACTCGCATATCTCAAAAACTATTAGGCGTAGAATGTTGAAACTTTATATTTAGGATTGTTGTAACATCTAGTTGTGCACCTCCCCTTTCGATTCCATTCGACTGGATAGTTTATCTACAGAACCGCCCAAAAGATTCGAAATACATTACGCTCTATGGGCCGAAATTCATCAAAGCGTTTTTTAGAGGTATTGGGCTATTTCAAACGACTCAGAAGTGATGTATGCTGTAAAGAGTTAGAAAATGAATTTCTCCATTAAAAAAAGTGTCTTTATCATTTATAGTTCTGCTACAGGAACACTCAAAAGATTTCCAATACATTACGGTCAATGGCAATTTTAGGGGCATTCATCCATTTCAAGCACAATACCGTCCTACCACATAAGTTAGGTGATGGTCCGACCACGGTCACGTGCCTCCCTCAAGAACTATGCCAAAAGTCGCCAAGCTTGGCGACTTTTGGTGTACGTGTGTGCATATTTAACTCTCAAATCTCAAAAACTATTATGAAATTTCATATGTAAGAATGTTGTAACATCTAGTTGTGCATCTCGATTTTTGGTTCCAATCTACTGGAGAGTTTATTTACAGGACCACCGAAAAGAATTTTAGTACTTTAATGTCTATGGACATCTTCAATATAATACAACTGTAGACAGTCATTGTTTGGTACATGCCCAAAATCTCGCCGTCTGTCCTCGACCTTGGCGAGTTTTGGCGAAATATCGCCAAATTTGGCGATAGTCAGTCATTTGGTCCATGCCCAATGTATCGCCATTTGTCATCGTTCTTGGCGAATTTTGGCGAAATGTCGCCAAATTTGGCGATAATCTGTCAATGTTTGGTTTATGCTTAAAATCTCGCCAAATGTCGTCGACATTAACGAGTTTCGCCGAAATATCGCCAAATTTGGCCCCAAAAATTATTTCGTATTTTATATAACTCTAAAACTTTAACCCGTAGATTTTTTAACTTTTGTATTTAGAACAATTGTAATATCTAACTGTTTTCATATCTTTTTTGACAGCAATCGACTGAGAATTTATTTACAGGGTGAGCCAAATGACTTTAAATACATTGAGGTGTATGGATGCATTCAATTCATTGAAAGTCTGTGGTCAATGACTACTTTGGCTATCCCCAAAATCTCGCAGACTATCTCAAGTTTGTCGGCTTTTGGTGAAATATCGCCAAATAAAGTGTCAGAAGGAAATCTTTCAAATTGAACTCAGCTTGGCGATATCGAAATATTTGGCTAGAAATCGCTAAACCTTACTATTATTGATATTTTATCTCTTTCAAACAAATAAGTTTAGAGGAAGTGCGTCGAAAATATTTGTGATCTAATGGACGTGCAAGGAAGTCATGTGTTGGACACATCAGATTTTTTTACATTGTTAACGACTAATGGTTTCTTTTTTATATCTGTTTCTGTCAGATGAAATATTGCACATCCACAATGAAGTTAAACTAGTAAGATTTGAGACATTGGAGCAGAAAATTAAATAATACTGCTCCGTGTCTTAAGTCTCACTGGTAGAAGTGCAATTCAACTGTCTAGAATAGGAGCATCTTTTGTTGTAAGTAAATATCGAGCTGCTACCGAGCTTAAAAAGTTTGTGTATCTAAAGTATGGTTTAATATTTTTTTTTTCTTAATTATTGGCCTTTAATTTTTTTTTCATTCCTTTATTTAATGTTATAATGCCATTAGATTAAATGTTGACCTTTTATTTTATATTTATTTCTTACTAGTTGGAATAGATTTTTAAAGTCAAATTGACTTGAAAGATCTGGATGAGAAATGTTTGAAGTATTTACTAGTAATAATTAATGTAGATCATAGTATACTATTACTCAGATTTATAATGGTAAAATTTGTTATAATAATTTTCATATTATTAATAAAAATTAATAAAAAAAATACTTTAATTATGGCAAGAATCTTTGCAAAGTAATCCTTAAATTATTTTTTAAGAATATAGTAAATGTGTAATTACTAAGGTATTTATATATTATATTGTCATCATCCAATTGCCCATAATTTTTTCTTCCCAATCTGTGCGATTAAGCCCCAGTAATGTTTTAAACAATTACACGAATCTCAGTTACTGATGTTGATAACCCTATACATAGATCATATGATAATAATACATAATTTTTAAGGTGAGCGGTATGATAAATTGTACCATTATTAATATCAAATCTGTTACCAGCAAGATTTAAAGATTTTCTTAGGTACTTGCGTATTATCTTGTCAGTCATTCCCGCCAAACTATTTTTTTTTTTTTTCGTCAAATGTGCCGGCAAACTATTGCCGGTGATATTCTAAACCAACAATAATTTCATGTGTCTGACATTTATCTTGGCAAAAAATCGTTCATCTTGGTGGATTGCCGGGATAATATATAAGTACAGGGTGGCCATAATTAAACTGCAAGTGTTCAAGGGGTGCTGGAGAGAAAACTACTACTGAGAATATTCCAGTGAAATTTGGTATCTACACGTTTCAAAACATGCGCAAGTGAAATATGCAATAAAAATAAATCGTCATTTTCACCCGATAGATGGCGCTGTACCGTATTTTAAAGCTCACCGGTGGCACATGCGACTTCCAAAACCGATAGACAGAGCATAGTGACGTTCTAAGAGGCAAATAAACAATATAAAACATCATTTACAGTTTATCAAAATTCCATTTGATTCGCTTCAGTAATTAAATTTTTACAGTAACGTGTCATCAAAAATTAACGTAAATTAAGATCACAAATTAAACAATTCACAAAGACGCTTTGGGAAAACAATTAAACCATTATTTATTCTCATTGGACCTCTTCTTAATCGTTTCATACGCCGGTATTCTTTCAGAGTAGCTGAATAATGGCTACCATTCTGATAGAATATCTTCACTAACAATGCACGTTCCTTCTTATTCAGAGTCATGGTTGACCATTACTCAATGTGGTTTTGTTTTTACACTGTTCGATGAACTTAAAATTTGCATATATTGACATCCATAAGCATTGAAACACGATATAGCGCCACCTATCGGGTGAAAATGGCAATTTTTTTTATTGCATATTTGACTTGCGTATATTCTGAAACGTGTAGATACCAAGTTTCACTGGAATATTCCTGGTAGTTTTCTCTCCAGCACCCCTTGAACACTTGCAGTTTAATTATGGCCACCCTGTACATTTTTTTTACTTCTTTCATAATTGTTTGTAAGAAAAATCCCTGTTTTTTCCTATAAATTGCTAAAAATTCAAAATGTTGGCACACCATGGAAATCTACTCGATTTTCCCCAACAATGTAGGCAGTTATGAAACTATCACTAAATTTAGATTAAACTTTTTGAAAGAAGAGCTTTCCTCTCATTTTATCATGTTTTTATTAATTCACTTTCTTTACAGTTCAGTTGCTACTGTACGAACATGTATCATGTAAGGAAAATATTGTAATCATGAAAAAATTCAACTTAGAGGTTTTTAAATATTTACACGTTTTGTGGCCTCCTGAATTCACTTATGCTATTTTTATGAGATTTATGTGTGCGTGTATTCGAGTGAACACAATAGCTCCTAAATGGTGCATTCGATTGAGCTGAAATTTGGTATACACATTCAACTCGGCATATAGTGAACTTTCAAATACAGTGAACACATTTCCTTAGTCCTGATTCACATATATTAGAAATGTACATAACATTTTTTGGTTTAGTGAACCATGACTTCGGTTATAGTGAACTTAAAAATTTTTTGGACGGTACAGGCAAATGTTGTTCAATTCCCATTAACAGTGTCTCTTTTGTGTTCGAGTAGAGTGTCGAGTTTTACACTATCGGGTAGTGTAAATGCGCATAACTGCAGAATATGGGAAAAAGCAACCAATACGCTAAACGTAAAAAAACCCAACTCCAAGTGGTCCCAAACTCTGTAGTGTTACAGGGACTAGCTACGGTGCGATGTTGAGAGAACAATTGATTCCAGCATTGCAAGAGAGACAGTGTTTAGAAACCACGGTATGTATGCAGGATGAAGCACCCCCTCACATTGCTAAAGCTGCTAAAAAATTGCTACATGATACCTTTGGTGCGGACAGAGTCATAAGCAGAAGTTTCGACAACGCTTGGCCCCCACATTCGCCGGACCTTAATCCTTGCGATTTTTATCTGTGGGGACATCTGAAAGATATGGTTTATAGAGAACGACATCCCTCTGTGTTTAATTGAAATCTAGCAGAACGAGACGTGAGGTGTGTTACACCAGAGATTTTAAATGCGACGGTGGACCATGCAGTCTTATGTTTTCAGCATGTCGTTGCATCTGGTGGTTCCCATATTGAGCACAACATGTGATAATTTCATTGAATAAATAATAGTTTAATGGTTTTCTCAAAGCGTCTTTATGGATTGTTTAATTTGTGATCTTAATTTACGTTAATTTTTGATTACATGATACTGTAGAAATTTAATTACTGAAGCGAATTGTACGGAATTTTGATAAACTGTAAATGATGTTTTATATTGTTTGTATGCCTCTAATTCCGGCATTGTTCTTTCGTTTTGTAAATAAGCTCTCGTCTATCTCAACTACTTTTTCAGGACCACTGATTTATTTATTTTTTTTTTTTGCTCTTATTTCCGTTAATACTTATACACAAACTTCTCTTAAGTAGTTGTTCCAATCTACAACTGTATTATGATTCATATCCAGTTGTTCTTCACACCATTTGACTGATGTCATCTCTTTTCTCCAGCCGTAAATAAATCTCAAAGATGTTAGAAAACTCAATCTGGACGATTCGAACAACGTACCATTGCGAATGCTCTTCTTCGTGCAACATGCTAAAAGATTGCACCACCAACGACTCCGTCACAAAAAGACAGTTTCATTTCATGATTCTGATCGCATGTTGCATTCTTTGCCAATATACCTTTCTCTTGAAAAAAAAAAAAAAAAAAAAAAAAAAAAAGAGACTGCATCTTCTTCAGTTCTGGCTAAATCCCAAATGTTCATCATTTTTTAAAACAAAAATTAAGATGGAAGAAAGAAAAGAGAACGTGCTTTGCTTTGAATGAATTCCGAGAATAGAGCACATGGCCAGTGTTGCCAGAAAGTTTTGAACTAAAATCGCAGGAGGTTGCTAGAAAAGTAGCAAAATATTGCTAAAATGACGTCACAGTCATTGGTTGTAATGTTGTAGAAAAATCGCACATCCTAAAATTTAGTAGCATGATGCTTTAAAAAGTAGCAAAATTTTTGAAAAGTTGCAAGATCTGGCAACACTGCGCATGGCGCTAATGAACATCTTATGGTTACAAGAAATTTGGCGGAATTCTACATTATTTGGCAATTTTTCACTTGTGCCAGGCTAAAGGAAAAGTACCAAAAAAGTTATTGGATTTTTCAGCATTGGCATGTTTTTGAGGGGGCCCCCTAAAGCAATGGCCGGACCCACTGATGTTTTTTGGGGTATCGCAAAGGGCCAGCATTAGCATATTTTTCAGGGGGATGCCTAAAGCGGTGACCGGACCCACTAATGCTTTTTTGGGTCTCGCAAAGGGCAAGTGTTAGCTTATTTTCCAGGGGGCCTTTAAAGTGATGGCCGGACCCACTGATGTTTTTTTGCGTCTCGCAAATGACCAGCATTAGCATATTTTCGAGGAGCCCTTTCTCTTTTGTTTTTAATAGTTCGTTATTTTTTCTTTAAATAGTTCCATTTTAAAAAATATTTTGTTTTCCTAAATCACCATTTTGTTTATATTTCTGCATCTTGAGAAAATAATCGTAAAAATCAAGAGCGCTTCCTCTGTAGCTGAATCTCACAGCCTTTTGTGTCACATGCGCGTTGCCGAACGAGAAAAACCAAAATAACGGAACCCAGAGATTATGAACCGAGCAGAGCAGAAGAGGTTGCAATACCAGAGAAGTTCCACAGAAAAGCGCCAACTGGCCAGTTTGCTGAAAATCGCCAATTGGTGGGCTAAAGCACATTTTCACTGTTCGTTCAAAATACAAATGTAGTAGTAAAGATTTTTAACGACTAAAACACTAGCCTCATTTAAATCCTATAACCAGAAATCTTCAGAGTAAATACAATCTTACAGTGGCGTATGCAGACTTCCTTCAAGGGGGATTATAGGCATAACTTTGCGTTAAAATGCGTAATATTTAAGCTAAAAAGTGAAAATTTATGGACATTTTGTTAAAAATTTTTTGACAAGTGGGGGGTGTTTGAAACCCCCCCCCCTTGCATACGGCAGTGGAATCTTATAATTGTTGAAAGAGAAAATGGGGGGGGAGGTGGTGATACCTCTTAGAATATTGCTTGTAGCATTCCGCATTTTAATTTTTAAGTGAATTACCAAGAGAGTGCAGTTATATAAAATTAAAGAGTAAGGATAAATGATTAATAACTATTCAAATGGTAATGATTAATGAACTTCATTTAATATTATAAAGCTAGCTAGATATTATAATAAATAATTTTATCTCTTAGAAACAAAAGAGTAGATTTTAATATTTATCCTCCCAATAAAACTCCTGAGTATTATGTTTGTTTTTTTTTTCTCCCTTGAAAAAAGAAAGAAGAAATTCCAGTAATTCATAATCCACACAGTGTAGACAAAATTGATGTTTATTTTATGAATGCATTGTGGATATACATTGTTTATTTACATTTGCCACCTGCCACCTCAAGAGTCAAGCAATCTGAACACGGTCTGAAATTACAAAATACTTTTATCTGATTCTAAAAATATTTTTTTCACAATTAAAAAAATTAGAAACCATACATGATTAAAAAAAATTAAATGAGGGAAAATCTGTAATATTTGTTTATGTACTTAAAAATTTGATCCATTAAAATAAATATGCTAAGTGTTCTTGAACTGAAGTGAATTATTTAATATCTTTCTTATCAGCCAAAAGCGATAGCAAGCCAAATCGAGCAACCCACTAAAATCTAGTAACCCAGGACAAATCGTTTCAAGTGCGTGAACACAAAAAAGACCCAACTGGCGTCGCGACGGTCAAACCGGCGCGAGCGACGCGAGTGTGAAAAGCCTATATCATTAGTGAATACTTCTGGAAAAAGTCTCAAAAATATTGCTTCTCTCATATGAGAAGATGTCACAGGTGCTCATTCGAGTTGCTCAATTCAGTAGATGCTTTTTGACAGAAACAACAAAAACAGATCTTCTCCAATGTAAACTGCGGAAGTGTCCATTCGTGTGACTCTGCTGGCTGAATGCTGACAGACGCACATCACAAACCCAGGGCTTGATTCTCTGCCATGTGAACCAGTGCGACGTGCCCATTCAAGTGAATCTCTTCAGAAAATGTTTCCGGACAAATGTCACAGGCATACTGCTTTTCTCTGGAGTGGGTGCGGAGGTGTTGATTCAAGTTACTCTTAACATTAAACGCTTTCTGGCACACATGGCACACATGCGGTTTCTCTCCCGTGTGGACGCGGAGGTGGCGATTCAGGTGACTGCTTCGTGCGAACACTTTATGGCAAGAATCGCAAGCGTGGGGCTTCTCTCCCGTATGAACTCTGAGGTGCACCTTCAAGTGACTCTGATTAGTGAATGCTTTTTGGCAGAAACCGCAAACATGGGGCCTCTCTCCCGTGTGGAGGCGAATGTGCTCCTTCAAGTGACTTGGTTTGGCAAATGCCTTTTGGCAGTAATCGCAAACGCAGCGCTTCACTCCCGCGTGAATGAGTAGGTGCGCATTCAAGTTGCCCTGCTTCGTGTACGTTTTCTGACACAAACTGCAAACATACGGCTTCTCTCCCGTGTGAACTTGGAGGTGCTGAGTCAAGTTGCCCTTTGTGGTAAATTGTTTCTGGCACAGATCACAAACGTGGGGCTTCTCACCTGTGTGAAACTGGACGTGTTGCTTCAGGCCACTGAGACTAGCAAATGTTTTACCACACACGTCGCAAAAATGAGGCCTTCCTCCTGCGTGAATCCTGAGTTCTTGGTGGAAACCTCCGAGCAAATCGAATTCTTCTTCTCCACACGCATGCGCACTTTCACTGCTGTGGGTGTGGACTTGCTCCTGCTGTTCGAAGCTTGCTGTTGTCCCGGCCTCGTTGTCACTAGCTTTTCCTTCCATTTGCACAGAGAAGAATTACAGGGTGTCTGGGTCTGTCAGGAGGCAAAAAAACAGTAGTATTAGTGGCCTCACCAAGTTAAAGCTAAATTAGTATACTTTTCCTTCATTTTAGTGGCCAAAATATTTGCATCTTTTTGTAAAGTTCAGTTCAAAGATGTATTGTGAATAATTGTAGAATTACAAAGGGGAAAAAAAGCACGGGATGAAATAATTTAACCCTTTGAGGCGCAACCCTTTCCCAATGCTGAAAAAAGGACAGCCGTTGCCATCGCTCGACTGAACGACCAGCAAGAGGGCAGACGATCAATTCATCGCGTGCCACAGATCTAGAGACCCTTTTTGACGACAGCACAGCCAGCTGTCGTCAAAAAAGGGTCTCTAGATCTGTGGCACGCGATGAACGTTTCGATCGTCCGCCCTCTTGCTGGTCGTTCAGTCAAGCGATGGCAACGGCTGCCCTTTTTTCAGCATTGGGTAATCTATCCAGCTGTTCTCGCAGTCTTCCATTTTTCGTCAGATGTCTGTGCTGTTAAAAAGAATCGTGACCATTTTTTAACAGGAAACGACGTGTTAAAATGTAAAGGATTCTCGTGGAGCCATGCCACCCGCAACTATTTTTTATAGAAATCAAATCTATTCTTCGTGACTGGCAACAGTCAAAACGTCAGAGTTTGGTGGAATTTTTTTATATATTAAATAATTTAAATAAATTATAAATCCATTAGTACTCGTGGTTAAATATTTCCATTTACCATAACCAAAAAGCTTTATGCAGGGTTATCAGTTTAAAAGAATACTCGTTAATTTTTTTTATTACCCTTAAATCGGGCTGATGTGACATCCAAAGTAGCACGCCATCTGCACGGAATGGTGGAAAAAAGTTCAATCTTGCCAGAAGATTTTAAGTCAATCGTTCATGACGTTATTCACAGGAACTCTTATTTTGCTCATTCTGAAAACTAGGGATGGATGCGAGACGACTTTTTTGCGAGACGAGACAGAGATTTACAACTTTTTTGCGAGACGAGACACGCATTTTAACATTATGATATAGGGATTTTTGCAAGACGAGACAAGCTTTTAGGCTATTTTGCGAGACGCGAGACGCTTATTTTTCGTCTCGCGTCCATCCCTACTGAAAACATTCTGTTGGCAATGCTGTTTGATGAACGATCACGTATTCGAGAACTTGGCCCAAGAAGAATATTTAAACAGGGTTTCTAGAGATTTCACAGCTTTTGCTTCCCTGACATCTATCACGCTCTTCCCTGACTGTATCTCGTGTGCATTTCCGAATTTTGCGTTTCTATTTTTAACATTACATCCATTCGTTAATAATTTTTTTTTATATATTTTGCCCCTTTTTTTAGAAATAATAATAATAAAATTATTATATACAAGAATCTTATTTGACATCACTGGATTCTAACGAAAACCATGTTTGATAATAATTGAGGATAAAACTAAGCCTATTTCAACTGCACAAGATATGCTCATAAAGAACACATTTTAAAATTATTTATAAGGTTGGATGAGAAAATGAAAATAAAACAATTTCTATACTTAGGTTCAAACAGCAAATATTTTCTTGATTTTACCACAAAATTCAATTTTTCTTGCATATCCCTGACCTTTCTTCAATTTCTGCTCATTTCCCTGACTTTTTATCCAAATCCCTGACTTTCCAGGTCTGCAGAAACCTTTATTTTGCTCATTTTGAAAACATTCTGTTGCCAATGCTGTTTGATGAACGATCACGTATTCGAGAACTTGGCCTAAGAATACTGAAAGCAAGAAAGCCTGACTGGAAGGGGAAAATACGCCAAACTGATCTTCCAAATATCAATTTCGAAGCAGAGGAGTATTTTCAGATGATTCACTGGGACAATCCTTTGGAACCACCAGCTACCACGAACCTCATTGACGAAGACGTAGCAAGTACGATCAGAAACGGTTCGCAATTTGAAATGGAAAAGCTCCCTTGCCATTCTCAAGCAGTAGAGAGGCATGTAAAATTACTAACACGAGCATCATTGGTAATACGTGGAGCAGAAGCCACAGATTGATACATTCGTTGTGGAATCAAATCACGGAAGGAACTTCCAAAGTTTGATACCAAAGTCAATTATTTTGTCCCGCATGTGGCCCAAAATCGAAGACTGATTAAAGTAAAGTATTTATCAGTCAATAATACTCAAAAGGTAAATTTGGCATCATTTTCTTTCCTGTATCAGTGTGCTTTTTAAATATTAATTAGAATTAAATAAGATTTTAATAAAATAGGATTTTTTTTTTTTTTTCAGGGGCAGCGGAGAACTCGGAAACTGGTATATACCAGGTGATTCAAAATAGAAGTCTTTTACCATATCTATGGCTCTTGCAGGCCAGTTTAACACGTGTTTTACATTTTGCTTGCCTGTTGATCTAGTCAAGTTGCTAGCAAGTAGTTTTTCAATTAATATATTGTTTCAAAAATATTCGTAGGCAACAAATGTATGCTAGAGATGAGACGGGCTCAGCCCGAGCCCGGGCCCTGTAATTCACGATTGCGTTCGGCTCGGGCCTGTGAAAAATGTCTCCTTTATTGAGCATGCTCCTTGAAACTGATTTTAAAAAGTGATTCATCGAAAAAATAAATGTACTGATGGGATGCTAGGACTTGCAACAAAATAAGGGATGCATAGCTGCCAACCTTTCAAGAAAAAAATAAGGAACACAGCACTTGGTCATAAAATCAGAAATAAGGAACACAGTGAGTGGTCATGAAATGTACCATTAAATATACAATTAAAAATCTTACATTAACAAAATTAAATTATCATGTGTATAGAGATGATGTGCATATATATAATCATCTATATAAATAAAACAGAGTGTAAACTGTCCGTTTGTCTGTCTGTCTGTGTCTCGCGTAGCTCGGAAACGGGTGATCGTAGACCTACCAAATTTTGTACGGAAATTCTCCAAGACGGGTCTCAACACACCTCGAAGCGATTTTTTCGAAATTCGAATTAGAAAATGTTTTATTTTATGTTTTGTCCAATTTTTAGCGATTTTTCTTGCGTAATACATAATAACGCCGGTAATTGAGCTCGCAAGAAAACGATATTTACATCATCGTATAGAGGAGAAAATTTTCTTTTAAAAACTATTTGTTCGGACTGTGTAACATAATTTGCAGATTTTTGGGAATTTTACAAATAAAATTAAATTTGACGCTGACTTTCGAAAAATATTTTTAAAACTGCTGCATCTTGAATTCTATCTGTCGTAACTTTTTTATATTTGGGCAAAAGACGGAGCACACAATTCGCCCACTTTTAAAAGAAGAACGGAGGGAAAATATAAATTAGGAGAATTTTTACGAATTTTTAAGTAAAGAAGGATTTTCATTTCAATAGCACCTGCTTATGAGTTTCGATTTGATATCTTGCGGTTTGGTTGTCATGGATACAGTAACAGTGATTAAAATTGCCAGTTGAAAAAAAATAAATAAAAACGGGTCCCGCGAGCAGACGATTTCTTTGCTTGGCTCGATTTCCTTTTATAAATACTGGATTTATTTGCGAGAAGAAAAATTAAACTGAGAAAAACAATTTTAAAGCCTTTATAAACAGCGCAGTCTTATCTCTTCTCTTTTCTTTTTGTAAAGGGTTGCAAGAGAGGGTGACGTATTTAAAAAAAAAAAAAAATCATTTCATGTAGTGTCTGAGGTATTTAAGGCTAAAACGTGAACCTAAAAGACAGCATGTCTGAGGAAATAAGACATTTTGAAAGTGAGAAGTTCACTGCAAACGGTCCATTTGCACTTTTTTGATACCGAATGACGCTGACATAGTTTTTTTTTTGTGAGTGTGTGTGTGTGTGTCATTATATTGCAATGATCTCAGGTTATTACATATATGATGCAAATTTTAAGTCAAGAGTGAAATAATTTTGCTTTTTCTAGATTCCACATCACTGGAATTAATTCGAATTACACATGTGAGGAAATTTTTCGTTTCCTACCGTGCGAAGAACGGGCACGCAGCTAGTTAATTTATAAAAATAAAATGTACTTAACTTTGTTTGTTTTCTATAATAGACTTAAATGATTAATGTGATAAATTCTTGAAAGAATAAGATAAATATCATTCAATTAAATTTATTGACTTATTTGATATATTTTGACAACTAAGCATAAATGCTTTGCCAAAAGCTGAAAATGTACACGATTTTCCCTTTTTTCTGTTAATTTTTAAAAAATCCTTATACAGAAGCTGAAAAACGGAACATTTTGGCTTAAATACGTATTTACGGAACAAAGTTTAAAAAACGGAACACTTGGCAGCTATGGGATGGGTAAAAAGCTAGCTTTTTCACATAATTTACTAAATGGTGTGTTGTGCTATTTTATTTGTGTATGTGTGTTAAAATGCTGTTCATTCAAAATTTTGGCCTCATTAATTCTTAGTTAAATGCTAGCAATGTATATATTCACATCGTATCATAAAATATTTTTTTAAAGTAATTTTGTTACTATCAACTAAATTTTTATATGCAAATTTCTTAAATTTATTATGCAAAATCTCTTTTCTGAACGTGTTTTAAATATTACAATTTTAATGTCACTATACGAGATTTATGACTTGTATTTTTCTGCATCTAATATATTTAAGTACATACGAATGTTTGACACTGATGTGACTACTCAACGGAATTTTTAATAAAAATTGAAACGTTATTGCTATTATTTGATAAGCATGGATATAAAGAATTAGAAAGTGCATTAAAAGTTTGCAACTATATTTGTCTTTAATTTGCACAACCGGCAAAATTTATCGTATCCTATCAATGAAGTAATTGAAATTTATTTATCTTTAGCTGAAATTTCGGGCTCGGGTGGGCTCAGACTTAAATAATATTGCTCGGGCTCGGGCTTCAAAATATGAGCCCGAACTCATCTCTAATGTATGCAGATGGCAGATAGAAAAGGACATTTTGGGTTCTCTTTTAATAGCTTATGGACACGGGCGCAGTCAGCTAAGGAAATCCCACATTATGAATGCATATAAAAAAAATCTGAAATCTGGTCATTTAAAAAAGAAGAAAAAAAATGCTGCTAAGCAAACCATTAATTTTACTTAGTGAGAAAAATAAATAAAATTATTAATCTTAAAATAATTTGTTTTGCCCACCCTTGCGAAAAACCAGTTGCGCGCCCATGCTTATTGAAATGGCTGCACAACTGGATAAAGTTGCTTGCTTGGAATGCAAGATTTGATGTTCTATAAGAGTTTGAAAACATATTACTTACGATTTCACGAGGGGGAAAATTAGATATAAATCAGTTTCCAATCCAAATTGTTTGGAACTTATTAAAGTAAAAGAAAATCAAAATGAGAGAGCAGAAAAAACGGAAGATTTGACAAATCAAGAAACTGATAATTTGATCCATAAAGAAAATGTGCTATTGAGCTTAAGTCGCCTCAAGAAAAATAATAATCAATAAAATAAACACACTACTGGCCAAAAGTATTGTAAGTTTGTGAAATCTAACCATCGTTTCCAGAATAAGCCCAGAAAGAAAATGGACGGGAAATTGGCCAGATTTAAATATTTTTGTTAATTTATGTATTATAATTGGAACGAATGCATCTGAAAATCACCAAAATACAAAATGAGAGCTTCAGGAACCCATCATTTAAGTTGGCACCCTGAAACACCGAAGGAAGTGTTGCAAAACATTGTGGATTCCATATCTAAAAGACTGGCTTTTGTGATCCAAGTCAAGGCTGCTCAGCAACATAATAAACGATCTTGAGTTCAATTGCATTTATTGATTATCCTCTTCTTGCAGAATAACTTGAAATGAATTCTTTATTTAATTTTATTCCGGCGAGCCAAAATGGATTATGATTTCTATAATAACCTATATATTTTTATGCTATTTTTTCAATAAATAAAATAATTTGTTTTTGTTGTTACTTAACTTAATGCTATCTTGTCTTCGAAGTAATTAATTTAACATGCTGACATTAAAAAAATATTAATTGGTATATTGATTTTTAATTTTGACGAGGGAAAGGGGGCTTCATCTTGAAAAGGGTTAGATTTCTGAAACTTGCAATACTTTTGGCCAGTAGTGTATATGTAAATTTATATTAAATTGATCATATCTAACTGATTAACTAATATTAGATAAATGCACGCGGTTGCTTACTGAATCCTACAACTTTTTTTTCCGTGAGATTATGCTGTAGATTATTTTCAGTGCCTAAAAAGCCGTCGCAGATTGGCAGAAAAAGTTCTGCTTCTTGGCCCAAAACGAATAAAATAGTTTAAGTTTTCTTCTTTAAAAAATTACGTTGTGCTAAAATTTTTAACAGTACTGAAAATAGATAAAGAAATGCACTATGACATTTTGCTAACACAGACCGCTCAGCAAAAGGGTTTATTTACACTGTGTTCAGGTATAAAATAAACGTCGCATTAAGATCGGAAGTCTTCCACCATGTAGTATTCATTGATGTGACTTCAGTTGATTTTGAAACGTAAATTCTACATTAAAAATTCAAAATATGTGAACTTTAAGTTAAAAATTTTTGGCTGCGAGGAATTCACTGCTATTTTTATAAAAAGTATAACAAACGCACTCAGTCTCCATGTTACAGTCACATTTACATACACGTTCTTTTGATTCTCCCTTGTTTTTAAGATATCTCTGCCACTTTAGTGCTATTAATTTCTGACAAAGATTTTTATTTAACCGGCGAATCGGCGAGGCTAGTGAAATGTTAAAAGTCGCAAAGATTAGCCATTTTTGGCAATTAACTGGCAAATTTTCGCCAAAAAATAAATCCCTAAAACTGAACTTAGCTTTGCGATTCTGTATTTGACTAGAAATTGCCAAACCCTACTGTTTATTATAAAGGTGAAGTACAGTTAGCATATGTCTGAAAGATTCTGAAACAGTTTTAATAAGCACTTTTAATATAGATTTTAATTCCAAAGAAGTGTTCTATGGAACAAGGAAGACAAACACGATTATGATTCACTTTCTAGCATAATGGAACAAGGAAGACAAGAGGGCCTACACATAGATTATGATACACTTTCCAACCTACAGAAGCAAGAAAGACAAGCGGGACCGACCCATGGATTATGATACTCAATATAGAGCACTTCGGTGTGCATTTAAAACACGATAGCGTTTCAGATTTTCTGTTCAGTTTTTTCAATTTGTGAAACCTTTCAGAACCCAACCTATTACGCAACTTCGACCCTATTAACCCTACTCTTCCTCTATGATATTAGCTCGTTCAAACCTGATTAAATAATTTCTCTTCGAATTAAATTATTTTTCTTTTGATACTGAGTATTAAATTTTTAACTAAAAAATAAAAAAAATCCCTGTTTTTCTTTAATTGCACAAATTAAGACATCCATCCTGTACGATACTGCAGGTGATATTTGTGTCCTCGACTGTGAACACAGGACCTGAAAGGGTTAATATAAAGGTTGAAAGTACTTTTTCTGTTGAAGCTGAAGGAGCTGCGACAACTAGTCAGCCGATTCAAAAAGTTATAAAAATCTTTAATATTCTCATTTGCAGAACGTTTGTTTCCGAAATACTCTGAGGAGAACTAATTCTTTATTAAGTCATTCATAAACCCTGATGATGAATATATTTGTTTATCGTTAATTCTAAAAGTTCAAAAAACAAAAAAAAAGCTTTGAAAATTCACTCTAATGACCTCTCTTATTAAGATCATCCTTGCGTTGTCTCGTGAACTTGGTTGTATCGTTAAACCTTTGAGGCGCAACCTTTTCCCAATGCTGAAAAAAGGGCAGTCGTTGTCATCGCTCGATTTAACGACCAGCAAGAGGGCGGACGATCGAAACGTTCCTCGCATGCCACAGATCTAGAGACCCCTTTTTTGACGACAGCTGGCTGTGCCGGCACAGCCAGTAGAGATGAGTTCGGGCTCATTTTTTGAAGCCCGAGCCCGCCCGAGCCCGAAATTTCAGCTAAAGACAAATAAAATTAACTACTTCATTAATAGGATAGAATAAATTTTGGAGCTTCACACACCTTCTAGTCCCCCGTGCCGCTATTTTTTTAAATAAGTACGTCTATTTATTCCATGAATCACTTTTTAAAATCTGTTTCAAGGAGTATGTTCAACAAAGGAGTAATTTTTCACGAGCCCGAGCCCGCCCGAGCCCGAACGCAATCGTGAATTACAGAGCCCGAGCCCGAGTCGGGCCCGGGCTCGGGCTGAGCCCGTCTCATCTCTAACAGCCAGCTGGCAATCTACCCAGCTGTTCTCGCATTCTTCCATTTTTCAGCAGATGTCGGTGATGTTAAAAATAATCGTGACAATTTTTGTTACGGGAAATGACATACTAAAAAGTAAAGGATTCTCGTGGAGCTCTGAGAGTTTGGTGTTCCCAGAGCGGGAACACTGCGCGTTAAAGGTTTAAACTATCCATCAGTATATTTCGTTTTTGAAACCAATGTAAATTACAGTCAGAAATGACCCATGCTTCCCAATTGGAAACAGTGAAAATTGCATTAAAATTTCTTTTTTCCACATTTAAATGACTGTCATCTTTTAACTACCGCATTGGGGGAGGGGGGGGGGAAACTAATTTAAAATATGCCTGGATCTCAATGCGGTCTGTAAAAGGTTAATACCAGGGGTCGATGGGAGAAAAATTGGGTCTCTTTTGCTGCTCCTTCACAAAACTACAATTCATTAAAACGGCCCTTTCACAATGATACAATCGATCAAAACGGCTATTCGTTGGCATTTGACCCCACATTTTAATCTGTTTCATTAATTATTTTTAAAGTGACTTTTATTGAAAACAAGTAATAAAAAAAAATAAGTCAATTCATACTTAGGTCAACAAAGAAAATTTTTATTTTAGTTACTTTTTATTAAATTTAATTAATTAATTAATGCAGGGCCGTTTGTGAAGCAAGGGTCGATACCGTTCATCCAGTTTGTTTAGTTCATTGTTTTCATTCATTTTTAACCCACGTAACAGGATCTAAAATGAATTAACTAAATTTAATTAGTGAATTAATATTTGAAAAACCCATATTAACATCCAGTGTCATTCACCACAAGTTTAAAAAAATGTATTTGAAGTTGAGTGGACGAAAAAAAAAGTATTTCATTAACGGTTGAAAATTTGAACAAGATACATATATATATATATATATAGGGAGAGTGTAAACTAATAGTAGGATTTGAATTAGTATGAAAATTCACAAAAATTAGTGTTGAAATTCGGAGAATTAAGTATTAAAATTCACACGAAAAAACTAGGAATGGACTGCGAGACAGAGATTTGCAGTTATTTTGCGAGACGAGACAGGCACATTTTACATTGTGATATAGGGACTTTTGCGAGACGAGACAAAGCTTTTCAGCGATTTTGCGAGACGAGACAGCCTATTTTTCATCTCGCGTCCATCCCTAGAAAAAACCAATTTTCGCATAAATGGGACCCTAGAAAAAATTCCTGGATCGACCCCTGAATATCCGAATTTAAAAAAACACTTGCTTTAGCTTTACTCTTAAACTTAATCTTTAATAGATAGAAAAAAATTTTGGATCTTACCTTGATTCTGATCCAGACTTTAATAAATGCCAGACACAGCATATAACTTCGTTCAAGTGTTGTTTATGTTTTCATAGAAGTGCCGCTCTCCATTTTGTTTTCACTTGTTCTTTTTTTTTTTTTAATTTGACTAAAATCCATTTTTTACTAGATTCTTGTCGGAGATTATTTCAGAATAGGCAGGTTTAAGCATTTAATTCTATACTACGGCGGATGAAAACAAAGCTCAAATCAGAGAACGCTCGCCCCAACAGTATTCAACGCACACGCCTGGAAAATGAAGCTTTCTGTAGAGAGTCCACAAGATTCAGTAGAGTTGGCCGCTTTCCAATTCGAGCCGCACCCATGGGCGTCGGCGGCATACGGCAGAGGGGGGGGGTGTCTCTTTATGCCCTTTTTTTTTCTTATGCGCTTTTGTTCTTTTGAACACGATAACCATATGTTGAAGTCATCTTCGACCTTACGGAAAATTTCCTGCCGACACCCATGGCCACACCCTATCTTTGTTTTTGGATGACCCCTCGCTACGTCACTGCACGTCATTGCCTCCTCCGCCTCCCCCCCCCCCCCATCGCTATGGAACAGACTTCGAAACGATTACGCGGATGAGTAATCCGATTAGATTACGATTGCTTCCTTTTTCAGATATAGACTATGGTAATCCCAAATATTAATTATGTCGATTACTATTAGAATACGATAATCCGCAATATTAATTTTAATAATAATCAAACCAATCAAAACTTTCGATTACGATTATGCATAGTGAGATTACGATTAAACTACAGTTACATTATTTTTTGTGAACATTCTTAGCTTTTAACTGTACAATTTTTTGACTGAGGGCAACACTAACTTACAAAAAACACTCAAAAGAAACCAATACTTAAAAGATAAAATAGGTAATTAAAACTTTTAAATAACAAGCATAAAAGGATCTTTGAATACAGGTTTAACCTGTTTAAGCAATACCTTGTAATAATGCAGCAGCTGAGATTTTTTCAATTCTGTCTCAAACCTTGCTTCCCCTCCCACAGATCTTGGAATACACAGCAAGAAATACCCGCAATTTTACCACACTTGTTGCTGTAAATTTGCACAATTATATTTCCCTCCAAGATCCAATATTTCAATTTGCGCACAATAAAGCTCCCCACAAACATATACTTCAAGTAAAACAACATGATAATTCTTCTCTGTTTCTTCTTTGTTGTTGCATAAGAAAAGTTTCATCTTCATACCACAGTAGAGTCTGGATAATTCAAGTTTCTCACAAATCCGAGTTAGTGAAAAAAATCAGTTTAGTTCACAAATAATAAAGACTGTTATGATTAGAGATGCAACGGATATCAACTTTCAGCCGGATATCCGGCAACACTATGTTTTTTTTCTTTTTTGTGTTATTTTCACTAGTTCTCTTAGATCATTGAGCTATTACTTTTTTCTTTAAATTTTCCAATTAACTTCAAATGATTTAATTAAAAAATCAGAAATCCTTTTTGGATTGTTTCCATGAATTGAGTACCACCAATTTTACTGCAATTAAAGTCATACAAATAACAATGTCATGGATGTTCTCCCTCAAGAGTTAGATAAATATCTTAAAAGATCAGTTCTTGAAATAAAGGCATCTCCATTCAAATGTTAGAAAATCAATGTAACAAATGTCCTTGCTTTATCAAAATTAGGAGGTGGGGGGCATTTTTTCACCAGCCAACAGTACTACAGCAAGTACATTATTCTCATAAGCAGGGTCAATGGATGGGGGTGGGGGGGGTGGAAAAATTCTTGCAAAGATTGAAAAACAGTGATCTTTTCCAATAATTTCTTCCAGAACTAATTTACTCCAATCTTAAAAAAAGATAGAAGTATAGTTTTTCCCTTTTCCTATGGATGATAAAAATACATTCTAAAAAGCATCGAAAACAAAATATTTTCACAAAACTTTGTTCTTTCGCATTTTTTATTATTGCAGTTTTTAGAATTTATTCATTTATTATATTTATTCATGTTATTTCTCTGTATATAATTTTAGGCCGGATATTTGCAATATCCGGTTACTGCCAATTATACGGCATATTGGCCGGATAGACCGGATGCAGTCTATTTGCCGGATATCCGTTGCATCCCTAGTTATGATTTTGCCCAACCCGAAAAAATCTGAATGGTTTTTTTTTCAAAAACGCCCACTTGAAAAAAACCAACTTTCTATTTATATAGTTAATACGCTGTTAATATCACCACACTACTTGTAAAGTTTATAAACAGACCCCCCCCCCAAAAAAAAAAGTTCAGAAAGACTTTTTAGAGAAAATTTTTATGCCAGTAGTTTGAATTAAAATGAATAAGGATTTCCCACCCATAAAAAAAAAAAAAAAACACTAGCTTAAAAGTTTTAATTTAGCACTAGCATTGCACTTCAATTTCCTTGTTAAAATTATTACAAATAATCAATTTTTCTAAGAGAAAACCATGGTTGGTTATTACTGTTATATTGATTTATACATTTTCTCATATATAATTGATAATTTTACTTAATTACAAAATTTTTTCTAATATTCTGAAACCCAATCCCTTCCGTTTAAAAAATATTCTCATAAGACCAAAAAAAAAAAAAAAAAAAAAACCGAGATGAAATCCTTAAAAAATGACCAACACATACAGAACACATGAAAGAATTCAAAATTCGAATGTAAAATTTTAATTTACTTTTTTTGGGGGGGGGGGCTTGCGGTTAGCTTAAACCCCCCCCTTTTTTCCCCAAAATTTGCGTTTTTGGGCGGTTCAAAAAAAAAAGGAATTTTCGTTAAAACAATTTTCTTTGGCGAGAATGGGGGATTTTTTATGGAACCCTAGGCCGGGCCATAAGACCCGTTCAATAGCCTCAGGGGACCTTTTTAATTTTTTTTACATTTTTGAGAATATAATTGCAAACAATTCTGCAAATACTTACTTTTTTTTTTTACTGTATTTTTTTTTATTTTTGTTAATTTTATATTTTTTAAGAACCCCCGTTCTAATTTTTAAAATTCAGATATTTTGAAAAAATTTTAATTTAAAAGGGGTTTTTTAAAAAATCCCACTTGGGAAGAAGTGAGAAAAATTAATTTTTTTAGGGCTTTTTTTTGGGACCGGGAAATTTTTTTTAAATTTTTTAGGGAGAATTTGAGTGGGCAACTTTCCAGTATTTTTTAATAACCGTATAATATTGTGTTCGCAAGATATACATCACATGTGGTAACGGCACTATTTGTAGCAGCAAATGGCCTTAACAGTTTTGGTTGGCTTTTTTTCTTAACAGCGCTAACTCGACGATTTCTATATTTTCCAGTTTTCCCCCGAGCTAAGACCTTTATTCGAAAAAAAAAACAAACGGGGGTGGGGGGGGGGGTTTGAGGGGGGCAGAGCCCCCCTCACCAGAATTAAAAAAAAAATCCCATCATTTGTGAAAGTTTAATTAGGTTTATTTTCAAATTTTTAACCCTAAATTCCTTGCTAGAAAACGCTGAAACTGCGAATTTTCTGTGTCCATCAATTGTTAAATTTTCCCTTAGAAATTTATATTCGAGTTTATGATTCCTAACCCTTAATTTTATTCTTTGTCTACAATTTTTCTATTTCTAATTTTCTTGTTGCGAAAAACGCGAAATTCTATACGTTCCATGAATCCTTAAATTTTTTCTTTTTTATTGTTGTTTACCATTCTTAACCCCTAGAATTTTGTTGGTAGAAATTTTTCTAATTCACATAGTTTTTTTCGGTTCTGAAAACGTTGCTTCGCAGCCATTTTTACATTTTAACCCTAAATTTTTTTGTGGAAATCTTCTAATTCTTATAGTTTTTCCGCTTTCGGAAGTGGTTTCACGGCCATTTTTTTTATTTTTCGCGCCGTCGAAAACGGCATTTTTGGCCACTTCTCTTTCGTTTTTGGCGCCGTCGAAAACGGCCTTGGTGCCAAAAAAAAGTCGCCAAAAATCAAGGTAGGGGGTATATCGAAGGTGCTCCAAAACGCGCACTACAGAAACAAAATGGCGGATTTCCACATGGTTGCGAGAACGCAAACTAAAGTCGCCAAGGTTACCACATTATACCTGTTATCGCCTCGTTGGCGAAGAAGCACCCTAAACTAGGAATCAGACTAAGCTTGTAATCTGTTTATTACTTATTTATCATAAAAATATTTAAAAGCCATTAACATAAATCGAAGCATCTCGGAAACCAGCGACATCCGATCTGCCATTTTGTTTACAATTGGCACCGGCAAGGCAAACTTGGATTGGCGACAAGATTTTGTAACCAGCCAAAACAAAAGCACGCCAAAAAGGACTAATACTAAAACTATTCCTCCAAACGCAATTTACAAAACGAGACGAAAAATTTCCATTTTTCGTCTGCATCGACCCTTGGGCTCAAGGAAACTATCAAGGAATGACATAAAATCTACAATATATGAAAATTATATAACTTACCATGTAAAATTACAGATGACAATTGGAACAAAGGAAAACTGATAGTATTTTTTCAATTTCCTTAAAAAGGATTTTGTAGCGTCACTTAATGAAATTGTTGATCTGGGAATATATATGAAGAAACTGTTCTATCCCTTTTGAAAATTCACATAGTGCACAATGATATGTAGTTAAACGCATTAAGAAAACTTATCTTTTATCATATAAAATGTATCTAAATGAAATTATATCCGTTAAACAGTAACAAGCAAACAATGCTTTCCAGGGTACTTTTAAAGGAAGATTCGTTCAATCTGATTCATTCAATTTCAACCAGAGAAAACAACCATGGATTTGACTGAGAACAAGCTTTGCATCCTGTCCATGTGATGGCACTTTAGGGACAGCGCACTAGGTTCCTGAGTTTGAGGCTACAATTCGTCTGCTGGCGGTATTTACATCCGCCAGCTCCTACTGAAATGCATTGAGCGAGCATCCATTTTATAATTACTGTTTCTCATTATTAACCACTCGGAATGAGTTATTGTATTTTTAATATTTAAATAGATGGTTTAGAGGACGATGGTATCGCATTTCGCTTCAAAACTTTGTTAATAAAAAGTATGTTATCGTTCTAAAATTATTACGTTATAGGAAACACTGTATAAATAATACATCATTGAGATGATTTTGAGTTTTCTGAGTTTAAAATAGTACAAATATTCATTAAAAATCTCCCACACCTTTTAAAAGTACGGTCTTTTTTATTATTTTTAGTATTTAATTATTATTAACATTTTAAATGAAATCTCACAATGAAGATAAAATTAATTTATAAAAAGCTATTATTTGTTGATGACTAATATTCTTACTTCTGTTGCAACAGCTATATTTCTAGAAGAAAGTGTTAAATAATCCCTTAGGTCAAACAAGCTGAAACCGAAACTAATCATCACCATAATATCGCGCACGTGGCGTATCAATTACCGCCAGGTGACGCCGCCGCCAATGTGAAGAGCTTGTTCGGCTATGTCTTCCTAAACCGTGGGAATTTGTGTTTCGACTAAGATGTCACGGACTCAGAAAATTCCGAGGAACCTGATAAACTGACTTAAATTTCGAAAATCGAATTATTTTAGAAGATATTAATAGAAAACTGAAAAACTAAGCGAAACGGATGCCAGGTTTGGGCAAACTTTCGGCAGCATAAAATCCTTCATTCCTTTCCAACAAAGCAATTCCAAGTATGTAGAATCGCGTGATACTGGCAAATATGAAGTAGAATTACACCAATTTTACGCCAAAGAATAAATAACTCAAATATATGAAATAAATAACTCAAAGTGTATTACACAAAGTTGACAATTTTCAAATAGTGAGTTCGCTTAGACAACAGAGTTTGGGATTTGCGATTATTCGTTTTTATAAAACAGAATAACTAATTGTAATTGATTTTAAATGCACCATCTTGGCATTAGGTATGATCTGTCAAAATGGTATCTCTACAAGCTGAGTGAATCTAAACAGGGAGTTCAAAAATGTTAGAACCCAATATCTTGAAAATGAAAAATAATTAAAATGCAAATTATTTTAAAGTCAGTTCGGTCCAGCTGGAGTATTTGCTACCAGTAGAAATATTGGATGGCGTTAAATATGCCATTATAGCAGTCGTAGTACACTTTGGATATTTGCCAGCGAGGCGAGATGATATAATTCGTGGTGGTAAATACGCCAATCTGCAAAGGATTATGTATATGAAAATATGGATAACGGTTTTCCCGGTAACCTTACATGAGCAGTAATTATAGGTTGTGAGCATGTATAAATCGCCAAATAACGAAAAGTCGCCATTAGTGGCAAGCTATCCTAGCTGTTCCGTAGTTTCTCTCTATTCTAAAAACAGTAACGGCCGCTAACGCAGCCGTCAAGAGCTATCTCCTCCTAACCTTACATGAGAAGTAATTATAGGTTGTGAGCATGTATGGGTAAATCGCCAAATAATGAAGTCGCCATTGGTAGCAAACTATCCTAACTATTCCGTAGTTTTTATCAAAGAAAACATATGAAGTACTGTTTTCTTAGAGCTAATTATTAACTATACATATACGCAAGTTGCCAAATTATGAAAAATCGCCATAATTGACTAATACGCAAGGTGTTCCATGTGTTTCACGTAATTCAAAATAGTGTGAAATTTAAATTTTTATGTTCAAAGTAACGTGCAAGAACCAAGCAATGTGCAGCTCGGTAACATTCTATCTGATCCAACCATTGGGTTTTGTGTGTTGAAATTATGCCCTTTTTTAGGAATGAGCCTTATTAGGGCCGAATGCCTCATACGAAAAGAGAGTGTAGCGAGTCTAGGGGCCTTGGTCCCTAGTAATTAATAAAATAATTAACAGTAATCTCAGCCAAATGACTTTAAATATATAAAGGTGTATGGATACATTCAATTCAATGAAAGTCTGTGGTCAATGACTATTTTGGCTATCCCCAAAATCTCACAAACTATCTCAAGCTTGTCGGCTTTTGGCGATATATCGCCCAATTAAGTGCCAAAAACAAATCTTTAAAATTGAACACAGCTTGGAGATATCAGAAATATTTGGCTAGAAATCGCTCAACCTTAATAGGTTAGATATAATGGAGATGGCGCACCTTGGCGAAAACTGTCTCCAGTTCCAGTAACCTTCGACAGCCCGTGCTTTGCAAATTAAGCCCAAAAAAACCACGTTTTTGCTTTGTTTACTATGCGTTCTTCTAAGTGTACAAAAGGGTTATCATACATATACTACCTCCTCTCTAAATATGATTATTACTTATCTTGATTTTATTGAGATTTTCTTAATCGTATTTTTCTAGTATATTAAAAATGAATTGTTTAATTATAATTAAAAGTAGAGTAACATATATGCTACCAATCCAATCAGTGGATGTTGTGTCAATGCCCAACCAGCTTTCCAGAAAATTCAGTTATCCAGAAGACATCTCGTCCTGATCATTCTTTGTAACAGGTTTTATACTCTATTACAAATAACTTAAAAAAGATGACATATATATAAGGCACAGGTGTTATTTCCAAGATTAATAAAATTTCGGAACAAGAAAATTTTTTTGGTATGAAATTAAATGAAGCAAAATAATAAAACTTTAATGCAATAAAAGACGTATGGAAGTAAAAGCCAAACAATAAACATGTGGTAAAATACAGCAAATATTAGCAATCACGAAATATTCTTCCATGATTATTTTGCAGAACATTCAGGGTTCAATCTAGGAATTTTCTCCCGGGTCCCATTTTTGCGAGAACTATTTATTTTTGAGAATTTCAACATCTATTTTTGTGAATTTTCATACAAATTTTTGTAAAAGTCACTTTTAACTTAAAATAATTAAGAAAACAATTAAAAATATATGATAAAATGCCAGAATATGTGTTGTTTAGATCGACTGTATTTTTGTGAAGGTGCCATAAAGTGGACCAAATTTTCCCTGCATTGATCCCTGACATTTGATAGGCATATTTGAAGATTAATCACATTTTGTAGGAAAAGTATGAAAAATGATTTTATTTTTTAAAATATTGATACATGGGCTAGCGGCTAGATTTTTTTTAAAGCACTCATTTGAAATCTAGTACAAAAGTACTAAAATACTGGTGCAAAACACGGAAACATATTTCCATTCAGTGGGTTTTTTCTTATTACAAAACATGTGTTTTATGGATAATATAATTTCTAAATGTAAAAGAACAACTTGCAATAATTAATTCCTGAAAAAGTTTAATCATATAATGTTGATGTTGTGCAGTGTTTTTAAATAGGAAAAACAATTTCCTTTTGCTTTTTCAATAATTTTTTGCAAAACAACTATTCAGGAATGCCTGGCTCATGAATGGCAGTTTCCATGTACAGCTGTTCAGTCATTGGAAATTGCAAAAACTGAAGTTCACTATCAAATCCAAACATCCAGAAATGTTCACAGAGAGGCATCAACAGATTTCATGAAACTGCATACCATGTGCAGGCAGTTTCAGTAGTGCTGAGTTTGCTTCAACAAACCTGCAGAATCTTTTATCCTTCACACCCTTCATATAGTCCAATCTCTCCCCAAGCAATTTCCGCTCAGGAGGAACACGTGCATGCCTGGGAACAGTTATGGTTCTGTAGGCAATTGTAACCATTTTTCAAACAAGGCACTGATCATCTTGTTTCAGGGGATAAATGTATTAACGCTTCCAGTGAAATAACTGATAGCCTATGTAATTGTATTTCATGATTTCCATTTTGAATTGAACATGTATGACTGCCCATTGTATTTTTATACAACTTCATGATTTAGGTCCCTTTAGAAAAATGTATTTTTCCGTTGCAAAAGTTAAAGGTCTTGAAGGGAATACAGATACCTTTAGGAATATCCAAAAAGGATACCAAGTTACAACAGTGTGAATCATTTCCCTTTCTCAGAAAAGCTTTATTATGCATGTCACACACATATTATTTTGCTGCAATGTGGGTAAAATGATGAGTGTTCAAGGGTTAATTTTTTTTTAAAGAATAACTTCTAACATATATCACACATGTAACATTTCTAATCTCATAGGTTATAAAATATTTTTTGAAAGAAAAATTTGGTGCATAGGCTACATATAAAATGTCAACATTTAATGTCACACACATTAGGTTTCTCCCTGGTGTGCACACAAAGATGTTTATTCAAGTCTCCTTTATGAGTGAATTCTTTCTGACATATGTCACACACAAAAGGTTTCTTGCCTGTGTGGGTATGATGATGTGCATTCAAGCTTCCTTTCTGAGAAAAACCTTTCTTACAAACATCACATGCATAAGGTTTCTCTCTGGTGTGCACACGAAGATGTTTATTCAAGACTCCTTTATGAGTGAATTCTTTCTGACATGTATCACACACATAAGGTTTCTCTCCTGTGTGGGTACGATAATGTGCATTCAAGCTTCCTTTCTGAGAAAAACCTTTCTTACATACGTCACATGCATAAGGTTTCTCTCTGGTGTGCACACGAAGATGTTTATTCAAGACTCCTTTATGAGTGAATTCTTTCTGACATGTATCACACACATAAGGTTTCTCTCCTGTGTGGGTACGATAATGTGCATTCAAGCTTGTTTTCTGAGAAAAACCTTTCTTACATACGTCACATGCATAAGGTTTCTCTCTGGTGTGCACACGAAGATGTTTATTCAAGACTCCTTTCTCAGAGAAACCTTTCTGACATGTATCACACACATAGGGTTTCTCTCCTGTGTGGGTACGAAGATGTGCATTGAAGTTTCCTTTCTCAGAGAAACCTTTCTTACATATGTCACACACGTAAGGTTTCTCTCTGGTGTGCACACGAAGATGTTTATTCAAGTCTCCTTTATCAGTGAATCCTTTCGTACATATGTCACACACAAAAGGTTTCTCTCCTGTGTGGGTACGATAATGTACATTCAAGCTTCCTTTCTGAGAGAAACCTTTCTTACATATGTCACACACATAAGGTTTCTCTCTGGTGTGCACACGAAGATGTTTATCCAAGTCTCCTTTATCAGAGAATCCTTTTGTACATATGTCACACACAAAAGGTTTCTCTCCTGTGTGGATACGATGATGTGCATCCAAGCTTCTTTTCTGAGAAAAACATTTCTGACATACGTCACACGCATAAGGTTTTTCTCCTGTGTGGCAACGAAGATGACGATTCAAGTCTCCTTTACGCAAGCAACCTTTTTGACATATGTCACACACATAGGGTTTCTCTCCTGTGCTTATGCTAAGGTGTCTCTTGACAGGGAGCTGTGGTGATAAGTTCTTCTGACAACCCAGGGCACTCAAACATTCACTCCCCTGCATAGTCATAAATGTTCAAAAGCTAATGCCCGGAGAATGTTTTCCTGCAAGTATCACTGCCTCGCGTTTTCACATCCATAGGACACGTAATAGAAACGACTTACTGCTGATGATCTTATGATGTATGATTGCATGCCAGAGTGTCCAAAAATGCCAAATATGAAACTTCTTAGGCCCAGAAGAAATTATAACTGAACTATCAATCTGTAAGAAAATAAATGAAGGAATTTTAATGGAAAACAATTATAAGAAAAAGATATTATCTTATAAGTATTAATCTCCTTGAAATTTTGTAACAAAAGGAATAACATTAAACTTATGAAACACACTTTACATTAAGTCAACTACCGAGTGCTTTAGATTAAAAGTTGGGAATCATAAAATAGAACTGTCCAAGATATGCCACGTTCTTTTTATTTACTAGGGGAAGGTGGGGTAAGATGTCGAATTCAGTATTTCTTTGAGGTATTCACATATGGCAGTACATCTTGGTCAGCACAATAAAAAATCGCAAAACAAAAAACACAAAACAAAATCTTTGGAATGTGAAACTTTTTTCACGTTTTCAGAAAAGCGCTCATTGCAATTGCTTCAAACTGACTTTGACTTCTAGTCGTACAATAACAGCAGTATTTGGCTTCAAATATAAGGCAATAAACAACAGTTCTAATTCGTATTTCGAAGGGATCCGTCCTAGCAAATGACCATACAAAATTTGGTAGGCCTACGATTTGGCGGAATTCAATCAACTTAAATCAATTGACTTCATTTAGTGAAAATTCTTAATTTAGACCGTCTTAAATCGCCTTAATAACTGCATTATTTCTACACCAAAAATTAAAATTCCATGCCGTATTTCAATAAAACCTTGTTTTTAAAAATACGCTCTCATTAAATTGCTCCAAACGCTAGAATCATCTTATCAAAATGGCATATCAACCATTTTATTCTTCGCCAAATTAAAAAGTTGCACATTTTAGTCTTTGAAAATTTCCAAATCCTATTTTTCTTTTGAGTATAAAACATTTCATTCCTTCTCTGATTTCACATGCACATGATATTTTAATTAAACAAATAACCTTACAAATAATCTTTAAAAAAAAAAAAATTGTTAGTCTTTTACTTTTAGAGTCTGAATCATTTAATAAACGTGTCAAACATGGCAACCTAGATATGCTTAAATTCTCCCTTTTTCCACTGCGGGGTTACAATTGCAAAATGCAAAGCAAAAAAAATGAGCCTTTTGCGATACATTTTTTATCGATATCTCCTAAAATAATTCGAATTTTGAAAAAATCGCTTCGATGTATGTCGGGACACGTCCTGAAGAATTTCTATATAAAATTTGGTAGGTCTAAGATCACCCGTTTCGGAGCTACATGAGGTGCAGACAAACAAACTAACTAACTAACCACCTAACAGACAGTTTACACTTTGCTTTATTTATATAGACATGTGTTTAACTGATAAGCTAATTTCTAAATATAAAAGACCAACTTGCAATAATTAATTCCTGAAAACTTTATTCATATATTCATGTTGTGCAGTGACTTTATCTGTTTTTAAATAAGAAAAAACTTTCCTTTTGCTTTTTCACTACTTTTTTGCAAAACAACTATTCAGGAATGTCCAGCTCATGAATGGCAGTTTCCGTCTACAGCTGTTCAGCCATCGGAAATTGCAAAAATTGAAGTTCACTATCAAATCCAAACATCCAGAAATGTTGACAGACAGGCATCAACAGATTTCTTGAAACTGCATACCATCTGCAGGCGGTTTCAGTAGTGCTGAATTTGCTTCAACAATCCTGCAGAATTTCTCCCCAAGCGATTTCCGCTCAGCAGGAACACGTGCATGCCTGGGTACAGTTAAGGTTCTGTAGGCAATTGCAACCATTTTTCCAAGAAGGCCTTAATCATCTTGTTTTAGGGGATATATGTATTAAAACTTTCAGTGAAATAACTGATAGCTTACGTAATTGTATTTCATGCTTTCCATTTTGATTTGCATGTGTATGACTGTCTATTCTATCTTTGTACAACTTGATGATTTTAGAACGCTGTTAAAACATTTTTGTCCCCCAGAAAAAATTCATTTTTTTTGTCATAAAAGTAAAAAGTTCTATAGGGAGCTACAGATACCTTTGGAATATTCAAAAAGGATACCAAGTTACAACAGTGTGAATCATTTCCCTTTCTCAGAAAAAGATTTATTATGCATGTCACACACATAATATTTTGCTGCAATGTGGGTAAAATGATCAGTGTTCAAGTGTTAATTTTTTTAAAAGAATCACTTCTAACGTATATTGCACATGTAACATTTCTCATCTCATAGGTTAAAAAATATTTTTCAAAATAAAAGTTTGATTCATAGGTTACATATAAAATGTCAACACTTAATGTCACACACATAAGGTTTCTCTCTGGTGTGCACACGAAGATGTTTATTCAAGTCTCCCTTATGAGTGAATTCTTTCTGACATATGTCACACACAAAAGGTTTCTCGCCTGTGTGGTAACGAAGATGTCTATTCAAGTTTCCTTTCTCAGAGAAACCTCTCTTACATATGTCACACACAAAAGGTTTCTCTCCAGTGTGGGTACGATAATGTGTATTCAAGCTTCCTTTCTGAGAAAAACCTTTCTTACATATATCACATGCATAAGGTTTCTCTCCCGTGTGACAACGAAGATGTTTATTTAAGATTCCTTTCTCAGAGAATCCTTTTTTACATATGTCACACACATAAGGTTTCTTTCCTTTATGGACAGCACTAATATGCAAATTCAAATGTTGTTTCTGAGAAAATCCTTTCTGACATATTTCACACAAATATAACTTTTCTCCTGTATGTCTATGAAGATGTCTATTTAAGCTTTTTTTCTGAGAGAATCTTTTCTGACATATGTCACACACATAGGGTTTCTCTCCTGTTTTTATGCTAAGGTGTTTCTTGACAGAGAGCTGTGGTGATAAGTTTTTCTGACAACCCAGGGCACTCAAACATTCAGTCCCCTGCATAGTCATAAATGTTCAAAAGCTAATGCCCGGAGAATGTTTTCCTGCAAGTATCACTGTCTTGCATTTTCATATCCATAGGACACTTAATAGAAACGACTTACTGCTGATGATCTTACGATGTATGATTGCATGCCAAAGTGTCCAAAAATGCCGAATATGAAACTTCCCAGGCACAGAAGAAGTTATAAATGAACTATCAATCTGTAAGAAAATAAATGAAGAAATTTTAATGGAAAACAATTGTAAGAAAATAAATGAAACAATTTTAATGGAAAACATTTATAAGAAAAAGAATTTATCTTATAAGTATAAATCTCCTTGAAATTTTGTAACAAAAGGAATAACATTAACTTATGAAACGCACTTTATATTAAGTCAACTACAGAGTGCTTTAGATAAAAAGTTGGGAATCACAAAACAGAGCTGTCCAATATATCTCACGTTCTTTTTATTTACTACGGGTAGGTAGGGTAAGGTGACGAATTTTGCATTTTTTTGAGGTATTCACATATGGCAGTACGTTTTGGTCAGCACAATAAAAAATCGGGTGGTGAACTAAGGCTAGCACTAGGATAGCCACCTGTACTTGCTGTTCAGAGTCCCAGGGTGTTCATCTAATACTTGACTGTCTCAAAGTAAAGAATCAATATTATATGGTAGGTCTTTTTACGAACTCACTAAAACATTCTGAATTCTCAGCTTATTGCATACAAATTTATGGTAGATTCATGTTTGAAGTTATTTTTTTAGTTACTAGTAAGCGTTGATTTTGTAAATATGGCATGAAGGGGAAAGATGACGAATAATTTTCAGCTCTTCATCTCACTCCACATACTTTTACTTCCTTGTACGTAGTATAAGGAAGTAATGTGATCCCGAAAAATTTTGGGGGCCAAATTTCGACATAAAAACCGATTTTGACTACCTCTAAATTTAATTTAAAAACTTTTTTCGATGCATCTCATCGTAGGCTAGCATGCACGATCATATTAAGGCGTCTGCAACTCATTTTGACCAGCGGCGAGTCTATTGTGGTCAGTTTTTCCATGCCGTCTGTACGTACGTACGTACGTATGTATGTAACTCGCATATCTCAAAAACTATGGGTCGTAGAATGTTGAGATTTGATATTTAGGATTGTTCTATGATCTAGTTGTGCACCTCGCCTTTTGATCGCAATCGAATGTATAGTTTATGTACAGGACAGCCCAAAAGATTCGAAATACATTACGCTCTATGGGCCGGAATTCATCAAAGCGTTTTTTAGAGGTATTGGGCTATTTCAAATGACTCAGAAGTGAGATGTGCTGTAAAGAGTTAGAAAATGAATTTCTCCATTAAAAAAAGTGTCTTTATCATTTATAGTTCTGCTACAGGAACACTCAAAAGATTTCTAATACATTACGGTCAATGGCAGTTTTAGGGGCAGTCATCCATTTCCAAGCACAGTACTGTCCTACCACATAAGTTAGGTAATGGTCCGACCACGGTCACGTGCCTCCCTTAAGAAGAATGCCAAAAGTCGCCAAGCTTGGCGACTTTGGTGTACGTGTGTGCATATTTAACTCTCAAATCTCAAAAATTATGAAATTTCATATATAAGATTGTTGCAATATCTAGTTGTGCATCTCGATTTTTGGCTCCAATCTACTGGAGAGTTTATTTACAGGACCACTGAAAAGAATTTCAGTACTTTAATGTCTATGGACATCTTCAATATAATACAATTGTAGACAGTCATTGTTTGGTACATGCCCAAAATCTCGCCATCTGTCCTCGACCTTGGCGAGTTTTGCCGAAAGGTCGCCAAATTTGGCGATAGTCAGTCATTGGGTCCATGCCCAAAGTATCACCATTTGTCATCGTTCTTGGCGAGTTTTGGTGAAATATTGCCAAATTTGGCGATAATCTGTCTTTGTTGGTCCATGCTTAAAATCTCGCCAAATGCCGTCGACATTGACGAATTTCGCTGAAATATCGCCAAATTTGGCCCCAAAAATTATTTCGTATTTTGTATAACTCTAAAACTTAGTAACCCGTAGAATTTTGAACTTTTGTATTTAGAACTATATTATAATATCCAACTGTTTTCAATATCTTTTTTGACAGCAATCGACTGGGAATTTATTTACAGGGTGAGCCAAATGAGTTTAAATACATTAAGGTGTATGGATGCATTCAATTCATTGAAAGTCCTTGGTCAATGACTACTTTGGCTATCCCCAAAATCTCGCAAACTATCTCAAGTTTGTCAGCTTTTGGTGAAATATCGCCAAATAAAGTGTCAGAAGGAAATCTTTCAAATTGAACTCAGCTTGGCGATATCGAAATATTTGGCTAGAAATCGCTAAACCTTACTATTATTGATATTTTATCTCTTTCAAACAAATAAGTTTAGAGGAAGTGCGTAGAAAACATTTTTGATTTAATAGACGTGCAAGGAAGTCATGTGTTGGACACATCAGATTTTTTTAAATATATATTTCTCGTTTTAATTTCTTATCCGTTCTTAAGTGCACATACGACAACAAAAAGAATTAAAGGCAATTAGTTGGAATTTCGAAAGAAGAGTGTGAGAAAGCTGAGGAAAAAATTCCCGTCATTTCTGTTATCAGAAACTCTCATAAAATAAGCTTTGGAAGAGAGAAAAATAGAACAAGAGAAAGAGCTAAAAATACTGACTAAAACAGCAACTTATTTAGGAGAACCTTTGTTTTTCTTCTTAAAAGTTAAAACAGGCATTGAAAAAATTCCTGGTGTAAAGCAAGACATGAAAGAAGTTATCACAAAAATCTCTGTTCTTAGACTCATTCACAGTGGTCAGTAAAAATCACAGTAGCTTAAGTTTGCCATCTTACCCTGCCTTCTCCTATATTTAAAAATGTGTGCCTTAAAAAATACAGAGAAGGAAACAAAGGGAGTTTTACTCTCAATGAAATTACTTCAGGGACAGAAAACTCTCCAAAATTTTACATGCCTAGTCGGGCATGTAACTTAAAATACATGTCCGAACCCAAAATTTACTAGTCCCAAAAAACTACATTTTGTTGCTCTGCAAAATTTACTTTATTCATATTGTATGAATGGAAGAAAAAATCGGAAAATCCTTAAACACACATGAATTTGGGGTTTTTATCTTTCCCCATAATTGTTTGGGTTCTGTATTCTGTTTACACTACAGTTAAAGTATTGAGATTACCAGTAAGACATTGATAAAATCACAGAAATAGAAATGGACATTCATTTTTTCCGTACTAAAATTCGAAATTGGTGGCATTTAAAAATGCATGCATAATTTAGTTAAAATATTCTACGGAGATACCTTAGTATAAGTTAAAGCATAGTTAAAAGCCTTAAAATTCCGTTAAAATGTTTTTTAAAAAAACCATTACCGCTTTTGGCAGCACTAGGCCGCTGCCATCTTCAGAACTGGTGAGCTCGCTCCCAGCTTCAGCACTTCGAACCATGTATCATCTATCTGAGCATGCGCCATATTGTTGACGGCACCCCCTTGTGTTATTATTTCTAACGCTTCCCGTTTTAAGCTATAAGTATGGTTGTTGTAGTTGGCTATTTTCTTAACATTGGAGAATTCAATATCAATATTTGATTTCTCCAATATTTCCTTGCAAATCTTGGCAAAGTAGAAGGACGAAGCACTTCTTTAATGTTCTTTGCATTTGATTGGCACTTTATTTTATGGCGGTTACAGACAAAAATGTCGTAAAATTATTATAAACAAGTGGAAAAAAATATCTATATTGCTAAAAATTTTGGCGAACCCCTGCTGCAGCTCAACAGTTTGAGAAACTCCAATATAAAGGATGACTCCATAGGCGTCAGAAGGGGGGGTGCAAGGGGGTGCCCCTGCACCCCCCTGGAAATTTGAAAAAAGTATAATTAACCTGAAAATATAAGTAATTTGTTTTACCCTTAAGAGCGTAAAAAAAAAAGAGCCTGAATGTGTGTGTGATGTTTTGAATTCTACATGTAACTGTCGCATTAAATTAGATGCTTAGACCTGTGTTAATGGCTTAATATTTTCTACCATTGTACATAAATTTTAAACTTTTGAGAACTCGTCTGCATTTTTATTTTGGGATAATGTGGGCGCATGCACATGAGCCCTCATAATGTACTGAACAACGTCGTAGTAGTGTTGAATGCCCCACGGCATGTGTCCGCAATTAGGAAAAAAATATTTTGAAAAAGTCTCTATAGTATTCGGGGTAGACGGGACCGGGCTTGTCTCGAACTATCGAAATCATTAAATTAATAAACAGATAAATGGAAAAAAAGCAATTTTTGTGATTTGAGGGCATATTTAAATGAAAAATGTTGTTACATATTATCACATTACTGATTAGAGCAGGTTAATAATTTTGGAAAATAATAGTCAATTCTTTTAAATTAGCACGATGACTCGTTTCCACACAGCAGTATCACGCCATTGCCAAAGCAGCATGTCAACGCTACACAGAATTGTCTATGAGGACATCTACAGAAAAAATACACCCACTCCTGTTTTGATGCGTTTTTCATTATTTGGGAGCTAAACTGATTTTTTCAATAACTGAGATATATGGAAAACAAGAACAATCGAAACTCGAACTATCGAGACCAGTGGCGCACACAAGGGGAGTCCAGGGGGTCCGGACCCCCCCCCTATCGGCTTGGATATTTTTTTTTTGATTGATTATTATCCTACATCTATAGTAAATAAGATAATTCCAAAAAAAGGTTCCAATAGTTTCAGTTCTAATAAATAAAAAAAGAATTTTTTTTTCTCGTTTTCCTCAATTTTCAAAAACGAACATAAAACACAATCTTGTTCTCAAAACTGAACAACTATTACTTTCCTTCCTATTGTACTGTGTAGTGTATTTTTAGGGAACTGGGTGGGACGAGTTTTGATGAATTCCATCTAATGAAAATGAGCTCTTTCGTCACTGATTTTTGACAAACTGGAACATCCCTAAAAGTTGGACCCCCCCAGCCAAAAATCCCGTGTGCGCCCCTGATCGCGACTCTACTGTGAATATGATTAAATGCAATTGTTTTAGGACTTAACGCCTAAAATTTAACATTTCTTTTTAACATTATAGAGTTAATTTTTCAGAGATTTAAACTAAAAAACTATTAGATGAAAATTTGTATTGAGTTTTTTGACATGCTGATTTTTCAACTATTAAGTGAAGGCATCACTGCGTCACTTTCGAAACTTGGGGTCTGTTTCAATATGTGGATGTCCTTGACAAGTGCACTTAAAGCAAACCTGCACATGGGGTATCTGTCATGGAATGGGGGGTTGCATTGGGAAGAGGACTTTTTAAGGGGTTCTAATGCGTATTCATGTAACATGTAGATAAAGCCGGCCAAAACTCAAAAGCGTTAGATTGACAGCCACGCGGCAGGCCAGAACTATTGACCTTCACATTTCAGTCATCTACTATTTTCAGTACTGGACATGCAGGAACCCCTACGCCAAAAATTGCTAATCAAACATCAATGCTAGAGAAAATACATTTTGCTTCAGTTTTTCAGGGAAAATTCGTATGTTTAAATTTTTAAAAAATGTTATCAAAATTGCATATAATTTAAATAATTAAGTGGTAGTCTGAGAACAAAACTACGATCACATTTATATGCAGTGTGTTTACTGCTTTAAGATTCCGATTCCATGGTACAAAGATGAATGTTCCAATGCTAATTTTTTAAAAAGAACTACTTCCAACATATATCGCACATGTAACATTTTCACTTCATAGCTTATAAAATATTTTTTGAAAAACTTTGATACACACGTTACATATAAAATATCAACAGATATGGTTTCCTCCTGTGTGCACACGAAGATGTCTATTCAAGTCTCCTTTGACAGAGAATCCTTTCTGACATAAATCACACACATAAGGTTTCTCTCCTGTGTGGGTACGAAGATGTGCATTCAGGTCTCCTTTATGAGAGAATTCTTTCTGACATAAATCACACACAAAAAGTTTCTCTCCTGTGTGCACACGAAGATGTCTATTCAAGTTTCCTTTCTCAGAGAAACCTTTCTGACATATGTCACACATATAAGGCTTCTCTCCTGTGTGGATACGAAGATGTGCATTCAAGGATCTTTTCACAGAGAAGCCTTTCTTACATATGTCACACACAAAAGGTTTCTCTCCTGTATGGGAACGAAGATGTGCATTCAAGCTTTCTTTCTGAGAAAAGCCTTTCTTACATACATCACACACATAAGGTTTCTCTCCAGTGTGGCAACGAAGATGTCTAATCAAAGATCCTTTTTGAGAGAATTCTTTCTGACATATATCACACACAGAAGGTTTCTCTCTGGTGTGCACACGAAGATGTTTATTGAAGTCTCCTTTAAGAGAGAATTCTTTCTGACATATGTCACACACATGGGGTTTCTCTCCAGTGCTCATGCTAAGGCGTCTCTTGACAGTGAGCTGTGCAGATAAGTTCTTCTGACAACCCAGAGCACTCAAACATTCACTCCCCTGCATAGTTATAAATGTTCAAAAGTTAATGCCCAGAGAATTTTTTTCTGCAAGTATCACTGTCTCGCATTTTCACAACCATAGGACACTTAATAGAAATGACTTACAATGAATGACTGCATGCCAGAGTGTCCAAAAATGCGAAATATGAAACTTCTCAGGCCCAGAAAAAATTATAAATAAACTAGCAATCTGTAAAAAAATAAATGAAACAATTTTAATGGAAAACAGTCATAAGAAAATAAATTAAATAATTTTAAAGAAAAGCAATTATAATAAAAAGAAATTATCTTACAAGTATAAATCTCCTTGAAATTATGCAAGAAAAGGAATAACATTAAACTTATGAAACCCACTTTACATTAAATCAACTACAGAGTGCTTTAGATAAATGTTGGGAATCATAAAATAGAGCCCTCCAAGATATGTCACGTTCTTTTTATTTACCAGTGGAAGGTGGGGTAACATGACGAATTCAGTATTTCTTTGAGGTATTCACATATGGGAGTACAGTCAACTCCCTCTAATCCGTACTCACTGGGACCAAGGGTTGTGCGGATTACAGAATTTTGAAGATTATAGATCATTTTTTTGTTTACATTTTTACATTTAGAATTTCCCTTTAAATTATAGTCAATTTACTGTAAACAAATAGGAAATGAAGGATGAAAGAAAATGCATATGCTGTTGAATAAAAACACAATTAAATGTCAATATAAATACAATTAAATTTACAGAGAATTTACTAAAGGACTGATGAAAGAAAATATTTATGCTGCTGAACTAAAACACTATTTTTAATATTAAATACAGTTACTAATACAAAATTAAAAGAATAAATTCTCTCTAAATTTTTTATTTATTTTTCATTTTTTCAAACTTTGCAGTGATTGTAATTTGTTTAACAGATTTAATTTTTCTTCAGAAATTTTGTCCTGAAGCCTTCTAATTGTCAGTAACTCTTGGTCACTGCTATTTAGAAAGTCCTCCTACCAAGGCACCCCCCTGGCAGATCGCCCTAGTGTAGCGTTGCAACAATCACACACAACCAACCAACCTTGGTCACTGCCAAATGATTGCTTTTGCAAAATGTTTAAATACTTGTCTCCCACATGGGCGCCGGCAGAATATTTCTCGGGGAGGGGGGGGGGAAAGACTACTTTAACTTATGGTTACCATGTTGGAGAGAGCGAAAAAGCAAGAAAAAATCCAAGAGGGGCCATACCCCCCTTGCCCTATGCTGCCGGCGCCCATGCTCACAGATCTAACCCTTCTTCAAAAGTAATGGTACAGTAGAGGACCCCAAATCTGGAAGTTTTTCAACAAACAATTTTTTTAAGGACAGTTGTTGGTGTTGTTTTTAATTTCTTTGAAAGACCGTTTTTAACTAAATATATCATAAAATAAACAAGCTCAATCAGAAAGGGAGGAATTTCACTGGTTGCTCGCGAAGAGGGGGGGGGGGGGCATTTGCTGCATCATTTGTATATTTGATATCTCAGTATTACATTAATTTTCGATCTTGCTAGGTAATTTTCGGTTTCTCATTATGTAAAAATATTCTATGCTATTATATAAGCTTTAAAAAGGAAAAGAATGTTATCCTCTTCACGCACACACATGCATTTCATTTCAAGTGCTGATGATTCATTATTTCTGCGGGTGCTCCCCCGCAGTTAAATGTAAACAAAGAGAGACGAGAGACGCCATGTGGTCTGTGTTTATGCTTTTCTTTCTTTCTTCCTACAGAACTGCAGCTATGTGGAGAAAGTTTTTGTTGCATAATAAATCGTTAGACAGAAGATCAAAAGGATGAAGTAGGGGGGGGGGGGAAATTGCGCAACTGCTGTGTAGCCTGCCAAATCGCGGTTTGCATTTAAAGTTAAACATGTTACATATTTTCACCCAATTTTAATTGCAACGGTCAATCTTTACGATCGTCTCTGGAAAGAGTGGACTATATGATTGGGATGGTGCATTGCTTCGTAGTTCGTTATTTACATCCATTCACAGAACACATGCAACTTAGGATATAAGTTTCTGTACGTTAAATTACATGATAATATACTTAAATATATGAAATTATGTACCTCAAATACCTGTGGAAAAGCATTAATAAATGTCTTTATAACATTCAGCCAATCAAATAACTTCTATTACAGTAATACTACCAGTCAAATGCCGCTCAAAATGTAAACAAACTTGTTTGTTTACATTTGAAATATATCGCGGATTACAGGCGTTCGCGGATTATAGAGTCGCGGATTAGCGGGAGTTGACTGTATGTCTTGGTCAGCAAATAAACATCTGATGGTGAACTAACAAGGGGAGGCTCAGATATTGACAAGTGGATAGGGGCAGGAAAATAGCTTAATGCTAACGGACTTAGAGGAAAATCGCACAGGGAAATTTTGACGCAAAGGGAAGGAAAGAGGGATTACTGTCCTTTCCGAATACCGACTTACTTGGCGCTTGACGTACTAATTGATCATTGATCTTGAGTTTTACATTGCCTCATAGGTAACCAATGAGTATTTACATTATTTCTAAACAAAGGCAGATCCATTTTCCCCAATGTAAATAGAAATTGATAAAGGAAATTTAGTTTTAAAAAATAATTTCAGCTTTTGTGAACTCTTGACACTCATACAGGTAGGAGATTGGGGGCCCCCTGTTTTTCAGGGTCCCCTGGATATTGCCTTGCTTTTCCATGTGATAATAGGACTCCGAGTAAGATTACTAGTGAAAATATGCAAATAATTTTGACTTTTTGGTGAGAAGCCAAGAGATATTATATAGTACAATATAATCTTTTAAAATTAAATAAAAAATATATTTAATTAAATTATTAAATATAAATACATATTTATTTATGTAGGATGTGGTAAAAAGTTATTTCTAAATATTCAAAATGAATAACTTACAATCACTCTTTTCTGCTTATCTTTTTTAAAAACTAACTATTAAACTTAAAATCTTCGTTTTCACAATAATTTTTTTAAAGATAAATAACTTTTTAAAAAATCAACAAAGTCTGTATATTTCCTCTGTATAAATAAGTTTTCAAGTTCATTTTCACAGGAACATTTCATAATGTTAATAAAAAATACAGCGTGAAAAATACAGCGTGCCGAAAGACTGAACTCTTGCCAAAAAATTATCTCTAATCTGAAAATAATGGGTTACAGCATTGTAGGGAAACCATACGCATTTTCCCCATTTTCTTCCTCTGCAAATTCGGCTAAGTCAGATAGAATTAGCTATTTTCCTGCCCCTATCCGCTTGTCAGATATTGGGATCACCGATTTTGATGAGTTATAAAGAACCCATAGTATAGCAAAATGCCAAAGAACTAGCCACAAACTCTCCCTTATTTCCAAAAAATTTCATTTAAATAAAAATGCATCAAATGCTGCATTCAGTGCAGCATTTTGATGCACTCTTATACACCAATTATTTGATTAATCGTTTGCGGTTTCTGTGGTGCCGTGGTTTCACTTTCGGCTACAGATCAAGAGGTCTCTGGTCCGTATACGATTGAATCCGCTCAGTTTTTTCATTTTTTTTCCCTCAATTAAAAATTCATAAAACAGTTTCAAATAATTGTGTAAGAAATATATTGTGACTTACTTTGTAAAACTGGAGTTATAAAGTTTCAGTTATACGTCTTTTCTCATTCACGTGTCATTTTAGGTTGGTCCCTTGAAAGACATATAAGGGGTTCTTTACTGCATACGTATGGAATCGCAACAGTCTGCTCTATGTTTTAGGCCAATAATTAAAAACTTAAGAGCCAAAATTTCATACGTCCTTAAGTATTTTTAAAGAATAATTTTGAAAGCAGCTGCAGAAGACATCAAAAATAACAAAATGAAATGAAGCAAAATAAAAGGGCAGTTCAAGGGAAAGGGAAATTACATTAGGCTTACAAACTGAAACAGGAAGTTCTATTTTTAGAACAGATGCTGCTTTTCCATCTCAATATCATCCAACTGCATAGTTACACTGATCTCTGACTCTGAACAATTCCAGTTCAACCATTCCAAGATAAAACTTTTACTCCCATTACTCCAAAACAATTGAAAAGTTAAACACAAAAAATGTAATAAAATCGACACCGTTTGCACAATCTGCTTGAAAATTTTCATAATTGTGCATGAAAATATAGAAAATAATCTGTGTTACTTTAAAAAATCTGAAAATTCCATCTCTTGCCTAATTTTAAAGAGATTTTTCATTATTTTCAGCTCTATATTACTTCCGTGAGTAAAAAAAACAGTTAATCATTTGCATGACAAAATTAGGTGTCACAAGTGACAGTTACGTCACTTGCGACGGGGGTTAGCAGGCTTTGGAGCGTAAATTGCAATTCAAATTTGTTTTTAAAAAAATTTCTAGATAATGCTAGTTTAACTGTTTTACAAAAATAAAACGATTTCCTCTGCATGAAATGCTGATATAAGAGGGGATGAAAAGAAATCTATCGAATGGAAAAAGTTTTTGCATGTGTTTAGAAGAAAATGCAGTTCCATTTTTGTATATTATGAAAAGTATGAAACTAATCTTAAGTGGACAAAAATTAAATTCATAGAGTGTAGACATATTTCTGTTGAATGTTTTTGCTAGCACCCATAATAGTTGCTTCCATAAGGGACCTTGACTTCTAGTACCTGAATAAAAAGGATACGGCATGCAAACAAGAAAGATAAATCAAGCCAAACACGTTGATAATAAAACACTTTCCAACACCCTAGTATGCGCGCACACACACACACCCAGGGTTGCTAAAAACCCTGGTTTTTTATTCAGAAAAAACCCAACCCAGTGGGTTTTTTCAGGGTTTGGGGGGTTTTATCAGGGTTTTTTGGTTTTTATCTTGGTTTTAGTCAGAGGAAGGGATGGGGTTTCAGAATATTTGAAAAAAATGTTGCTTATTACTAAATACAACTTAAAGCAACTAATTGATTACAAAAATCAATTATAAATAAAAAATGGTTAAGTAATAACTAATTACAATTATACTAATCATACATGAAAAAACTTACAAATCAATAACAATAACAACCCCAATCATGGTTTGCTCTTAGATAAATTGACTATTAGTAATAATTTTAACAGTGATATACTAGTGCTTAATTAAAACTTTTTAAACTAATGGTTCTTTATGGTTACAAAATCCTGATTCATTTTAATATAGATAGGCATAAAAATTTTCTCTAGAAAGTTTTTATGCCTATGTGAAGTCTAATTTTTTTTCCTTAGGTAGTGGTCATGTGGGGGGAGGTAGGGAGCTGTTTATAAACTTTACAAGAGGTGTACTGATATTAAGAGATGTATTATCTACGTAATTACAAATCCATATCTTTTCCATATCTTAACTTCCGATTGCCAAACGTCAAGGTTACCACAAATGCTTTTTTTATCGCACCAAGAAAAGGTCACCAAAATAAAAGTGTGCCAAAAAAGACATACTAAAGCTGTACCTGCCGATTTATCACAATCTTTCAGGAAGGTATTACATAGTATTGTGCTTAAAATGGATGCCCGTGTCAACAGCCATTGAATGTAATGTGTTGTAATTACACTCATGTCCATAAATTAAGGATAATTCAGAATCACACAGAAATTGATCTCCAAAATAAAAATTTCACCTGTGGAATGATCACACACATCTTGAAGAAGAATATGCAAATTACAGGAAACCACCAGATGGCGTGGATGGTACGTCACAATGACGAGAGTGTAAGAGAGGGGTATATAAGGAATGGTGGCAAAGAAGTAAAATTGTTCACAAGCGCTGTGAAAGCCTTTCAGTGCAAAAACCGCATAGTTATGGCACAAAGGAGGCATTTGGATGATGTTTTACGTGGCAAAATTATCGGACGACTGGAATGTGGACGTACCCAGCTGGAAGTATCCGAGGAACTTGGAATCGCCCAGAGTGTCATCTCCAGGCTTTGGCAACGATTCCAAGATGATGGTAATGTGAGTAGACGTTACAGCACAGGTCGCCCCCGAGTCACAAGGCCGAATGAGGACCGCTATTTGGCAGTTACTGTCAAAAGAAACAGACGGAGTACAGCATCAGACCTGTCTCGTCAGCTCTCTTCAGCTACCGGTACGACAGTTTCAAGGCAGACCGTGTACAGACGCTTAGGGCACATTGGTCTATATGCTCGTAGGCCTGTCAGATATGTTCCACTTACCGCAACTCACTGTCGCCTGCGATTAACCTGGAGTAGAGAGCATGCATTGTGGACACCGCAACAGTGGTCTTGTGTGATGTTTTCCGACGAGTCCAGGTTTAGTTTGGAGTATGATTCTCGCCGGACATTCATCTGGAGAGCGCCAGGTACCCGTTACCACCAAGAGAACACCATTGAAAGACACCGTTACGGTGGTGCAGGATGGCTCGTTTGGGGAGGAATTATTCTTGGTTCCAGAACTGACCTGCATGTTCAGAGTGTAACGATGACAGGCCACATCTATCGGGATGTCATTCTGGAACAGCATGTACGTTTGTTTCGGGGCGCCATGGGTGCTGAATTTGTGTTTATGGATGACAACGCCCGTCCTCACCGTGCAAACATTGTAGACGAATGCCTTCAATCGGAGGATATCACCCGTATGCATTGGCCAGCATACTCACCGGACTTGAATCCAATAGAGCATGTGTGGGATATGCTTGGCCGACGAATTGCAGCCCGTCAACCCCCTTCCACCTGTCTACCGGAACGTTGGAGTGCATTGCTTGATGAGTGGTGTAATATTCCCCAAGATCAGATTGATCATTTGATACTCAGCATGCCTAGGCGTTGTGAGGCCTGTATTGCATCGTCCGGGAGACATACTCCGTATTAACCATCCTTCTAACCATGTTATACTGTTTTTTGTAAATAGGTTCTTTTTTGAAATTTGGTCAAGGGAGTAAAACTTGCAATTTTTATTAATTATGTCAAACATATAGCATCTTTTTTGCTCTTTACTTTTTGTTTAATAAATAGACTTTACAAATAAGTCAAACTTGTTTTGCTTCTTTCTCTTTCTTTGCCTGAACTTCATTATCCTTAATTTATGGACATGAGTGTACTTTGAGTGCTCCCGAAGAACTATTAATGATGCAGACATAATTTTCGAACCATCAATGGAGAGCTTTATCTTGTCATCCTTAATAACATGGATCAATTTTGCTTTATTTCCAATAGCCCAATATCTCTAAAATACACCATAAAGAATGACAGCGCATAGAGTGTAATGTATTGGAAATCCTTCGAGCTCTCCTGTAGAAGGACAAGAAATTCTACATATTCCATTTCCAATAGAGTACCAGAGATGCCAACATTGTAAAGATGACATCAGGAGAAAAGTGATTAAATTTCAGGAGTTTTTGACATCTTTCAGGAGTCAAATTACGTACATTTCAGGAGTCATTTCAGGAGTCGTTTTTTAATTTTTTCCCCAGCTACATATTAAAAGTATTGTTTGATTTTTCATTCTAATGCATTATTATCGCTGTTTGGAATATTTCGAAAGAAATTTTTGATTCCGAGTCTTCTTCGGACGATCATTTTTATCCATCTTAAATACGTATCACAATAAAAATATAACGATAATTGAATCAAAAAAGAGCTTTCAAGTCAGACAAATCGACGTGAATCTTAAAAATAAATACTCGTGCTCACACACGCGGGATGCACGATCTGCTTATTATACTCAGTTAAAGTTGTAGTTAAAAACTAGATTAGACTACGAAATAATTTATCGCAGTTGACAGACGGGGTGAAAATAGGAACGCAGGCAAAGCTATTTGCTGACGTCATCAACTCTATGGTCTACTACGTTTTCATTCGCTGATAACACTTTATGTTTAAGGCGGAGTCTCCCATTTAGCAGTGATGCTTTAACAGGCTGCTCTTTAATTCGATGATTATTGCTTACGTATCTAGGACGAAACGGAGATATATATACCAGAAGCAAAGGAAAGAAATATTGTTTACAACTTGAGTCGGACGCAAGTCAAAGTTTAGGATTGGGAGAATTTTCATTTTTTAACTTCGTACAAGCAGATTTCTGTATTTTTTAATTGATTTCCCTACTACCGTATTTTACACTGCATTTCCGGAGTAATTCCGGAATTTCCGGAGATGTTAGCATCTCTGGAGTACATGGTACTGTACATATAGATCAGGGTTTAAGCTGAGTTCAAAAGTTTTTTAGCAAAAAAGCTAAAATCAGAAAAGAAGCTTTAGCAAAATGCTAAAACACCAATAGGACTGTAAATAGCATTCACATTGCATTCTCGATGCCTTAATGTCTTTCATTTACATTTGTAAATCAAATATTAAAATTTAGGCATGACATCCTTAAAGAATTAATACACAGCAGTAAATAAGCATTTAAAAAATTTTAGATGAAAATTAATAATTGTACTTATCATTAAGAGAAAACAAGACAGTACAAGCCCAGCATAACACGTACTGCATTAATACTGAATATTGTTGAAATTTAAAATAAATTAAATGTCTTAGCTTTGATCTATATTCTTTTTCAAGAAATATTACTTACTGCATAAAACTGCATTATATCAAGCTTATACTATATTGGTCATATAATATAAAAATTTCAAGAATAAAGAAAATAACAAATAAAATGTGTTTTTATTTTTATCCAAAGCAAAGGCTTTAGCAAAATAGCAAAAATGTCTTGTTTCGTTTTTGCATTTTGGATAGTCTTTTCGCATTTCGCTAAAAATGCAAACGTAGCGGAAACCCTGATATAGATAACATATAACACTTTTCAACCTTATTGGAAAGTGTTAAAAAGAGAATACAAATGTTGAAAGCCAAAGTAAGGGAATAAATCGACCACAAACCTCATGTGAAAGAATAATTCCTCACACGCATGGCTTCTCCCCTCTGTGAATACAAAGATGTTTCTTCAAGTTCCCTCTCTGCGAAAATCCTTTCTGACATATGTCACACACATACGGTTTCTCTCCTGTGTGGGTACGAAGATGTTTGTCTAACGTTCCTTTATCAGCGAAACCCTTTCCACACATCTCGCACACATGGGGTTTCTCTTCTGAGTGGATGCGAAGATGTCTCCTCAAGCCTCCATTCTGAGAGAAACCTTTCCCACATATTTTACAGACGTACGGCTTCTCTCCTGTGTGGGTACGAAGATGTTTATTTAAGGTTCCCGTCTCGGAGAATCCTCTCTCGCATATCTCGCACACGTAGGGTTTCTCTCCCGTGTGGACGCGAAGGTGTTTATTCAAGTCTCCTTTCTGAGAGAAACCTTCTTCGCATATGTCACACACATACGGCCTTTCTCCTGTGTGGATAAGATGATGCCGACTCAAGTGTCCTTTCTCGGAGAATCCTCGTTCACATATGTCGCACGCGTAGGGTTTCTGTCCTGTGTGCGTAAGAAGGTGTGCATTCAAGCGATGTTTATTACAGAATCCTTTCTGACAAACGCCACAACGAAAAAGTTTTTCTCCTGTGTGGATTTGAAAATGCTTAGTAAAGTCTCCCTTTTCAGAGATATCTTCTTTATGTACATCACACATACAAGGTTTCTTTACTGTGTGGTTATAAATTTGTTTTTAAAAACTTCCTTTTGGGAGAATTTCTTCTGACAAATGTCACACATGCAGTGAGGATAAGATGCTTGATTAATGTTCTTTTATGAGAGAAACCTTCTTTACATATGGCACATACATATGATTTCTTTTCTGTGTGGATAAGATGTCTATTCAAGTGTCTTATCTAAGAGAATATTCTCCAACATATGTGTTACACACATGGGGTTTCTTTTGAGGGCAAGAAATTATAAATTCACTGAAAATCTGTAAGAAAATAAATGAAACAAAGTTGTTAAAAAATAACTATAAAAGGAGTAGATTTTTTAAGAAATTTTTTTTAATTACTTCATTATAATTAAAACTTCTGTCTGCTGTTAAATAGTAGGGTTTGCCAATTTTTCATCAAATATAGAGAGCTTGCTCAACTGGGTTCAATTTTAGGAACTTAATATTTTTTAGAACTTAATTTTTTTATCCCATTTTCTATACATAATAAAAATACATTCTTAGAAGTATTGAAAACTAAATATTTTCACAACTTTGTTTTTACTTATTTCTTATTATTGCAGTTTTTAGAATTTATTATGTTTATATTATTTCTCAGTGTATCATTTTAGTCCGAATGTACAGCCAGATATTTGTAGTAGCCGGCTACTGCCAATTATCCGGTATATTGGCCGGATGCAGTATGTTTGCCAGATATCCACTGCATCCCCAATTAGTAGCATAGGCAAAAAAAAAATTTTTAACTACTGTAAAATCACTTATTTTTGCGAACCCATCATAATCTCGAAAATTAAAGCATTCTGAAATACTTTTTAGATACTTTCGGGATTTTTCAACTTTCTGTTTTGTTCCAACTTCACAAAATTTTCAGCTTGCGAAATCACCGATATCTTCATGTTTGTGAAAATTACTGCTCGCGAAAATAATTGAATTTACAGCATTAAAAAGTTTAATTATACCCTATTAAAAATATATCTTAATGAAAAATAAATAGAAACTCTATTACCAAGACTTCACAGTTAGCGTGTCAGAAGTGAGGAAAGTTAAAAGCCCGAGAAAGGGCAGGAAAAAAGAGGCTCCAGAGAAGTCCAGACTCAACACTTTTTCTCTTCAACTGGCACTGATTCCAAATTCGGTGCCGATTGCATCCAATAATTATTTGTTTTAGGCTTTGGGTGTTGTGCAATAACTCTTGGCACTTTTTTTAATCATTAAAAGAGTGTAACTTAAAAACATTATACAACAAATCAATTTATAATTAAATTTCCGTAAAATTATACACTTTTCTGTACACTTTTACCAAATTTTCAAAAAAAATCTTGTAGCAATTACAAAGAATCCGTAGTAATTGGCATCTCTCTAAAGCTATTGGCCCCCATCCCTTGAAAAATTTCAAGATCAGCACAGTGCCAGATCAAGACAGCGTGGCGCCTGTAGCAAATGCTACCCAGAAGACCTAGGTTCAGTGATGCAACCAAAACGGGTTTCGTTGTTTTTTTTTTTTTTTTTTTTTTTTTTTTAAAGGGGGTTCACCTTCAGTTTAGAGTATTATAGATGAATTAATCAAAAAGAATAAATAAATAGTGCAAACAAGGTTATAATTAATTTTAGTATTTTGTTAGTTTATGGATTCATTCTTCAAATAAAGGCAAACTTGTGACATTTCTAGGAAGGCCTGCATTTTTTCAAATCTGTAGATTGGGGGCACAGACACCCCCCCCCACACACACACACACACCAGTGGCAGAATTTTGTCATGCTTCTTGCGACGATCTGTAGAAATGCAAAACATTTTCTGCAGCACAATATATGTTTATGTATGCATGCACACAAAAAGATGTGGTGTTCATTTTAACATTATCGTTAATTTAAAATTACATACACATGAAAAAGGTCTTGAGCCTATTTTTCAACTCTATTGAAGACGATTTGTTTGCAGAGGATAGTCCTATTTCTAGAACAATGTTGCCGTGGAAACCTGTTTCTGTCATGGTGCCTCCCCCCTATCCAAAATTGTGATTTTTGTCAACAAAATAATGATTAATAAACAAGTCTTTTTCTGAAAAATTCTGCCTTTCCTAGTTTGGACCTTCCTTGAAATTTTTTTCTGGGTGCTGCACTTTTCTTCCAGGGTGTTTGAACTGTCTTCTTTCGTGCTGTCCCTTATTGCCGTCTTTTAGAAAACTCATGCAGTTTCGTGCAGGTGATCAGTCACATGAAACAACAGACTTGATTGAATAACGCAGGCATGCAACAGCCAAAGTAAATTTATATAAATCCATTAAATAAGTTATCTGCAATTGATATACAGTTTACAGTTTACCATGGTCTAGTGAACATGGTAGATTCCAATCTATCAGGTCAATGTTCTAACAGTTTGGAGTTTGGGACGGTTTTCTCCAGCTGTAACTAAACTAATGATAGAACTCCTGAAAGAGTCTGACACTCGAAGCACACAAATATCCATTACAGTTCACTAACAACCAGAGAAATTGTCAAAACAACAACAAAAAAAAGGATATAATTTATCTTTTGATTAAAGAAAGAGAAGATTTGGTGAGGGATAAAACGAAAAATTTCAAGCTAAAGGTGCAGGTCCCAAAGAGAAATGGGGACCTTGGCATTTGCTGCTTGGCTAATCTTGCGTAAAATCATGCAAGACGGTGTATACCCCATGTAAACATGGCGACAGTCGCTGGAGCTTGGCGGTTGCCAAGCCCCAGCGACTGTCACCAACCATCTTGCACGATCGGCAAAGTGTTTTTACACATTAAAATTGCACATATATTCCACTAACAAAAACATTAAAACAAAATACAGCGTCCATATTTAACCAAACGAACGTCTGCAAATTCAGTAACAGGCAATTTAAAATGAGCAAACAGTGGACCATTTTTAACTAAAAAAAATACAGTGGATTAAGCAACCTAGTTAGTTCTACAGCTACGTAATCTAGGCAACCAGTGGACCGTTTTTAACTAAAAAAACCTCAGTGGATTCAGCAAACTAGTTGTACAGCTAATGTAAACTGGGCAAACACTGGCCCGTTTACAACTCAAAAAAACATCGGTGGATTCAGCAACCTAGTTGTACAGCTATGTAAACTCGGCAACCAGTGGTCCGTTTTTAACTAAAAAAACCTCAGTGGATTCACCAACCTAGTTATACAGCTATGTAAACTAGTCAACCAGTAAACCGTTTTTAACTAAAAGAACAACAGTGAATTAAGCAACCTAGTCATACAGCTAATGTAAACTGGGCAAACACAGGCCTGTTTTCAACTCAAAACAACATCGGTGGATTAAATAACCTACTTATACACATTTACAAGTTTGCCTTGCCGATGCCAATTGTAAACAATATGGTGGATCGGATGGCGCTGGTAAGACAATACCTCACAAAAATAACAAATAAAAAAGACAAAAAATTAAAATATATTTTAGCATTCTGACAAAAGATTACATAAGCAAAAGTAAAGAACTAGTTTAAATCATAACAAACAATGCTTATCTCATACCTTAATTAAAATCGCTAAATTACTGCAATATTGAACTAATAAAATCAAAATATCAAATATTATATTAATAACGAAATTATTTGTTGCTCCTACCCTTAACAAATAAACAAAGGAAATCATAACAAATAAAAACAAACAATGCTTATCACATACCTTGATTAAAATCGCTAAATTATTGCAATATGGAAATAATAAAATCAAAATATCTAAAATTGTTTCACTGTATAAAATATTAACGTAATTATTTGTCGCGGCGGGGTTACCATAATTGCATCCTTTATCGCGCAAAGAGAAAGTCACCAAATAAAAAGCGCACCAAAGGAACCATACTAAAGCTGTACCACAATATCAAACATCAACCCAAACTGACGATAGACGTATTCTTTATGGTTGCCGGTCACAACTACCACCGGCAGGTAACTTCACTTTGGCGGTGCATCGCTCACCCTGGCGTCAGATTGTTCACCAATGAATGGTAAACAAAAACATTGATATGTAAACAAAGCACCGTATAGAGAATATAGTCCCTTTAAAACAACAAATGCTGTCTTTCTTAATTAAGTCAATATTTTTCGTTTTACACATCGAGAAAAAAGGGGGGCACAAAAATTTCTTAAATTTATTCAAAATTAACCAATATTTAAAAATTGTCTCATCCCTAACTCTCCCCTATATGCATATTGTATGCTGGAAATGTTGGCCTAATAATAAATGCACAAAATCTAGTAGCGGCTGTGAAAGAAACTATCAAAGAATGACATTAAATCGATAATATACTGAAACTACATTAACTTACCATATAAAATTACAGATGCAAGGTTAGCCAAAGGAAAGCCGAATAAAAAGTGATTGTATTTTTTCAATTCTCTTAAAACTGATTTTGCAGCGTCCTGAAATAGTGGATCTGGGAATAAATATGAAGAAACTTTTCTATCGCTTTTGAATATACAGACAATGTACAATGACATGTGAATTAAATGCTTAAAGAAAACATATTTTTCTTTCAAACATTAAATATATCTAATTTAAAACATATCAGTTGAACAAATATTCCTTACATGCTACTTTTAAAAGAGACCCGTTCATTCTGAATCAATCATTTTTACTAGACATGGCTGACTAGGAGCTTCCCTTCCCCGGCTTTCCAAACGGGTCTAAATGCCCCTATAAGCGGTAGTTCGCATTCCTTCCACCGTGGCGTAGTTATATGTCCTGAACAGAGCGATTTAAAGGGCCAGTCCATATGATTAAAAGGGCATTAAAACTGTCAAAAATGCTCCATTAAATTTTTTTTGTTTGTTTTGTTTAAACAGAATGTACCTTTATCTATAAATATTTTGAAACGTTTCTTCATCCATGTACATATTGAAAAAAAACTTAAGAAATTGTTAGTTGGTTAATGCTTTTAGGAGCTTCTTCGACATGTAATTAATTAATAATAAATAAATATATTAATTTATGTTTTATTTAAATCTTCAGAAGACTGTAATACATTTTAAAGACTTGTTTTTCGGAACTCCTACATATTTTAATATATTAATACAGCACTCTCCCTATACGTAAAAAACACTCAAAATACTGGGGTTAAACGATAAAATAAATAAAAACTTTGTGAAAAAAACACACATAAAATGTAACTTATAATAGTTACGATCGTTTCGACCCAAAAATTCTTTCGGTCTGCATTAGAAAAAGTCCGAGACGCAGGGGCGTAGCCAGAGGGGGGCTGCTGCCCCCCGCCCCGAAATGGGACAATTTACTTAGCTTACAATTTGATATTTAGCTTACAATTGAACTTTAGCTTTAAATTTGATACCCAGCCCACCCCGCCAATTTTCATTTTGAAATATTTAAAAGAAAAAATAATTTTGTAGTACTTTCGCTTTTCAAAGATTTGTGAAAGGATGCGTTTACATTTCAATCAGAAACAAAATTTCAGATTAGTGGGGGATGTTCGCAGTGGCGTGGCGTAAGGGGGGGCGCACGACCCAGGCAGAAAATTTCTAGAGGCGGTATAACGCCTATGGTTAAATTATTTTAAGAAGATTAAAATGTCATGGAGTTTTGGGCGGTTTTCTCCAGATGAAACATGAATATGCATTAGAACCCCATAAAATGTCCTCCGACCAAGCCCTCCACCCTTCTGCTTAGGCGTATTATTAAAAAGAAAAGAGGAAAATTCTCTGTGCAAATTATTCAGGAGCTAAGTTAAATTGTTTAAAATTACTTTAAACAGATTAACAAAAATAATAAATAAAAATATGAAATTTTTCTGGAGGATGGGCTCAGTTATCTAAACAAATTATACTGCAATAAATAAATAATTAATAGTAAGTAAATAAGACACTGAACATGGTAGATGGTGGAAGCGTTACGGTCCCACGTTCGGGCCTACCGCGCGGCTGTCGATCTAACGGTCTGCAGTTTTGTTCGGTTTCCTACAGATAGAATTTGAATACACGTTATTCATACGGGATGTTCGCAGTGGCGTAGCGTAGGTGGGGCGGATGGGGCGCTCGCCCCGTGCAGAAAATTTTTGCGGGCGGCAAAACCCCTATCGTTGACTTATTTATTTTAAAGAGATTAAAATGACATTTTTTAATCTTTATATATATATATATATATATATGTGTGTGTGTGTATGTGTGTGTATATAAATAAATAAATAAGTAAGTAAACAAGACACTGAACATAGTAGATGGTGGAAGTGTTACCAATAAGCAAAATGAATTCATGTTTTCATTTCAAGTTTAAATGAAACCTTTGTAATTTTTTTTAAATAATTCTTTGTTATTGAAATTACGTAATAAATGTTTCCAATGCAGCACTTTTATTTCGTCAATTCTTTGATGATTTGCATTTAACATTATTACTACGGATGTAGCAATGGCTTTCTAATGGTAGGGGTTCAGCTACTGGGAAGGGGGGGTTCTTACTTAAAGTTTGATTTACGGTAAATCTTATTATAAATAACAATTTGTAAATGGTATTTGGAGGGGGGGTCCGGACCCCCTCCTGGTGTGCGCCACTGACTCAAATGAAAAACTCTGCTTCAAATTCGCACATGTCCAGAACAGATAATTTAAGTTTGCGGGGATAAATGGTGCCCAGCGGTGGGCCCGAACGAGGGACCTAAACACTTACACCATCTACCATGTTCAGTGTCGAAATTTAGTTACTTATTTATTTATTTATATAAAGATTAAAAAATGTCATTTTAATCTCTTAAAATAAGTAAGTCAACGATAGGGTTACGCGTCTGTACGGCAGCGCCCTACGCACGCACTGAACATCCTTATACTGCACCTTCCACCCAGTAGTCGCTACCATGTTCAGTGTCTTATTTACTTAATTATTTATTTGTTGCAGTATAATTTGTTTAGATAACTGAACCCATCCTCCAGAAAAATTTCATATTTTTATTTATTATTATTTTAATCTGTTTAGAGTAATTTTAAACAATTTAACTTAGACTCCTGAATAATTTGCATAGAGAATTTTCCTCTTTTTTTTAATAATACACCTAAGCAGAAGGGTGGAGGGCTTGGTCGGAGGACTTTTTAAGGGGGTTCTAAGGCATATTCATGTTTCATCTGGAGAAAACCGCCCAAAACTCCATGATATTTTAATCTTTTTAAAATAAGTTAACCATAGGCGTTATACCGCCTCTAGAAATTTTCTACCCTGGTCGGGCGTCCCAACCTCAATAAATAAACCAAAACCTATTAATACGAACCAGTGGCATAGCCAGAATTTTTTCATGGAGGGGGGGGGGGGTACGACTACTGCAACTCACATTTGTGTATAAGTGTACGTGATAAGGGAGCGAAGAATATGCATTTGTATGGCAAAAAATTCCTCATCGGAGGGGGGTTGGTGACCCCCTATGCCCCCTTGGCTACGCCACTGACACGAACATACGTATACACGGAAGTATAGGCAGAATAAAATAAATAAAAACTTTGTGAAAAAAACACACATAAAATGTAACTTATAATACGTTACCATCGTTTCGACCAAAAAATTCTTTCGGTCTTCATCAGACAAAGACGTTCGTCTCGCGCAGTGGCGTAGCGAGGATTTTATTTCGGGGTGGGCTGGGTATTAAATTTAAAGCTAAAAAGCTAAAGTTCATTGTAAGCTAAATATCAAATTGTAAGCTAAGTAAATTGTCCCATTTCGGGGCGGGGGGCAGCAGCCCCCCTCTGGCTACGCCCCTGCGTCTCGGACTTTTTCTGATGCAGACCGAAAGAATTTTTTGGTCGAAACGATCGTAACTATTATAAGTTACATTTTATGTGTGTTTTTTTCACAAAGTTTTTATTTATTTTATCGTTTAACCCCAGTATTTTGAGTGTTTTTTACGTATAGGGAGAATGCTGTATTAATATATTAAAATATGTAGGAGTTCCGAAAAACAAGTCTTTAAAAAGTATTACAGTCTTCTGAAGATTTAAATAAAACATAAATTAATATATTTATTTATTATTAATTTATTACATGTCGAAGAAGCTCCTAAAAGCATTAACCAACTAACAATTTCTTAAATTTTTTTTCAATATGTACATGGATGAAGAAACGTTTCAAAATATTTATAGATAAAGATACATTCTGTTTAAACAAAACAAAACAACAAAAAAAATTAATCAAGCATTTTTGACAGTTTTAATGCCCTTTTAATCATATGGACAGGCCCTTTAAATCGCTCTGTTCAGGACATATAACTACGCCACGGCGGAAGGAATGCGAACTACCGCTTATACGGGGTTTCCTATTGTTCTCGGTGTCGTCTGGATAGCCAGGGAAGGGAAGATCCCAGTCAGCCATGTACCAGAGAAACCAAACACGGATCTAACGGAGGACGAGAGTGCAGCCTGTCCATGTGGGTGTCTGAGTTCGAGGCTAAAATTCGTCTGCTGGCGGTATTTACATCTGCCAGCTCCTATTGAAATGCATGCAGTATCCATTTTATAATTGCTGTTTCTCATTATTAGAGCCGCTCGGAATGAGTTACTGTCTTTTTAATACTTAAATAGATGGTTTAGAAGACGATGATATCGCATTTCGCTTCAAAACTTTGTTAATAAAAAGAATATTAGTGTTCTAAAATTATTACGTTATTGCAAACACGTATAAATAATACATCATTGAGTTGATTTTGAGTTTTCCGAGTTTAAAATAGTACAAATATTCATTAAAAACCTCCCACACTTTTTTAAAGTACGATCCTTTAAATTATTTTTAGTATTTAATTATTATTAACATTTTTTAAATAAAATCTCACAATGAAGATAAAATTCATTTATAAAAAGCTATTATTTGTTAATGACTAATATTCTAGCTTCTTTTGCAACAGCTATATTTCTACTAGAAAGTGTCAAATAATCCCTTAGGTCCAAACGAGCTGAAACCGAAACTAATCATCACCATAATATCGTGCACGTGGAGTATCAAATACCGCCAAGTGACGTCACGTGCAAAATGTCCATTGCTCTTGCTTAGCTCGGGGCCTTCGCAATTAGTAACGGGCCTGCGCGTGTATTTTGATGAGTCATCCAAAGAGGCTCAAATGCTCGAGTCTACGCGTATACATCAGCTTCTTAAGCTTCCCTGTGCTTTCAAACATTATTTAATGTAGTTTTAAGTAGTAATTGTGTTACTAATTCAAGTACGATTATTAATTTGTTTGCTATGATACATATTGGCATTAAGAAAATAGATGCATATAATTTGACGGAAAATCAAAGTAGCGCTTACTCTCATGATTCACGATTGCTTATTTTAGTTTCACAAGTGGATATTTAATGTACTTTAAAATAACTAAATACAGAAATGAGAAAGACATTTTATAATGAATATTTCGTTAACGTAGTCGTATTTCCTACGTTATTTTAAACGATTTAACATTAATCTTTAATAAATGATGTATTAAAGCGCATTTCAGTGTTTTCGGGATATCCTGTATATTGGAGAAAATTGATAAAATACGCTCTATAGCGCGATCCGTGAATTAATTATTCTTTAATAAAGACATTTCATGTATTATATGTTATTCTTTTGTCGCTTTCTCAATCGAACTTTGGAATTGAGCAAGCATAATGAACGCTTGTACAAAATATCAACTACATTTGAAGTTTCTATATAAACGGGCAAAAATCAATAACTTATAATTTACTGTATTTCTGCACTGTACCAAATGTAAGTCTGAATCACATAATCAAGGCATATATAACTGATAAATAACATTTTCAACTCGCAAAATTAAATTGTCTAACTAGTATTCGCGATCTCAGGACTTGAATACGCCATCTAGCGGCCTAACTAGAACTACTATGTTTCAGGCTTGCCTGGCCAGCTCAGCTCAGCTTACATACTTCCATATTACTGTTTTGAGACGCGCTTATTTCAAACGTGTGTAATTATTGTTTTTTTTTTTTTTTGCCAAAATATATTATGGGTAACGACAAAGTTAATTGCTGTGTTCCTCAGTGTGATTCTAAGGGGAGAGATATTCCTCGACCCAGTTTCCATAGATTTCCGTTAATTAAAAGAAATCAAAACAATTCATCCGAAGCGACCACGCGGAAGATTAGGAGACAATGGATTAACGCTCTGAAAATTGGCAAAAAAGTATCGGACAGAATGGTTGTTTGTGGAAAACATTTTCGTTAGAGTAATTTTATACCAAGAAGTATGTAATAATATACTTTGCCGTTTTTTCTTTAATGTTTGAAAGATCTAGTCATAAATGCTTGGATTAATTTTATGAACACAATTCCAAATGCATGTCCTAAATTATTTCTATGCTATTTATATTGATTTCTATATTATTTATATGTATACTTTAATATGTACGTTTAAAGGTTCTATACTATCCTGTAAATCGACAGGTTTTGACATGTGGTGTTAAAAAAGTAAAAACCTCCGTGTTAGATTTAACAAAATACCAATCTAATGTTACATATTAAACGTTTTCTAGGATTTATGTACTTAATTTGAAGCTAATAGATCAATATATTAATGTTAAATGTTAAGAACTTTTCTAAACAGCTTCACAATATTTACTCAGAAATAACCTGATTGAAAGATAATTTTATCGCACTGTTGTGAGCCCCTCTTATACCTAAATGTCACCCCCAATTGAGAATTGAGGCTTTGCATTGATATCTTTAGTGTTGTGTTAAGATTCTACCCAGTGCTGTTTTAAAATGTATAGATATAGGGGTAGTACTCTTTGTTGAATGTGTTAACATTGATATAGTTACTATATAATATGTGATAAAAGTACTAAGATATTTTTTATCTTGGATGCATATAATTGTTTGTCTCTTCTCCCCTTAAAATTATTGAGAGCCCCCTTTCTGTTAAAATCAGAAAGTAATTGTGTGTTAGTGTTGTTCTCTTTCAAATTGTCTGAACTAATTTCAGTAAAAAATTTAGCATCACAGAAAAACAAAAAATCAGAAATGTCTAAACAACCATCATTATTTTGGTTTAAATTTTAGCTGTTTATGATTTTGGATGAAAAATGTTGTAATGTGAAAAATATCTATCATTCTGCATTTTTAAAAGATTGACAAAATTCTGGCTGTAAGTCTTCAACAGAGATTCTTCAGCTTTTTAGCTGATTTCAGCTTTTTGTGAATAAAGAGGAAATCACTTTTTTGTCTTTTTTCTCTGAAAATTCTGTACTGACAAAATTGCCATATGGGTCATTCCATGTCAAATCAACGAGGCTCACAACCTGACCCACACAGAATTCAATGAAATTTGGTATGATAGTTGTATCTATAGAGAAAAAAATTAATGTGAAATTTCTAGTCCATATCACTTTTAGTTTTTGAAATATTTAATTTTAAAGTTTGTAAAATTAATGCAATTTTAGAAATTCTTGCACTATACAATTGGCTCCAATTTCTCTCCTAATTATCATAGAAATTCAATTAAAGTGTCTATAGAAAGTAAACAGGTTGCCCTTTCTTATCATATGTAACATGATTAAATTTTTTAAATTTTTAATTTAAAGTTCATCATTTTAAATTTTTAAAATTTCAAAAAGTATATTTTTAATTTTTTAAAAAAATTATGTTATTCTTCTATTTATTGTTAACAATATCTGAAAGTTTCATTCTGGGATTACCATGGGTTTTCGAGTAATAAATTTAAGAAAATTGCTATCATCTCGATTTAATAACTACAAAAGAAAATTTTTGTATTTTAAAATAAAATTACGTTTTTAACTTAATATAAGAATTTTGAGAGAGAACAAATAATGTTGATAATGTTTTTCAACACTTTCATTGGGGGTACACACAAGGCAATGTCTCTCCCCCCCCCCAATAAAAAAATAGAATTTTACTAAAACAATTATTTGTTTTTAAAATTTCAAGAGCAGTTGAGTCCAAATTTGTTTTTGCTGGGGGTTTTAATGAGGGTGCTTTCAAAGTAGGAAAGGGGGTGTGCCTCCCCCTTTTAATAGGAATTTTCAGAGTTTGTCTAACAAAATTCCATTTTTCTTTTTCATTAATAATTTTAAAAAATCATTATGTTTCATAAAATGCTTCCACTATTCCAATGAGTTACAACTATTCCTTTAATTGTCAATTTTTAAATAATAACATTTTCAGGTTAAAAAATAAATAAAAATAATAATTACAGTAAGATGTTATTTTTATGTTGCATGCATATTCTGAACTATTAAGTAAATATTTCAAGTGTTACCTTTAATTGATGTGTATTTTTAAAAAAATTGAGTTTTAAATTTCAATGCAGTAAGGAAAACTTACAACTTGCAGATTATGCAAAAAGTAAAATAAAAAAGGAAGTAAACCATTGTGTGATTTTTTTCTCAAATTTATTGGATGCAAATAGCATTTTTTTATCATATAATTTATGGGTAATAAAATGATGGCGATAGATTATGTGGATGGAGAAAGTTTACTTTAATTTCATCTGTATGTGGATAAACACCCAGAACACATGAGCAAAACACCAAAAATTAGGAAATGTTACCTTTAAATTAAAAGATTGCTTGATATAAAACTAAAAGAAATAAATCATGCGACATTTTTTCCCATAAAAAACTTTTTTCCACCTCTAAAAAGAGAAAATAGACATAAAAACCGCGTTGCTTAATGCAGGCACAACTATTGTCGGAACAAGCTACCCGTCACCGAGCACATTTGTTTATATCCTATAGCGCCCCCTTTAGGTCGTTGAGATCGCGAATCACAACGTCATGCTTATTTACAAGAATAAACTACACAAGTAATACGATTTCTGATTAAAATAATTTATTTATAAATAACACATGAATAATTATTCACTAAACACGATTTACATACATATTTTTAGAATTTCTAAATAAATTATAAAAGTGTTCACTTACCTTTACATTCAGAGCAAAATGTTCGAATTTTATGGTAAATTTTTATGAAAGAAAACGGCGCAAGATTCACCAAACGATTACCTACACCTAAAGTTCTTTAGTACGACAAAACTATAAAAAAATTGTTTTAAAATAATAAAAATTTAGAATACGTAAATAGAACACTGCGAATGGCGAAAACAGGCCTCAATGATTAACTCGTTTTTAGTGGTGGCAACTCATGAGCAGGCCCAGCGACGGCCCCGCATAGCTCAAGTTGCCTGAATAAGGTAAGCTGACAAACCGTTCTAGACTTTTGAGGGCAGTCCTCAATTTCTGTGTTCTTTTGGTGATTTGTCCCCAAAATGTAATAAAGCAATGGAAACAATTTTAAATTATATTTTTAGAAAATAGATTACTGTTAATAAGTGTTTCATTAATTATAAAATATACCCAAATTTGTTTCAGAAATGGGGACATGTCCTCAATTCTACGTTGGTCACCTTAAATATCCCCAAAATGATAACCAAATGTTGGGTGCAAGATTTAATTATAATTATTATTTCTCACCACTTAAAAAATTAGTCACGTTTCTTTTATTTTATTAATGTTAACTAGGTTAAGTAGCCGTTCTTCACACGGGAATGAGGAATATTTCCATTAAAAACGCAAATGAAAAGAATGTTACAACGATAAACGTCGACTCAAAAACTATTTTATTGGGGGATTTATATATAAACTGCTATATATAAATATCTCTTTTCGCGATTTAAAGTTTAACGTTGAAGATATGTATTTTATTTGTATTTCAACCCCCTTCCATGGCCTATTTTGGAATTTTTATATATAAAACTTTATCTACTGGTGATACTTCTAAGACTAAGAATTTTGATGTTTATCAACTTATCTTTTTTCATTTTCTGGAGTCACTAGATAAATAAGGTCCCCATGGAAAAGAGGTTCACCATCATCGTTGGCAAATACAACTTCGATTTCGTTCGCTGCTGGTGCACTATATCTTCTTTGATCAGAACGACTGTCTCTTGTGAAAACCAGACTAACAGCCGAAATTTCATCTGCGTTTGCTTCGTTTGCATCTGCGATTGCTTGAGTTTCAATATCCCTCAGCATTTCGTAAGCGGCACAAAGCCTGTCTGTGTTTCTCAACAGCCAGTCCAATTGGTCCAGAAGACCAATTGGACAGGCATTGGTTGATTCATTGTTGATTAGCAGAATAATGAACTCAAAATTCTGTTGCTTGTGTGTTGGCAATGACTTAAAGTTGAGCATACTGGGAGCTTCTTGACCGGGTGTCCGCATTAAACCTATATCGCCATCATTGTTCCTTCAGGACATTCAAGAATACAAGCTTCCGGATATTGATCAGAAATCACAAAAAGAATCACATAGACAAGCATTGCTCAAGAATTTAAGGAACCGATTCAGATCAGAATACTGATCCAACGAGGGAGCAGAAAACATTCAAGTAATACCGTTTCTGTTGGTGATATTGTCCTGGTGGGATCTGAGAATAAGAAACGAATCAACTGGCCTTTAGGACGCATATCTGAACTTATTCCAGGAGAAAATGGAAAAGTTCGGCTCGTGAAAATTCAAACTTCATATCAAGAATTACTTCGTCCAATTAAAGAAAAAATCCGTTAGAGGTAATAGGTAACATCCTAAAAACAGCTTGTCTGCTCCGATGATACCCAACGGTTTAAAGAAGTCAAACGTCATCTCGGAAACCTCTGAAGGAACTCCTGATCGTATTTCTGACGGTGAGATGAAGTTTAGTAGATGTGGAAGATTAAAGTCCGGCACTCATTCAGCGTGCGTTTCAGTACGCTATAATGGGAAGTCTGTGTATTTTTCCGTATCTCCAAGACGCATTGCGGAGAAAAGCTGCCCCTTTGTGTGAGTGGGGTGGTTTTGTGGTTTCACGCGTTATCCTTTGGCGGCGAATCCCGACGGGCCATTAAAAGTCAATAAATCCTTGGCCCCTGCACTGTATCCCCCCTTGTACAATGCCTTGACCATTAAAAAAAAAAACCCGCTGCGACCGAAAAAACGCTGCATGTGTGCCAGCCTTAAAGTGCCTCAAAGACTAATCTTGTAAACTTTATGAACTATTTGAACATTTTTAAGTCTATTTATTTTTTCTTATTTTTATTTTTTAAATGTAATTGAAGAATTGTGCAATGTTGCCATTATTACACTTCCCATGTTTTGATTTGTATTTGAAGTTTCATGTTTTGATTATTATGTATAACTGACATACTGATGATAGGTTCTTGTAGGAGTGCCCTGGGCACTAGGCCTTTAACTCCAGTATGTAAGATCTTTTCAGTCGGGTATTTTCAGTCTTGTAATGAGTCCCCAAACAGGACGGGTTGAGATGAATATCAGTCAAGTACAGTAAGAAGTGATCTGCATGAACAGCCCGGCCAAAAGGATGTTAGTAGGGAAAGGGTTTTTTATTTTTTTATTTAATTTAATTTTAAAAGCCGCAGTATGAAGTACGTTATTGTGGAGGATCAAATATGTCAAGATATGGAGAGCATTTGGCGAGAACCGCCTTCGGTCTTTTGCTGTTAGATGGATCACGAAAGTCGTAATCCGGAAATTCGGCAAGAATGTCGTTATTGATACTGGATATATTATCGTAAAAGTTGACGGCAAGTCTGTGGATTGTGTGCTTAATCGGCTCAATGGCCAGGTCATTTTGAATCGTAGTGTTTCTTAGGAAGTGGTTTCCTTTACGGATTTTTCTAAGTATTGCACTTTGTTTAGCTTGCAGGGATTTCATGTGCGATTTAGCTGCAAAAGCCCATACGGGGGCTGCGTAAGTAGCGATAGGCCTGATCATTGTTTTGTAAATGAGCGTTTTGTTTTGCTTGCTGAGTTTTTTAGAATAAAGTATAGGAGCAATCTTTTTGGCGGCAGCCGCCATGCGGTTTCTAATTTTAGTAATGTGTGGTTTCCATGTGAGTGACCTGTCCAATGTAATTCCCAGATAAGTGGCAGTGTTACTCCATGGGACGACATTGTTGTTTACGTATATGCGGGGAGGGTTATATTTTCTTGAGAAGTGAATTGCTTGGCATTTGTCGGAGTTTAGTTTAATTTTCCAGGTTTCGAGAGCGTCAATATGTGCTTGGATGCATCTTGAGAGTACTGTGGGGTGGTGAGCTCTGCAAATAATCGCCGTATCGTCGGCGAACAGAGCAAGTGTGGTGTACGGATTTCTAGGGATATCGTTGACGTACAAGTTAAACAGTGTAGGTCCCAGGATTGATCCTTGGGGAACACCACTATTTATAGGAGTGCGGTTAGAATGAGTATTGTTTACACGAACCATAAATGTACGGTCAGAAAGGTAATTATGAATTAAGTGAATTAGAGAGTCTGGCATGCCGATTTGTATGAGCTTGTACATGAGGCCTGTATGGTATACTTTGTCAAACGCTTTTGATATGTCTAGGAGGAGAATACCGACTTCCTCTTTTTCTTTCATTGCTTCAGCGATATGTTCTGTGACTCTAAGGAGTTGGTGAGTCGTACTGTGTTCTTAAATCCAAATTGTTCGGGAATAATAATGTTGTTTCGAGTGAGGTGTTCTTGAATGCGATGGAGTATGACTCTCTCCGCTAATTTACTTAAGGCGCTTAATAAACTAATCGGTCTGTACGAGCTAGGTGAGGTGCTGCTTTGATTTGGCTTGGGTATAGGATATTATGTATAATCAAAAAGTGGGAGGATGTTAAAAATGCATTATCATTATAACTATTATTGATTTTTATTGGGATGGCAACGTTGCTCAAAAAAATATTCCTATGAAGTCTCATTTTGCCGATGGCAACCAGTTGTAAAATTCTATACTCTCTGATGAGTTTGTGAAGATGTCCGTTGGGAAATAAGAATTGAATTAAACTGTTTTAAGAGTTCTCACGTTTGTTTTTTTGACCGGGAATAGTTAGATTGTAATTAGTATTTATTTTCAATTTAGAATTATTACTGCCGTGGTGGTATTTGGTGAGTATACAAATGCCAAACGCGCTTTAGATAAACGACTAAGTGCAGTGATTAATATTGGCATCCGCTTATTAGAAAGCTGAGCTGGTATTTTGACTAACTCTTGATACCCTTTAAAACCTTGGTCGGAGGACTTTTCAAGGGGTTCTAACGCGTATTCCCGTTACATCTGGAAAAATCGGTCAAAACTCCAGACCGAACATATATATTTATTTAAAGTAATGTGAAATCAAAGGTTACGTAAAGTTATTATTTATTAAACTTAAAAAAGTCATAAACTAAATTCTTAATATAGTTCGGACATATCATATGTGACATGTATACTATGACATTGAACATAATAGATGGCGTAAGTGTTAAGGTCCAAGGTTCTGGCTTATAGCACACCTGCCGATCTAACCGTTTGAAATTTTTTATGGTTTTCTACAGAAGCAGGGCCGGCCCAAGGGGGGTGCGAATGTAGGCGATCGCCTAAGGCCCCGCTCCTGGGCCATTTTATTGCTATCTCATAAGACATGATAGAGAAGAGGCCCCGCTCTTGCACTTCGCCTGGGGCCCCGCACGCCCCTCGGGCCGTCGCTGACAGAAGTAACTTGAATAAGCGTTAGAAGCCCTTAAAAAGTCCTATGCACAAGACATTTCCCCTTAGGTAGAAATTCCTTGTGCAGCTTTGCCTTAACACAGTACACGTACATTTCTTAACTTAATCAATCAAAGCATTTATTGAATTCATTATGACTAAAATTCAAAGGGGGCTAACAATTTTATGGTGTAGAACTTCGGACAGAGTGAACGGAATTTGCCGGTCCCGAGAGGTTCACTATAAACGGAGTTGACTGTATTAATACAGTTGAACTCGCTTATAACGAGGAAATCGGAAACGTTTCGTTGGCACAATGATAAGTCTATGGGAGCATAACTCACTTTTAAGGAGCACACCCCGGTTATAGCGAGCAACAGCCGAACGTTAGCAATGAGTCATAAATCATGAGAACAAGTCATGGTGACCTTGTGGGGCATACACGTGCGAGGACATGTGATAAAGAGGATTTGGACGAAGCTCTTTTAAAGTGGATGAAGATGAAGGTGCAACCAAGGGCAGCTTTTCCTGTAAATGCTCCAAATTTAAGAGTTCAAGCAGAACAATTTGGCCATTCTGGATTTGTATGTTCGAATGGACGGCTCGATCGATTCAAGAATAGACATGGGATAACGTAAAATTTGTGGTGAAGCAAAGTCCGTAAACATGGGTGATACCACGACGCATGGATAAGTGAAAAAGTTGCAAGTCATCAAAGAAAGACAATGACATTTACAATGCCGATGAAACAGGCATTTTCTATAACGTAACCCCACAACAGACTTTCAAGTTCAAGGGTGAAAAGTGCGTCGGAGGCAAGCTCTCCAAATATCGATTGACAGCTTTAGTGTGCTCTAATATGTCTGGCGCTGACAAGAAGAAACTGTTGGCTATTGGAAATTCCAAAAATCCCAAATGTTTTAAGCTTGTTAAAAAGCTTCCTGTTGATTATGAACACAACAAGAAAGCCTGGATGACGTCGGACATTTTCACGAAATTTGTTTCAAAATGGGAGAAGCAATTAAGGATAGAAAAATGTAAAATTCTCCTTTTAATTGATAAATGTAGAGCGCTGAAATCACTGCACTTACAAACATCGGGATAGAATTTTTAGCACTTAGTTTTGATGCTTCTAGAAAAAAGATAAAAAACAGGAACCTCAAATGCAAAGGAATACGTATTTTGAACGATGCATGGGAAAACGTTACATCAACATGAATAAGGAATTCCTTCCGTAAGGCTGGATTGGGCATTTCTCAAGAGGAAGAAGAAATATACGTACAAAACTTGGAAATGGGTACAGAAGAGTTTGAAAATTATGTATCTGTTGATGACAATATTATCACTTCACGGATACCTGCACCCGAGGATATTGCAGATGATATTCAAGATAAAGCAGATGAAAAAAATAACGAAAGCGAGGATGAATGTGAAGAATCTGAAGATGAACTTCTCCCAACGTACTCAATGGCATGCAGTAAAGCTTCAAATGTTCTTCGAAGCGAGGGGCGCAAATGAGGAAGATTTTCGGCCCACGAGTCTTCTCCGAAGAACAATAACAAAAGAAAGAGACACCAGGACAGTACAAAGCAAAATCAAGTTCTTTTGTACTGGACCGAACTTTAGGATTTTAGCAAAGTCGCGGGCCAAACTTTCGGATGTTAGTGAAGCTGCAGGCCGAAAAATTGGTATTTATATGGGATTTTGAGTGGCTTATTTGGGTTTTATATAAGGTTTTTATATGTTCCGCGGGCCGGATCGAAAGTCAGGGCGGGCCACATCCGGCCCGCGGTTGCCCATATGTGTTCTAAATGATCCAATTAAGCCTTTATCATCAGAGAAGTAAAAATATTTTTCCTTTGTAGTGTTATTTCATGGTATGTTTTTACTACACAATTAAAACACAACAGAATAGGATGTTATGAATTATTTTTGATATCTCGAATTTCGGCGATCTCGAATATTTTTGCTGATCCCGCCGACTTCGAGATACCCGAGAGCCGACTGAATAGGGCAAAATGAGAGAAAAAACGTTGTTTCAATGGACAGTATTTTTGTGAAGGAAATTACTACTACTACCTACAAAGTATGTTACAGAAAGCTTCTTCTCAGAAATGTTCTTTCACAGATTTCTTCTTCTAAATCTAGTGGAGATTTAGCGAGATCCGTATCCGTTTGGATGCAGTTTCATGAATCACGTTAGCTCTTAAAGGGCGGTATTTACCAAACTGTGAGTAACCCTTCATAACTCCGAGAGCTGGGAATCCTGCGCGGCTGGTTTGTTTCAGAGACAAGTCGGAAATGGTATTCACCAACATATTTTCACCCAGGGTTACCCGACGCTGGAGTTGTCTCACCCTGCTTTGAAAGCTCATCTGTGATTGGTTAGAATAGTGATTCCATGTTCACGAGATGAAGCCCAGCTCCTGCCATACGCACTTCCTTTATGATGTTTAAGTTTGTTTTTATGCAAACTGCGCACTAAAATGTGAAAATTAATTTAGCTTTATTGTAAAAAAATACACTGGTTAAACATTTAATACAAAATTATATCCGATATTTTTTATAAATAAAATTATGAATTTCACGTCTGTTATACTCTCTTCAAATTTAGAAATTTTCATATTTTTTTTTTTTTAACAGGCAAAAATTAATTTATGCATTTTCGATGGTTTCCTTTTTAAGGTTTAAAATTTTAAAGATTCGGAATATTTCAAAACAATGCTTAAAAACTTTATATGCAACGTTTTTATTTCTTGAGTTTTGATTATCAATAATTATTATATAATATAATAATATTTATGCGGCTATATAATAAAATATTATGTATGTACATATATGTACAGACAAAAATTTATGATGAAATCAGTATATGTGTGTAGATATGTTATATGTATTTGAGTGTTATATAGTATATTTATATCAATAATCATTGTATATGTACTCTAGAAATCATACATAGAATATGTATGTGTTTAAAAAATTCTAGGAATTCTTACTGAAGCATATTGCTGTTTTTTTTTAATTTTCTCATATTTGTGTCAAAAATTTTTAATGCACAGGTACAGTTCACTACAATGAGGGAAAAATGTTTAACCCCTCGACAAGATTATTTTTTTTTTTCAATCCTTTACACCTAAATCATTAATCCTATCAACGTAAATATTTTTCTCCCGGGGTAGATAAGGAGTGCTTGGGCCAAATCGCCCCTCATCTGTGGAATAAATAGAGAAAAGAAAATAAATAGGAAAGATCAGAATTTACTTATTTATTTTCAACATAGAAAATAATTAAATTAAAAAAAATAAGCATTAAATAAAAAAAATAGGGAATGGAAAAAGTAAAGTCAAACAAGGAAACCAAAATAAATCCGACAGATGGCACCAGTAGTCTTTACAGAAAGAAAATAAAGTCATTCTACAGAGTTTTTGAAGCCATTGTACAAAGATTTATTTTCACTTTTGGTTACTTTTATAGCTTGCTGGGTGGATTCCACAACAGTTTCCTGCTCCCAAAGCACAAAATATGCAAGTATTTGCAAATTTTCGAGATTTTGCAAATATGTAAAAATAACCCTTGAATCCACCATGTTTACAAAACTGAGTTAACCGTCTGAAATTGTGGGGTTAGAATTTGCACCTCAAGTCAGGGTCAAATGTTAGGGTAACCCAGGTGCGTAGCGTAGAAAATTTTTCGGGGGGGATATGAACTTATATGTGTATAAATAGATGGAATTTCATCACTAATCAAATATTTTCGGGGTGGGGGGGGGGGGGGGTATATATCCCGATATCCCTTCCCCTGGCTACGCCCCTGGGGTAACCCTTGGATAAGGCGTCGTGAATACCATTTTCTCACAAACCCTTGAAGTGGCTCATTTTGCTGGGTTAACTCAAGGGTTTAAAGATTGGAGAATACGACCCAAAAAGGTGGAACCTGGGAGTGTCCTAAAATGTTTTAAAAAGGCAGGAATCGCAAGTTTGAGCGATGTGGTACCTGATTGTGCAACAGATGAAAATGAAAAAGGGACTTGAACTACTGATACACATGGATTCAAATGTCCGTATTGATGATAAAGTTTACAAGGATTTGTGCATTGAGGAAGAGGACTTATAGGACATTAACGGACAAGGAAGATGACAATAACGGACGGAACTTCTGGTCCCCTGACTGTCCGTTATTCGAAGGTACCACTGTATTGCAGTTTTAGGTCATTAAGCATAATTTAAAATTTTAAGACATAGAAAAATGAAAATTTTAAAAGAGTAAGACTCAAAAATATAATGAAATAATAAAAATAAATTCAAGAATTAACCATAGTCTGTCCGTTTAGTGCAACCACTTGGAAGGTCATGACTGAGAAGACCCACTTACTTCTAACAGCGGATAAGCGAGGATTAACTACCAATGGGAAAGGTGTACCTGTTTATTTTTAATTATATAATCAAATCTTGGCAAAGTAGAAGGACGAAGCACTTCTTTAATATTCTTTGCATTTGATCGACATTTTATTTCATGGCGGTTGCGACAAAAATGTTGCTAAAGACAAAAAAGTCTTAAAATAATTATAATAAGTGAAAAAAATGATCTAAATTGCTAAAAAGTTTGGCGAACCCATGCTGCAGGTCCATAGTTTGAGAAACTCCGATATAAAGGATTCCACCCCCCACCCCCCTTTTGTGATTTCCACTTAGGAGGAACAGGCGCATGCCTGGGTACAGTTTATGATTCTGAAGGCATTTGCAAGTATTTTTAGAAGAAGGGATTCATCATCTTGTTTCAGGGAATATATGTATTAACACTTCCAGTGAAATAGCATAATTTATGTAATTTTATTCCACGCATTCCATTTTGATTTAATTGTGTATGTCTGCAGGTTGTATCTTTCTATAGGACGCAGTAAAAAAAGATTTTAGTCCCCCCCAAAAATGCATTTTTTATTAAATTAAAATTAAAGTTCAGATTAAACATTAAAGAAGAATACAGAGAATTAAAGATACAGATACCTTTAGGAATATCCAGAAAGGATATTAAGTTATATTAATGAACATCATTTCCTTTCTCAGAAAAAGCTTTATTATACATGTCACACTCATAATGTTTTATTCCAATGGGGGTACAAAGCACGAAGTTAGAATCAAAAAGAAGTAAACAGGCCTATGAATATTCTAAGTGAAAAGAAGACTGGAAAATTCTAGTTGTTAACTTTGCCGATAGATGGCGTATATGCGCATAGAACGGTTTCTTTAGCATAAAAGTAAATGGTGCGAGAAGATTCATTTTTAATGAAAATTAAATCATTAAACTATTTTTCAATCGTATGTCGAATGTTTGTTTTGCTCCAAGTTGTAAAACGGGATATAAGAGTGCAAGAACACAAAATTTATCCCAGGGATTGAAGAATCCAATTTTATTTAGAGCTCCCAACGTAAGCTTTGTTTAATGTTTTTAAAATTTAAATTCAAGCTATAACATTGTATAATCAAAATTCTTTGTATGAATCAAAAGGTTCATGCATTTCTTCTTCTTCTTCTTTTTTCTTGAAATCATGTATGTAATTGTTGTTGAACAGTTCAAATAATATTGATTATATTATGCGAATCCAGAAAACGTAGCTGAAACCACATTTTTTCTAGATAATCTTTTAATAATATGCAATCAAAATATATATAGGGCAAAGAACCACTTAAATAAATAAGTAAAAGTTTAAACTGCATTGGTTGAAGTGCTTATATAAAACATACCCCCACCCCCATATTTTAAGGGACAGGGCGGGGTGGGGAGACTGGCTTAAAAATTACTGTTCAAATGCTCATGGTACCAAATATGCTACCATCCTTCAGACGCTATTTTCTTACGAAAAACGTTTCAAAATGTAACTTTGCGTGCACAGTCATAAAGCCATTAGTTAGCATTAATAAATGAAAATATTTCATAAGCAACATGGATATGGTTAACTAAGATAACATTTTCCCAGTAAGATTTTCCACTATTTTTATAATATTTAATCTGCAGAAAAATTAATATTTTCACTTCTATATGTAAGAAAATAATTTTTTTAAAGTTTCATTTATAATGTTTACAAGACTCTGGGGGTGCTGATTTCAGGTGGTGGTTGGTTCCTCATCTGGAATCGGTTCAAAATTAGGCTCCAACAAGTAGAAGTCAAACCCCCTCGGGGGCAATGGCACCCCTCTTTCCATGGATAGTGTTGTCTATCCATGGACATGACAACAACAACAACAAGATATGATTTAAAATCATGGTAGCATACATGAAAACCTTTGAAAAACATATTTAAAAATAGCATTTTTCACTATTTTTTATTATGTTTTCATTCTTTGACAGGAAAGAGCACCGTTTCAACAAAAAAATATTTTTAAGCTTGGAAATTTGTTATAAAGGGTTAAAACATTTTATGTTTGAATTCTAACAATAAATACAATATCTAAAAAGATGTGCATTTTTTTCCATTGTTGAATAATTTATCCAGCCATTAAATCAAAAATGTTGCATTAGGAGATAATTTCCTGTAATAACACTAGATGGCGAAAGCAATGCTAGGATGGTAGTCTGAGAATGAAACTAAGATCGCATTTAAATACGGCGCATTTACTCCTTTAACATTCTGATTCCATGGCAAAAAGATGAGTGTTCCAGTATTAATTTTTTTAAAAGAACCACTTCCAACATATATTGAACATTAAACATTTTCACCTGATAAGTTATAAAATGTTTGAAATAAAACTTTGATACACGTTACATGTAAAATATTACACATAAGGTTTTCTCCTGTGTGCACATGAAGATGTCTATTCAAGTCTCCTTAGTGAGAGAATTTTTCTGACATTTAACACACACACAAGGTTTTCCTCTTAGTTGGTAACGAAGATATCTATTCAAGTTTCCTTTCTCAGAGAAGCCTTTCTTACGTATGTCACACACAAAAGGTTTCTCTCCTGTGTGGTAATGCAGATGTTCATTCAACTCCATCTTTTCACACTGAAGCCTTTCTTACATATGTCAAAAACACAAGGTTTCTCTCTTGTCAGGGGTGTAGCCAAGGGGGGGTTAAGGGGGTCATACCCCCCCCCATGAGGAAATTTTTGCCGTACAAAATGTACGTTCTTCACTCCCTTATCACACACATGTGTGCATATATGTGAGGTGCAGTAGTCGTAACCCCCCCCAATGAAAAATTTCTGGCTAGGCCCCTCTCTCCTGTCTTGTAATGAAGATGTTTATCTGAGAAAGGAAAAAGATTCCTTTCTCAGAAAAGCCTTTTTAACATACTTCACACATACAGTTTTTTTCCTATATGGACAGCACGAAAATGAAAATTCAAGCTTCCTTTCTGTGAGAATCCTTTCTGACATATGTCACACACATGAGGTTTCTCTCCTGTGTGGGTACGAAGATGTCCATTCAAGGTTGCTCGCTGAGAGAAGCCTTTCTTACATATGTCACACACATATGGTTTTTCTCCTGTGTGGATACGAAGATGTTTATTCAAGCTTCCTTTTTGAGAGAATGCTATCTGACACATGTCGCACACATGAGGTTTCTCTCCTGTGTGGGTAAGAAAGTGTGTCTTTAATTTTCCTTTTCCTTTGAATCCTTTCTGACATATGTCACACACATAGGGTTTCTCTCCCGTGTGCGATCGAAGATGCACATTCAAATGTCCTTTATGAGAGCATCTTTTCTGACATATGTCACACACATATGATTTTTCTCCTGTATGGGTGCCAAGGTGTGTATTCAAGTGTTTTCTCTCATAGAAACCATCCTTACATATGCTACACACATATGGTTTCTCTGCTGTGTGGCTACGAAGATGTTTGTTTAAGGGTCCTTTCTCAGGGAAACCTACCTTGCATATGCCACACACATATGGTTTTTCTTCTTTATGGACAGTACGAATATGGAAATTCATGAGTTGTTTCTGAGAAAATCCTTTCTGACATATGTCACATGTATAAGGTTTCTCTCCTGTGTGGGTAGGAAGATGCCCATCCAAGATTTCTTTCCGAGAAAATCCTTTCTGACATATGTCACACAAAAACGGTTTTTGTCCTGTGTGGATACGAAGATGTACATTCAAGTTTCCTTTCTTAGAGAACCTTTTCTGACATATGTCACATACATAGGGTTTCTCTCCAGTGTGGGTACGAAGATGCTCATTCAAGTTTCCGTTCTGGGCAAATCCTTTCTGACATATGTCACATTTATAGGGTTTCTCTCGGGTGCTCATGCTCAGGTGTCTCTTGACAGTGAGCTGTGTAGATAAGTTCTTCTCACAACCCATGATACTCAAACATTCACTCCCCTGCATATCCACAAATGTTCAAAAGGTAATGACTGGAGAATGTTTTTCTGCAAGTATCACTGTCTCGTGTTTTCATATCCTTAGGGCAATTAATAGAATGAATTACTGGTAATGGTCTTACGATGAAGCAGTGCCATATTACTGGCCTAAGTGTACAAAAATGCCAAATACGGAACTTCTATGTCAAGAAGAAATTATAAATGAACCATCAATCTGTAAGAAAATAAAATAAACAATTTTAATGGAAAACAATTATAAAATTATCTTACAAGTGTAAATCTCCTAAAAATTTTGTAACAAAAGGAATAACATTAACCCTCTCGTCACCCTGAACCTCATAGGAGGCTCCTACTTCAAATAGCATTATTTAGAGAGAAAACACTTTAATTTAGTATTTTTTTCTTTCAGTGATATCCATATCATTCATTCATGTAGAAAGTATAGGAGGCTCTTAACTAGATGCATAAATCATGCCTAGATTGCAATACTAGACCATTTAGATCATTTTTTACAGTTTTCGCTTCACTGTTTCAGGAGAAAAATTAAGAAAATATGGACGCTGCTTTTTTTCTTTTTAAGGTAAGTATAGTATTTTTTCTTATTCCTCAACCATTACCTAATAGGTGCATCCTTTTAAATTAATTTTAGCATAACAAAATGCTTCGAAAATGCAGAAATTAATATTAGAAAAATCTAATATGAATCGACACTAGAAAAAAATATTTTTGCATGATTTATAATAGTATTTTAGATGCATTAAATGCTAGATAGATTTTTTTTTCTCTGATTTTTCATAATTCAGTGACGAGAGGGTTAAACTTATGAAACACACTTTATATCAAGTCCACTACAGAGTGCTTTAGATGAAAAGTTGAGAAGCATAAAATAGAGCTGTCTAAGATATGTCACACTCTTTCTATTTACTGGGGAAATGCAGGTTAAGATGACGAATTCAGTATTTCTTTGAGGCATTCACGTATGGCAGTACATTTCGGTCACCATAACAAACACCTTCTGCTCAACTAAGACTAGCACTAGGACAGCCACCTGTACTTGCCCTGCAGAGTCCCAGGGTGTTCATTTAATACTTGACTGTCTCAATGTAAGAAATCAATATTCTATGGTAAGTCTTTTTACATTCTCGTTAAAATATTCTGAATTCTCAGCTTATTGCATACAAATTTATGGTAGATTCATGTTTAAAGTTCTTTTTTAAGTTCCAAATAAGTGTTCATTTTATAAAAATGGTGTGAAGGGGGAAAGATGACAAATAATTTTCAGCTCATCATCTCCCCCCACATACTTTTTAAAATGTATATTTCTCCAGTTTTCATTTCTTATCTGTTCTTAAGTGCAGATAAGACATAATAAAAGCAATTAAAGGCAGGTAGATGGAATTCTGAGAGAAGAGTGGGAGAAAGCTGAGAAAGAAATTGCTGTCGTTTCTGTGATCAGAAACTCCCATAAAATAAGCTTTGAAGAGAGAAAAATAGAACAAGAGAAAGAGCTAAAAATACTAAAACGGCAAGCAAAACAAAAGGTGTGAAGAAGAAACCATATCATTTGGAATTTTCTTCATCTTCTGATGACAACTATTTTCATTCTATACTGTACATCGATACTGAAGACAATATGAACTTGGAGGATTTTAAATATAAATTCTGCATCATCATCACATAATCCCATAATTCGTGCAGAAGAAGGCAAAGAAGAACTTTGATAACAGTGCATAAAGTGATCTCATACAGAGTGGTCTAGATGGGATAGTAGAGAAGCCAACCAAAGACCTTAAAAATGTGACCGGCACATTTAAATGTATTTTTTTCTGTTTCTTAATAAAATTATTTGCTAATAAAGTGTTCATGAATGTTAATTCACATTTCGGGGTTAGTTCGTCATCTTACTCTATCCCATTAGTCAGCTTACTTCATGGCTGGAGAAAGATAACAAAAATTACCTTATTTAGGAGGACCGTTGTTTTTCTTCTTTAAAACAGGCATTGAAAAAATTCCTGGTGTAAAGCAAGACATGAAAGAAGTTATCACAAAAATCTGTGTTCTTAGACTCATTCACAGTGGTCAGTAAAAATCATAGTAGCTTAAGTTTGCCATCTCACCCTGCCTTTTCCTATATTTTAAAATGTGTGCTTTAAAAAATACAGAGAAGGAAACAAATGGAGTTTTACTCTCAATGAAATTACTTCAGGGGCAGAAAACTCTCCAAAAATGTACATGCCTGTTCGGGCATGTAACTTAAAATACATGTCCGAACCCAAAATTTACTAGTTCCAAAAAACTACATTTTGTTGCTCTGCAAAATTTACTTTATTCATATTGTATCAATGGAAGAAAAAATTGGAAAATCCTTAAACACACATGAATTTGGGGTTTTTTATCTTTCGCCATAATTGTTGGGGTTCTGTATTCTGTTTACACTACAGTTAAAGTATTGAGATTACCAGTAAGACATTGATAAAATCACAGAAATAGAAATGGGCATTCATTTTTTCCGTACCAAAATTTGAAATTGTTGGCATTTAAAAATGCATGCATAATTGAGTTAAAATCTTGTACGGAGATACCTTAGTATAAGTTAAAAGCCTTAAAACTCCATTAAAATGTTAAAAAAAAAAAAAAATAGCGCTTTTGGCAGCACTAGGCCGCTGCCATCTTCAGAACTGGTGAGCTCGCTCCCAGCTTCAGCACTTCGAACCATGTATCATCCATCTGAGCATGTGTCGTATAGTTGATAGCACCCCCTTGTGTTATTATTTCTAACGCTTCCCGTTTTAAGCTATAAGTATGGTTGTTGTAGTTGGCTATTTTCTTAACATTGGAGAATTCAATATCAATATTTGATTTCTCCAATATTTCCTTGCATCAAAAGAAAATAAGCTGGGAACGAGCTGACCAGTTCTGGAGATGGCAGAGGGCTAGTGCAGCCAAAAGTGCTAATGATTTGTTTTTAAACATTTTAACAGAGTTTTTAAAGCTTTTAGCTATGTTTTAACTTTATGCTTGCATAATTTTTTTAAAAAGTAATTTATGAATTTCCACAGTCGATTTTTTTTACATGCCTAGTCAGGCAAGTGGGAAAAAGAAACACATGCCCGGCTGAAAATTTTATATGATCTGGGCATGTCAGGCATATAAAGCCACTTCAAGTGCAGTTCAGTACAACAGGGAGGTTGCAGTAGAACGTGAAAGCACAGCAAAATAATCATTAAAATAGTGATTAACTACAAAAATGCTCCCCAGTCATGTGTACAGTATTACAGCATGGAGATGTTTGGAAGAAGGTGAATTGTTACCATTTGAACACCAGACAGGTTCAAAGTCATAAAACCATTAGTTAAAAATAGTACCTTTAGTTAATAACAATAGTAGTCTGAGTCCACAAATGCCAGCACTAATGAATGAAAAGTAATTCAGAAGCAATATGGATATAGTTAACAAAGAGAACCTTTTCCCAATAAGATTTTCCACTATTTTAATATTATTTAATCTGGATAAAAATTAATAATTTCCATTTTATAATATAATAATATGCTTCTTCATTAATTACAAAATAATGTAGTATTCTAGCTACAACTGCCGCGAAAATTAGTTTAGCTAAGTAAAAATTTAGATTACAAATTTAGCAGGCTACCAAAACAGAATTAAGATTTTGTCCATGCGTTGTGACTGTTGGAGTAGATAAATAACTCAATGATCTCAGCCTTGCCTGAAGTGTGTGTTAGAAATGTGGTAAAATAAACACAGAGACATTGCATTAGATCACCAAAATACAAATTTTATTCAACAATAATAGGGGTAAACAACTAGTAGCCTCACGACATCAGTATTTAGAAATAAAAGTAAGTAAAACACAGCGCTGGGGTATTACAGCGCGCGATAGTTATGCTAAAAAAAAACAAAAATATAAGAGTGCTTTAATTTCCCATTATTAGCCCTTGTAAATTGAAAAAAAAAAAGGTAAAAAGGTAATGCATAATTAAAATTGTCATGACAAAAGTAGCTCGATTGGATCCAAAATTTAAGCTAAAAGGCTGTGCTGCAGCATAAAAAAAAAAATTTATCCTATCAAAAAAGAAAAGAAAAATTTGGGCTAACAAGTCCCCACCTTCCCCAAGCCACACAAGGCATCTGATGAAAATCCCGCACAAAATCCTTAACTGTTACTTGAAACCCCACTTTTACAATCCAACAGATGAGTTTAAACAGTTAACAAAACAAATAAAAGGGGAACTTTGCAATTTTTACACCAAAGGGTGCAGCAAATTCATTGATGAGCAGAACATCTCAAACAAGTAATTACAGAGATTAGCATAGGCCAAGCCAGAAAATAAAACAGATTTTATGCCCCTCCAAGAATTAACTAGTTAAGAAAAAAAAAAATAACTCAACATCAACAATCATCATTTAACAAACCAAATTTTAAACATGGCATTACTGGAAGTTATACATCAGGATAGTACTCAAAGTAGAAAAAGAAAAATTAGCATTTACAGTTGGCTTCAATTCCCCCCCCTTCTTTTAAGATGAAAAGTTAATAAAAATTTAGGGATCTTCAATCGGTACGGTGAACATGGTTGTTAGGAGAGTAGTGAATCGACTTCCTGGGTGGGCCGGATCCTTGCAGAAATAAAAGGCAACGATCTTACCGGGATTCAGCTGCTGGAGCTCGAAGGACATCGTGCGGCAGGACATTCAGGCATCTCCCGATGTGGCTAAGATGACTCGATCGTGGGCCGAGCAGGGGTCACGCGCTGCTTCGCAAAATGGAGAAGGCGCTAGCTGCGCGTCAATTCACATCAAGGGGGTTCGCTCGCTCGCCACGCAAAAAAAAAATAATGGGTTACCCAGCATTGTAAAAATAAAATCTGCTGTTCTGATGATCCAACGTTTTATTCAGGCCCTCTGGCCTAGAGGCTAAAACTTCACATCATGAACTTGTTGTAAGTGGCTACTGATATGCCGAGCTAGGCCCCTAAGATGCGCGATGAAACACCGGTCAAGAATACGTCCTAGCAGCACCTCCACAGCTCTCAGAATGACGCTTTCTGCCCCACGCTTGAGGAGCTTCGCCGAGACGCCGACCGCGGGGACCAATCAGAGCGCGCCATCTCAGCTGGGAAACTTCGAGAACATTCGATTGACGGGGGAAGGAAGAGAGGAAAGAAGAAAATGTCGGCCAGCGACTACTACACGCGGGAAAGAAACGAACTTGGCCGAGAAGAAACGCAGGCAAGAACGGCCATCTTGAAATGGGAAAAAAAAGCTTAATTGATCAAAAAGGCATTAAAAACGTTGTTAAATTTTCTAAAATTTTAGCAGGAGATAGCTAATCGTCCGAGACAACCCTGGGTAAAATTTGGAGTAAAAATTAAATTAGAAGAGAGTAAAATAATTAAAAACCGGACATGAACAAGAGATATTGCAAGAAATGAGTTAGGCTATTGAAGAGAGAGGGAAACTTAATAGTCAGCAGAAAATCGACAGAATTTACAAGATAATTAAATTTACACCTCCGCAGACAGGGCAAACAACGGCAGAATTAATTTAAAGAAAAGCTCATTATTTAAAAAGTCCCAACAAAAAAAAAGGGTAATTAGTAGTAATTTAAAAAGACAAGCTATTGAGTTATAGAAGAAGAGTCATCCAGACCATTATATCTCCTGACAAAAGGTATTTAAATTAAACTTCCAAGTTAATTACAAGCATTAGAAAATAAATAATTAATGGTTAATACAATTAAAATAAAAATTACTGCATTTGATTTGTAAAAACATTACCCCGGAACAACAATACAACAATAATTTTTTGAACTTTTCATTTATAATGTTTAGAAAACATGGTAGCATAACCTTTGAAAAGCATATTTAAAAATAACATTTTTCATTATTTTTTATTATATTTTCATTATTTGATATGAAAGAATACCGTTTCAACGAAAAAATATTTTTAAGTTTGGAAATTTATTATAAAGGGATAAAAAACATTTTATGTTTGAATTATGTTGATAAATACAATATCAAAAAAGTAGTGCATTTTTTTTCCATTGTTGAATAATTTATCCAGTCATTAAACCAAAAATGTTGCATTAGAAAATAATTTTCTGTAATACCACTAGATGGCGACAGCAATGCCAGGATGGTAGTCTGAGAACGAAACTATGATCACATTTATATGCAGCGTGTTTACTCCTTTAAGATTCTGATTCCATGGTACAAAGATAAATGTTCTAATGTTAATTTTTTTAAAAAGAACTACTTCCAACATATATCGCACAAGTAACATTTTCACTTCATAGCTTATAAAATATTTTTTGAAAAACTTTGATACACACGTTACATATAAAATATCAACAGATAAGGTTCTCTCCTGTGTTCACACGAAGATGTCTAGTCAAGTCTCCTTTGAGAGAGAATCCTTTCTGACATAAATCACACACATAAGGTTTCTCTCCTGTGTGGGTACGAAGATGTGCATTCAGGTCTCCTTTATGAGAGAATTCTTTCTGACATAAATCACACACATAAGGTTTCTTTCCTGTGTGCACACGAAGATGTCTATTCAAGCTTCCTTTCTCAGAGAAACCTTTCTGACATATGTCACACATATAAGGCTTCTCTCCTGTGTGGATACGAAGATGTGTATTCAAGGATCTTTTCACAGAGAAGCCTTTCTGACATATGTCACACACAAAAGGTTTCTCTCCTGTATGGGAACGAAGATGTGCATTCAAGCTTTCTTTCTGAGAAAAGCCTTTCTTACATACATCACACACATAAGGTTTCTCTCCAGTGTGGCAACGAAGATGTCTATTCAAAGATCTTTTTTGAGAGAATTCTTTCTGACATATATCACACACAGAAGGTTTCTCTCTAGTGTGCACATGGAGATGTTTATTGAAGTCTCCTTTATGAGAGAATCCTTTCTGACATATGTCACACACATAGGGTTTCTCTCCTGTGTAGGTACGAAGATGTACATTCAGGTCTCCTTTCTGAGAAAAGCGTTTGTGACATAAATCACACACAAAAGGTTTCTCTCCTGTGTGCAAACAAAGATGTCTATTCAAAGATACTTTTTGAGAGAATTCTTTCTGACATATATCACACACATAAGGTTTCTCTCTGGTGTGCACACGAAGATGTTTATTAAAGTCTCCTTTATGAGAGAATTCTTTCTGACATATGTCACACACATAGGGTTTCTCTCCAGTGCTTATGCTAAGGCGTCTCTTGACAGTGAGCTGTGTAGATAAGTTCTTCTGACAACCCAGGGCACTCAAACATTCACTCCCCTGCATAGTCATAAATGCTCAAAAGTTAATGCCCGGAGAATTTTTTTCTGCAAGTATCACTGTCTTGCGTTTTCACAACCATAAAACACTTAATAGAAATGACTTACAATGAATGACTGCATGCCAGATTGTCCAAAAATGTGAAATATGAAACTTCTCAGGCCCAGAAAAAATTATAAATAAACTAGCAATCTGTAAAAAAATAAATGAAACAATTTTAATGGAAAACAGTCATAAGAAAATAAATTAAACAATTTTAAAGAAAAGCAATTATAATAAAAAGAAATTATCTTTATCAAGTATAAATCTCCTTGAAATTATGCAAGAAAAGGAATAACATTAAACTTATGAAACCCACTTTACATTAAATCAACTACAGAGTGCTTTAGATAAATGTTGGGAATCATAAAAAAGAGCCCTCCAAGATATGTCACGTTCTTTTTATTTACCAGTGGAAGGCGGGGTAACATAACGAATTCAGTATTTCTTTGAGGTATTTACATATGGCAGTATGTCTTGGTCAGCATAACAAACATCTGATGGTGAACTAACAAGGGGAGGCTCAGACGTTGGGATCACCGATTTTGATGGATGAGTTATAAAGGACCCATAGTATAGCAAAATGCCAAAGAACTAGCTGCCAACTTTTCTTATTTTTGAGAAAATTCCATTTGAATGAAAATGCATCAAATGCTGGATTCAGTACAGCATTTTGATGCACTCTTATACACCAATTATTTGATTAATTGTTTGCGGTTTCTGCGGGGCCGTGGTTTTGCTTTCGGCTACAGATCAAGAAGTCTCTGGTCTGTATCCGATTGAATCCGCTCAGTTTTTTCATTTTTTTTTTCCTCAATTAAAAATTCATAAAACAGTTTCAAATAATTGTGTAAGAAATATATTGTGACTTACTTTGTAAAACTGGAGTTATAAAGTTTCAGTTATACGTCTTTTCTCATTCACGTTCATTTTAGGTTGGTCCCTTGAAAGACATATAAGGGGTTCTTTACTGCATACGTATGGAATCGCAACAGTCTGCTCTATGTTTTAGGCCAATAATTGAAAACTTGAGCCAAGATTCCATGCGTCCTTAAGGGTTTTTAAAGAATAATTTTGAAAGCAGCTGCAGAAGACATCAAAAATAACAAAATGAAATGAAGCAAAATAAAAGGGCAGTTCAAGGGAGGGTGAAAGGGGAAAGGAAATTACATTAGGCTTACAAACTGAAACAGGAAATTCTATTTTTAGAACAGATGCTGCTTTTCCATCTTAATATCATCCTACTATAGAGTTACACTGATCTCTGACCCTGAACAATTCCAGTTCAACCATTCCAAGATAAAACTTTTACTCCCATTACTCCAAAACTATTAAAAAGTTAAGCACAAAAATGTAATAAAATCTACACCGTTTGCAGGATCCGCTTGAAAATGTTCATTATTGTGCATGAAAATATAGAAAACATTCTGTGTTACATTAAAAATCTGAAATTTCATCTGTTGCCTAATTTTTAAGAGATTTTTCACTAGGGATGCACCGCATATTCGGTTCGCAGGGGCGTAGCCAAAGGGGGGGGGAGGGGGTCATAACCCCCCCATGAGGAATTTTTTGCCATACAAAATGTATATTCTTCACTACAATATCACACACGCGTATACATATATATGAGTTATAGTAATCGTAACCCCCCCATGAAAACTTTCTGGCTACGCCCCTGCTGGTTGGTATTCGGTATACTGCCTATTCGGCAGATAAACCGAACATTTGGTTCGGCTGAATACTTAAAAATTCGGCAACCAAATAGTAAACAAATTTAAGTATTCACCAATCGGTAAACAAATACATATTTTTTATATCATCAATAAAAGATATAGTATAGTACCATAGTACTAAATTGATTCAAGTTGTTACTTACTAATATCACATGTGAGTCAGCATTAGAGACCCTTAGAAAGTCCTCCTACCAAGGCACCCCCCCCGTCCTTGGCAGATAGCCCTAACATAGCGTTCCACAATCACACAAAAAGCAATATCACAATGAAATTAGTTTTAATGTAAGAGAAAACACTCTGTTAAATTCGAATTTTGTAACCAAGGGGGAAAAAACTCATAAGATTAAGTAGTCATAAATAAGTAAAGTCAATTGACTGCTAATTTTTTAAATAAAATATGCAGATAAAAAAAAATTACCAGCATTTCACTAATATTTAAAAACTTATTAATAATATATAAAGGAAACATACTTGGATATTAAATTTTGATACATTTTAATTTTTGAAGTTTTTCCTTAACACAACACAACCCACTGAATCAGTTAATTAGAGCACCAATCATGAATTTTCAATATTCGCATTGAAATCATCATGCACCTTATTACCACATTAGGTATTTTTTTGAGGTTTTCTGCTAAATAATGAAATTATCGCCAAGCTGAGTTCATTTTTTGACAGATATTTTCTCGCCATATTTGGCGACTGGAACAGCTTTAGTATTAGTCCTTTTGTCGATTTTGGAGTTGGTGACAAAATCTTGTTGCCAACCCACGTTTGCTTTGCCGATGCCATTTGCAATCAACATGGCGCTGATTTCCAGGATGTTTGACGATTGCTTGTTACGACCTTGCTTGTTAACTTAGCTTATGATTTTTTAAATGGCTTTTAAATATTTTTTTAAATGTAAAATATTTTTAAAACAGATTAAACAGATGGTTTAATAAAATTTAATTAATTTTTAAGTTTTACGTGGGATGGAGTCTCTTGTTTTACTAAAATAAATTTAATCATGCAAATAAATACCCCCATAGCAGAAACACTGTGACACAGCGACAATGTCGCGGACACCAGTGCTCACAACAGTTTACAACGATGTCTCTAGAGAAAAAGAGACCAAATTCTTAAAAAAAAGAGACTAAAAAGAGACCTTGTAGAACACAACCCGTAACATTCCTAATAAATGTTTTTTTACACTAATGGTTAATAAATCATATTTGCTATGTTTGATTTTACAAAATAATCAACAGCAATATGAACTTCAGCTATTTTAGAATAGTATGTTTAGCTGTTCGTAGAGATAAAGGACTCTGAAGGCATACAGCCTTTTTTTGCAAAAAATTTTAAAGAAATTATTCAAGTTTGTAGACAAGTTTTACTTTTTATGTAGGTCTGTAAAACCATAGCTGATTTTTTAAATCTGTACCTAAAAATTAATAAATTAAACACACTTAATGAGAAATGAATGCATTACCATTTTAAGAAAAAACGTATAATACTAATTAGATTTCTGTAAGCATAGCAAATTTGTAGTCCTAAAAAAGAAATGCAGAGCCTCTCTTACAACATACATATGTATTTCTTTTTAAGATACAGGTGCATCACAGATTTTATAGATTACTCACAGATACAATAAGCAGTTCACATAGTACGAGGTTTTTTTTTAAAAATAATTTGTCATTACTGAATCAGTCTTTTTTTCTATTTTTCTTTCTAATGTGGATATAGCTTTACGTTTTTTGTCGCATGCTTTGTTTGTTTTCAAGGCTCCTTCGAGAATACTTTGTGCAACTGTAGCTGCAGCAAGATCCTTCTTCCTCAAAGCAGTTTTCAGCTTGGAATGCGCCTCTTGCAAAAGTTGACCAACAGCTGATGTAGTTACTCTTGTTACCCTTTCATTATTAACTGTTCTTTAAGTCATAATGCTTGCTTTTTTCTCTCCAGTTTCTTCCTCCTTTCTTCTTCTCAACCATTCTCTGTTCAGCTTTAATTTCTTCTTCGTTTCGTTTCTAAGTGACGAGTAGTGACTTATCATCAGACCCCAAAAGCGTATCGCTGTCTGGAGCTCTTAATCCAGCCTTGTTGTTGTTTCGTCGAAACATAATGTGTAGAACACACCAGCAATTCACGAAGTAGCATATCTCTGAAATATGGTCCCAAAGCATCGCTAATCAAATAACGCACTTTAGTCGGGTTTAACAAAAATTTCTCATGAACACCTTCAGGAAACATTGATTTAACACATGAGTTATGTCTTGTGAAGAACTTGCAGACATGTTTGAAGCAACAATTTTTAAACACCATATCAATTCAGCAGAAAAAGCAGCATCTTTTTTGCAGATTAATTGTACTTTAACGTTTTCATCAGTTTTAGAAAGCTGCATCTGGCATGGGTTACTTTTAATGGACATGTTTTTCTTGTGCTTGCAAGTTTCATAATGTTGCTTTATTTTATTAAATCCCTTGGTCACAGAAATTTTTGTATCACAAGGGACACAAAGCAGCTCATTTTCAGAAAAGTTTTTCCCCCAGGTTGAAATTTTACAGCCAGTGTCATCTTTTCGTTCTAACCATTCTGTCAGAAGCTTACAGTTCCCCATAGTACACCTGAAACTAAAAAAGAAAAAATAAGAAATCTTGCAGTTCTATAAAATTTGTTCTAAAATTACAAGAAATATATTTATTTATTCACACCATTTAGACTTTGGATAAGGGAATTTTTGAAATTACCATGGTATAAAATAATGTGCGAACAACATTTTTGATGATTTTTGTCAAATAGAGTGCAAATATCATCAAAAGTAGCACAATACTCAGAATATTATAAAATTACTTCAGTAAAAAAATTAGAGATATACCGAGTACTCGGTATTTGGCCAAATTTTGACCAAGTACTCGGCTAATACAGAGTTGTTGCAAAAATTTTAGTATTTTTTAACATTGTTAAAATGATTGTGAAACATTAGAACTGATTTGTAAGAAAATATGCAATATAAATAATAATTACAGTACCGTATTTTCCGGCCTATAATCCACGGATTATCTGTGAAAATACCCAGCCGTGGATTAACTGTTTTCTTTTTTTCCCCCTGAAAAATTTTAGTACCGAATTTACAACAAAATTCAATAACAGATGGCTCCAGCAAAATGCATCTCTTAATTAACACTAAAATATTAAGTTTTTACTAAATTGTAAATACTTTTAAACAGTCTGTTTTAAAAAGGGTATCTATATGATTTTTTTGTTTGTAACTTTCCTAATTTTATTACTTATTTTCACATTAATACCGCCCCAGTTTCAAAACATGTTTTAATTGCCATGCTAAAACTTTATTATTTCTAATTTCTGTATAGCTTGAAACATTTTTCCTCTGCCCTTTATTCACAATCCATCCATAAATAAATAAGCAGCTTGCGACAAGACAGCTGAAAATAATTAATAAGCAATCATCTTATTGTGTGTATAGTTCTGAAATGAAATGTTTGTGTTAATACTCCGAGATGGCTTATCAGCAAAATCATTTGGGGAGGGGGGAATCTGCCAGACATCGCAAGTGAGGCAGTTTTTTTTTTTTTTTTTTTTTTTTTTTTTTTAATGCATCTGGCACAGATTTCAGTTTATTCACCGTTCAAAATCCTTGGTTCAGTTGTTTTAAATTCGTCGAAACTCAAAATATTGGAGTCAATTCGTTACATTTATATAAACTTTTATTTATATAATTAACTATTTACATTTTAATAGTTAAACACATATTTAGCAAATCTAATCTAATGCCTTTTTAGGGGCCTCAAGCAGAAATCAGTTTGCCTGTCAAAGAATCTGCTATCGAAGTGAAATGTTTACGGTATCACGGGGGGGGGGGGGAGAAAGAACCGCGTGACGTCACTCCAACGCGCGTACGAACGCACGTGGCTTTTAAAACGGAAGCAGAATTCCCTGACAGCATCAGAGCGAATGAGAAACAAAGCTGAAGGGTCCTGTTAAAACCAATAAAATTAATTTTCCTTCAACAGAAAAATACTCGTTAGTGCTTCTCATTCCCCATTCTCAATAAACACCAACCACTGTGTGGGCAACTAATTTATTTGTTCCCGTAAATTACTTAAAATTACGGGCGCGGGCTGAAAATTTCGCGAATTATGAGCAGAACCGAAAGTTGAACAGAGTCAGTTATGAACGGAAATAAAGTATTTCGAGAGGCATTGATTTTTGCGATGACGACGGGCTCGCAAAAATAAGTGATTTTGCAGTATTTTACCAGAAACTAAAGAACAAAAATGAGTGCAGACGGAGAATTATTCCCAGACATAATCAGCGATAGCAACACGTGTGGAATTTTTAGATATGCCATTTGTTTAATTCTGCCATATCCATCAATTCATAAAAATAAAAAAACAGCGAAAAACTGTCTTAATGGTAACCGGAAAAAATCCTCCATGCCTTCTATATCAATCTGTTTAGTTACGTGTGACAAGGACCTCTAAAAAATAAAACCTCTAATCTTCTAAAAAAAATTAAATCTTACAATACAATTTTCATAAAAATGAATATAAAAAATTACTTACTTCCAATACTGATTATATTTGTAGAGTTCAATACACAAAATACAGGGTCATCCAGCCGATTCACAAGCAGAGACGATACATTCCTTTGTTCACACGCCGATGTTGCTTCGATCTTGTAAAAGAAAGGAGTATGACGTCACCGAACTGGCGTTTCATCGTCCAATAGAGGGCGAGTTCGTAACCGCGTGACTTCGGAATGGCTAGAATCCGTGACGAAAAAGAGAAAATAGGGACCATTTACGCGAAAAAGGGACTTTTAGAGAGCTCTAACAAAAAAAGAGACTTTTAGGGAAAAAGGAGACTATTTGCAAGCCCTGGGACACAGAAATCTGCTTGCGGACAGTTTTTGTCGGCATATTTAAAAAAAAAAAGTTTTTAATTATCTGCCGTAAAAAAAATTATTTTTAACTATCCGCAACTTTCGGGAACATTTTGCCGCAGCTCCCGAATAATAACGCTGTCTCCGCTCTGCGATGACGTCACTAATGCGAAAAGGAACGGCTGAATCTAGCTTACACCTCTGAATCCTCCTGGTTTCACATTTTTATTATTTGCCAACGATCATCATTTTTTATTCCCCCTGCACCATTTTGGATTCGTTTTGCGGCCCATCGCAAAAATGCATTTATTTTAAACGGCCCCTTCAGATAAGTACGATTCAATACAATAACCCCATCATAAAAATATGAATGACTGATAGAAAACGGCCCTTCTAAAAAATTACCTTCTAAATCGGACCTTTCTCACAGATATTACTCATTAAAAAGCCTTTTACAAATGTTCTATTTTTTCAGATCGAAATATTATTATTATTGCTTTTTTCATTTTATGTTTTCATTTGCACGAGCTGATTACCCTGAAAGTGCCCCTTCTTCAATATTTTTTTTTTTTTTTTTGCTGACTCAAGTGAGAACTCGATCCACAGAACTACGTGCGTATTTCGCTTAGGAATTGAGGGAAGAAAATATAGTTGAAAAATACAAAATTGTTGAAAGTCATATAAGAATTTAATTTCCTCAAATATCGGTAGTTACGTTTGATAAATACGTAGTTACGAATTATTAACAATTATTATTCGAGAGTTCGTCGCCAATTGTTTAGTTATTCCTCTTCTCTGTTTTAATTGTTTTGCACACTTGCAAGCTTTTTCTCTCTCTTTTTTTTTTTTTTTTTTTTTTTTTTTTGAACGATTTACTCAATTTAACCGACTTTCTTATTACGCATTATTCATAATTATTACAGATATTTACTAACCATAAATAACTACGAATGATATAAAAAGTGTATTAGCAAAACTACGTTTTGCGATTCTGAAATTAAGTGGAACTTCCAGAAATTGATCTGAAAATTGAGCGATTTGAGACATTTTGCGAATACAGCACTTGAAATGTATTATGTTTGCAATCGCACGCGAGTCTGCGCTCGCCTTAAGTGTCAGTATTCTCCGGTCGCTTATCTTTGTTTTTATCTTGCTGCCTTCGCGGACCGCCAACCCCCCCCCCCCCTCTTATTACGCCACTCTTTTGCTTATAAAAAAAGTGGAGTAATTTCAGAATTAGGTAATTCAGACTATTGATAAGATTTGGTATTCTAAATTTACAAATCATATATCTTCTGAAATTTTGAAAAATTTCAACATTTTACTAAATGAAGAAGAAAAAAAAATTAAAACAAAGGTAAAATAATTCTGGAAAAGTAAGTCTTCAGAAAACAAATTGTCATAGTCTAACAGTTAGGTTATTCTTAGAATAAACTATTATCAATTTAAGCTTATTTTGCTTTCAAAAACTAAAAAAAAAAAAAAAAAACAATTTTTCTTTTATAAATAATTCTGGAATTTTTTTTCCCTATGAAATTGTTTAAATACTGTCTGTAACAGAATGTTATTTATTTTAATCAGCCAGTTACAAAACTAGCTGCTTAAAATAAACTTTGTATTTCATACGGTTTTAATATACTTTTTTTTTTACATTACGAAATTGAAGTTTAAGGAAGAAGATTTATTGCTTTTAAGGGAACAGTTTACACCAAAGATCAAAGAATCAATTTTCTTTCTGCTTGCTAAATTATAAAAATTTTGACACCTTATTTTTAATCATATGCCAATAATACCACGAGATGCAGCAACTTTTTTACATACACTCAGTGCAATTTCATTGGCAGACAAACTCTTTAGATGGCTTTTTCTCCATGTTCATATTTTCTTTAATTACATGTTTTAAACATGCTAAGTGAATGTTTAAAACATGTAATTAAAGATTTTTTTTTTTTTTTTTTTTTGGTATTTGAGATAAAGATTTAATTTTTTTGTACATGTTCTTTATTACAGTTCTTATCTGATAAATCTGTGCATGGAATTAGCCTTCAGTTTTTTTTTTCTTTAGTATTTTACAGAAATCATATGAAGATATGTTACATTTCATTGTTTTACACTGTATCGTATATTAGTAGAAAAACTATATTAGACGCAATATTAGACGTATCTGAAAATCCATGCACAGCCTTGTGATATATATATTTGAATTTTTTTTTTTTTTATTGGACAATTTTTTTTATTTTTTTGAGTAGTAGAGATTTTTTTAAATCAGTTTTTTAAAGTTTCTTAATAATTTAATAATTTTTACTTAAATTTGCAGTTTAATTAAGGAGATTTATCTTTTCAAAATGTACTATTAGTTGAACATTGAAATGCATCCAGTTCATGATTTGTACTATAGTTTTAAAAAATGCCGAAATGGTAAACTATTTCCTTAAAGGGACTTAATTAGGGGAGTAATTCAGTTACCGGGTGTCGCCTATTTTTGGCGACTTTTTTTCTCGCCAACACCCGCTACTTGGCGCTTTTTTTTGTCGCCAAATTTTTCACGTGTGAAACACCATTTTAGAATACGATAAAATAATACAACATGTTGAGCACCGTCAGGAAATACAAGTTACTTTAACACATTAAAATTCCACAGATATTCCACTTAAAAAAAATCTGATGTGTCCAACACATGACTTCCTTGCACGTCCATTAGATCAAAAATATTTTCGACGCACTTCCTCTAAATTTATTTGTTTGAAAGAGATAAAATATCAATAATAGTAAGGTTTAGCGATTTCTAGCCAAATATTTCGATATCGCCAAGCTGAGTTCAATTTGAAAGATTTCCTTCTGACACTTTATTTGGCGATATTTCACCAAAAGCCGACAAACTTGAGATAGTCTGCGAAATTTTGGGGATAGTCAAAGTAGTCATTGACCACAGACTTTCAATGAATTGAATGCATCCATACACCTCAATGTATTCAAAGTCATTTGGCTCACCCTGTAAATAAATTCTCAGTCGATTGCTGTCAAAAAAGATATTGAAAACAGTTAGATATTACAATAGTTCTAAATACAAAAGTTTAAAAATCTACGGGTTAAAGTTTTAGTGTTATACAAAATACGAAATAATTTTTGGCGCCAAATTTGGCGATATTTCGGCGAAACTCGTCAATGTCGACGAAATTTGGCGAGATTTTAAGCATGAACCAAACAATGACAGATTATCGCCAAATATGGCAATATTTCGCCAAAATTCGCCAAGAACGATGACAAATGGCGATACTTTGGGCATGGACCAAATAACTGAATATCGCCAAATTTGGCAAAATTTCGCCAAAACTCGCCAAGGCCGAGGACAGACGGCGAGATTTTGGGCATGTACCAAACAATGACCGTCTACAGTTGTATTATATTGAAGATGTCCATAGACATTAAAGTACTGAAATTCTTTTCGGTGGTTCTGTAAATAAACTCTCCAGTAGATTGGAACCAAAAATCGAGATACACAACTAGATGTTACAACAATCTTATATATGAAATTTCATAATATTTTTTGAGATTTGAGAGTTAAATATGCACACACGTACACCAAAAGTCGCCAAGCTTGGCGACTTTTGGATAGTTCTTGAGGGAGTCACGTGAACGTGGTCAGACCATTACCTAACTTATGTGGTAAGACGGTATTGTGCTTGAAATGGATGAATGCCCCTAAAATTGCCATTGGCCGTAATGTATTGGAAATCTTTTGAGTGTTCCTGTAGCAGAACTGTAAATGATAAAGACACCTTTTTTAATGGAGAAATTCATTTTCTAACTCTTTTCAGCATATATCACTTCTGAGTCGTTTGAAATAGCCCAATACCTCTAAAAAACGCTTTGATGAATTTCGGCCCATAGAGCGTAATGTATTTCGAATCTTTTGGGTGGTTCTGTAGATAAACTATCCAGTCGAATGGAACCGAAAGGGGAAGTGAACAACTAGATGTTACAACAATCCTAAATATAAAGTTTCAACATTCTACGCCTAATAGTTTTTGAGATATGCGAGTTTAATGAATTTCGGCCCATTGAGCATAATGTATTTCGAATGTTTTGGGCGGTCCTATAGATAAACTATCCAGTCGAATGGAACCAAAAGGGGAAGTGCACAACTAGATGTTACAACTATCCAAAATATGAAGTTTCGAAATTCTACGCCTAATAGTTTTTGAGTTAGGCGAGTTTAATAAATTTCGGCCCATAGAGCGTAATGTATTTCGAATCTTTTGGGCGGTCCTGTACATAAACTATACATTCGATTGCAACCAAAAGGGGAGGTGCACAACTAGATCATAGAACAATCCTAAATATCAAATCTCAACATTCTACGGCCAATAGTTTTTGAGATATGCGAGTTACATACATACGTACGTACGTACATACGTACAGACGGCATGGAAAAACTGGCCACAGTAGACTCGCCACTGGTCAAAATGAGTTGCAGACGCGTTAATATGATCGTGCATGCCAGCCTACGATGAGATGCATCGAAAAAATTTTTAAAATTAAATTTAGAGGTAGTCAAAATCGGTTTTTATGTCGAAATTTGGCCCCCAAAATTTTTCGGGATCACATTACTTCCTTATACTACGTACAAGGAAGTAAAAAACAATAAAACAAAATACACCATCCATACTTAACACTAAAAATTGTCAGCAAATTCAGTAACAGGCAATTCAAAATGAGCAAACAGTAAACCACTTTTAACTAAAATTTCAGAATATTAAGCAATCTAGTTCTACAGCTATGTAAACTATGCAACCAGTGGACCGTTTTTAACTAAAAAAACCTCAGTGGATTCAGCAACCTAGTTGTACAGCTATGTAAACTCTGCAACCAGTGGACCGTTTTTAACTAAAAAAACCTCAGTGGATTCACCAACCCAGTTGTACAGCTATGTAAACTAGACAACCAGTAAACCGATTTTAACTAAAAGAACAACAGTGAATTAAGCAACCTAGTCATACAGCTAATGTAAACTGGGCAAACACAGGCCCGTTTTCAACTCAAAACAACATCGGTGGATTAAATAACCTACTTATACACATTACGCCATGTACTATAGTTTTAAAAAATGCCGAAATGGTAAACTATTTCCTTAAAGGGACTTAATTAGCATGCCACAAAAAAAAAAAAAAAAATTAAAATTATTTAAAATATTTTTAACATTATTTCTTACATATCTTATTTATAATAATAATTTTTATTGATATATTTTAAGAATAAAAGAATAGTGCTTTTTTAAAAACTTATATTCACATTTCATGAATGAGCAAGCATCAAATTAGAAGAGTGTGTGTAAGAGGAAGAGCAAATACATTTCAGTAACTTGATTTTAAATGGTGCTGTACATCCAACAGTTGGATGCAATACAAAATTTGTATATGACTCTGAAAAAGGGAAAAAAAAAAGAAGAACTAACTATGCACTGTAAGTCAAAACACACATTACAACCCTACAAGTTTCGTGGATAAGCCCTAGTCCTTTGCAGATTATTTCGAACCAGTTTTCTGTAATATGCTATCTACCTATACTTTCTCATGGAACTCAAGTACCCTTTTTGAAAACAGGCTGTCCTTTTTTATTTTTTACCTGGCGGCCCTTTTTTTTTCTCTACAGTCAACACTATTTAACAGCAGTGGTTAAAAATTGTTGGCTTTATGTATCCACTAAAATTACACGCAAAATTTTGCAGACTGATTATGAAACTCTGAAAGCTTGTCGCAGACAGCTACAAAACTTTCTGCCCCTGGGATAAATACTATTCTACATACTTAATATGTCACAAAAATAACATAAAAAGTCATTAAAACATTAAAATATATTTTAGGATTCTGACAAAAACATACCTACACAAAGAACTAGTTTAAATCATGACAAATAAAAACAAAAAATGCTTATCCCATACCTTAATTGAAGTTGCCGAAATTACTGCAGTATAGTTACAAATATTGATTAATACCTAGTTCGTCCGGCGATACAGATATATTTCAACGGCCATCTTCAACTTGGGTCATTCCTCCTCAGGAATGGAATCGTATTTCGTTGTTCTTTCTCCTCCTCTCGGATCTTCCGCTGTATGACGCCATTCCCAAGGAGGAACGACCTCGACTGAAGATGGCCGTGGAAAGGCGGTTGAAATAATCTATATCTCCGGAGGAACTAGGTATTAGTCAATATTTGTAACTATGGAAAATCCTCCGTATTTCATTTTAATCTTTTAATATTACTACAATATTCAAACAATAAAATTAAAATATCTCAAATTATTACACAGTATGAAAAATTAATACAGTTATTTGTTGCGGCTATAAGCTTCGATATACTCCCTACATTTTTTTCGTGCCAAAATTATTTTTTTTTGCGCCAAGTCTGGCGATAAACATGATTTTCTGGTAACTCTAACGAATTGCAGTGGCGACATTGGGGGAAGGCTATTTATGGTCACCCCAGCCGGCCGGCCAATGAGAGAGCACCTGTGATGCAATATCGCCTGCACGTGGAAGCTTGTGAACGTCATTTCCATACTTTCCTACAGGTAGTATGTGACTGAAAGCGCTTCTACTGAGGTACTGTGAATTCTTGATATTCTATTTTGGAGGTTTTTATTAGAAGAAATTTTGGGGATGGCTTCTAAGGATGCTGTGAGTATTTATCCGGATGTTAGCAGTGTAGTGGAAAAATTTCAGCCTATATTTGAGGAGAATTCAACTGGACTATATTCCGTATACGGTGCTTTGTTTACATGTCAATGTTTTGTTTACAAATCATTGGCGAACAATCTGACGCGAGAGTGAGCGATGCACCGCCAACTGCCGGTGGTAGTTGTGACTGGCAACCATAAAGAATACGTGTTTCGTCAGGTTTGGGAATTTGAAATTGTTTGCGTTATTGATGGAAGGGAATGAAATGTGTTATGTTAATATAAGAAAAGAATTTGTGTGTGTTTGTTAGAAATATAGTACGTTATAAGCCGGTGGGTGTTGGGGACATTTCTGAGCGGTTATTTGCCAAAAAAATAGAGGTAAGTGCTCTTTTTTAACGAATCTTTGCGATGTTTAAGGTTTTTAATGTGAATTTTAAATTGATATTTGAAGTGTTTATGTTTTCGTAAGTGCTATTTACGTGCTATTCTAATCATACTGACTTTATAAGAGGTGTACAACTAGGTTGTTTAATCCACCGATGTTTTTTTGAGTTGAAAACGGGCCAGTGTTTGCCCAGTTTACATTGGCTGTACAACTAGGTTGCTTAGTTCACTGTTGTTGTTTTTTTTTTAGTTAAAAACGGTCCACTGGTTGCGTAGTTTACATAGCTGTACAACTAGGTTGCTGAATCCACTGAGGTTTTTTTAGTAAAAAACGGTCCACTGGTTGCATAGTTTACATAGCTGTACAACTAGGTTGCTGAATCCACTGAGGTTTTTTTAGTTAAAAACGGTCCACTGGTTGCATAGTTTAGATAGCTGTACAGCTAGGTTGCTGAATCCACTGAGGTTTTTTTAGTTAAAAACGGACCACTGGTTGCCTAGTTTACATAGCTGCACAGCTAGGTTGCTGAATCCACTGAGGTTTTTTTTAGTTAAAAACGGACCACTGGTTGCTCATTTTTAGTGGAATATATGTGCAATTTTAATGTGCTGATAGTGGAAAATGGTTGGCGACAGTCGCTGGAGCTTGGCGGCCGCCAAGCTCCAGCGACTGTCGCCATGTTTACATGGGGTGCGCACTGGCTTGTATGATTTTACCATTCAACTTTAAAAATATCGGGTAATTAACCCACGTGGGTATAGAGAATATTTTCGTTATGAGTTATTTGCTCGTGGATCATATTTTTCAGTTTTGCGACTACTTTTTTTCGTCAAGAATGAATGGGGGGGGTTGAGAAAAAATCAAATTATTTGTGAAATTTACGTTTTTCAAATTTTTAACCCTAAGTTCTTGTAAGAAAACGCGATTTCTGTGTCCATCAGTTCTTAAATTTCCTTGAATTTATTCGTGTTTAATTCCCAACTCTAAATTATTTCTATAATTCTTCTATATCTAACAGTTTTTACGCTTTCGGAAACTCATTTTTATGGCCCTAAATTCTTGTTCGAAAACGTTAATTCTATGTTCATCAAATCTTAAATTTTCTTGATTTTCTTGTTGTTTGCATTCTTAACCCTAAATTTTTTGTAGAATTTCTAATTCTTATAGTTTTTCTTGTTTCGGAAACGTGGTTTCACTGCCATTTTCTTATTTTTCGCGCCGTCGCAAACGGCATTTTTGGCCACTTCTCTTTTTTTTGGGCGCCGTCGAAAACGGCCTTTGGCGAAAAAAAAAATCGCCAAAAATCGAGGTAGGGGTATATCGAAGGTGCGCCACTGTGTCTTCTACCTTAACAAATGAACGAAGAAATACGAAATATTAACCAATAATGTTCTGTCAAAAGAATATTATTTTATGCAAAACTATAAATAAATAGTCAGTATGAAACTAAACATCCATAAAAAAAACGGTAAAATTATAAAAGACGGTGCACACGGGACTTGTAAACACTAAGCTTGGCGGTTGCCAAGCCTCAGCGACTGTCGCCAACCATTTTGCACGATCAGCAAAGTCAAAGCACATTAAAGTTGCACATATATTCCACTTATTCAAAATTAATCAATATTTAAAAGTTGTCTCATCCCTAACTCCCTCCTATATACATATTGTTTGCTGCAAATGTTGGCCTAATAATAAATGCATAAAATCTAGAAGCGGGCTGAAAGAAACTATTAAAGAATGCCATTAAATCGATAATATACTGAAACTACATTAACTTACCATATAAAATTACAGATGCAAGGTTAGCCAAAGGAAAGCCGAATAAAAAGTGATTGTATTTTTTCAATTCTCTTAAAACTGATTTTGTAGCGTCCTGAAATAGTTGATCTGGGAATAAATATGAAGAAACTTTACTATCCCATTTGAATATACAGACAACGTACAATGATATGTGAATTAAATGCTTACAGAAAACATATTTTTCTTTAAAACATTATCATTAAATATATCTAATTTAAAAGATATCAGTTGAACAAAAATTCCATACAAGCTACTATTGAAAGAGAGCCGTTCATTCTGAATCAATCATTTTCAACAAAAGAAACCAACCGCGGATCTGATGGAGGACGAGAGTGCAGCCTGTCCATCTGTTGTCGCTTTAGGGATGGTGCACAGCCTGTCCATGTGTTGTCACTTTAGGGAAGGTGCACAATGCTCTAGAGCAGGTATGGGCAACCTTCGGAAAGTTAAGGGCCGAAATTTAGGATGTTATCAAAGTCGCGGGCCAAAATTTCGGATGTTGGAAAAGTTGCAAGACGAAAATTGGTATTTATATGAGATTTTGAGTGGTCTATATGGGATTTTATATGAGGTTTTGATATGTTCCGCGGGCCGGATCGAAAGTCCGGGCGGGCCACATCCGGACCTTGGGTCTATAGAGCATTTCGACGGGCGGCTCCTTTCTGTGATCGGTCGCCGTCTTGCGTGACATCTTGGGGTTCTCGATATGTATTTCAATGGGAAAAACCCGATTTTCAACATTCAAAAAAAGTATTAAATTTAATTTTTTGGATGATTGTAATGAATGGAATTTGTTAATCAGACCTTCGACTTTTGTGTCCCATGTGGCGTTTAATATTTTAAAAAGCTTAACATATAATATTTTAATGATATTTCAAGCGACTTTTTCCGCTGGTACTGCGTTCAAAAAGACAACATTATGTACAGGAATGAACACAAGGCTTGTTTTAAGATTAGGCAGGTTATTCGGATTACTGTTTGTTTACTCTTGACTTGAAAAAATATCATTGTTGTGCATGGGAAATTTTCTTACGTTGTGAGATTTATGCAAGAATAAAGTTTTGTTTTTGAATTATAATTCATCGGATATTCTGTATGCCCTAGAAAACATCAAATTCCATTAATATTTATATTAAAGAAGTTGTTGTGATTATACAATTAGATTTGTTACTACTCAATATTTCTCAATACTAACGAGAGATGGCGCTGCCTGACTGTGGCAGGCTCATAGGAAAATTAACTTCATCCAGGAAATATTCATAGTTTATGTTTTGACAGCACTGGAATTTTTAACACCTAGATATTGGCAACAGCTTACCTCCCAGGTATTCCCTTTCTTTACGACCTCCAAGCCAGTCAGTAGTCAGTCAGTCACTGAACCGCGCGCTAGCTATTTGTATGTTTGTATGAAGATGCTAAAATAAATTGTTAAGTTTTAATCTAACTGCATCCTCTTTCTTTAACGATGAATTGCTACAACAAATGGTAACCCGGACTCAGCAGCATTAAATCAAATCCTTCTGAAGCTTATTTTAGAAATATTTTTTATTTTCGCGTATATCTTCAACACGTGACTGCAAACATGACGGAGATCGGAGCTGTCAAGATCCCGGTGTATAACTTTGCTGACCCATCACTGTGGTTTTTAATGTGCGAGTCAACTTTTGAGCTGGGCACTCCAAAGCCAGTGACAGAAAGTCGCACCAAATTTAATTATATTATTTCCCATCTGCCTGCCGAAGCTGCCTCGATCGTCAGAGACGTCATCCTGAATCCTGATGCGACGGACCCCTACACCCACGTGAAGACCGAGTTAATCAAGCGCTGCGGCGAATCCAGTCACCAAGAGATAAAAAAACTTCTCGGTGGCGAGCAGCTCGGAGATCGACGCCCGTCCGAACTTCTCCGCGTCATGAGGAGGCGAGCCGAACCGTACAAGGTCCCGGATGAACTGATGTTAGAGCTTTTCCTGCAACACCTACCGACGGCTGTGCAATCTATATTAGCGGCGATCAGCCCATTATCTCTGGAGAAAGCTGCGGAAGTCGCGGATCGAGTGTTGGAGGTTTCACCGGCGCCTGTAGCGGTAAGTGCCACGTGCTCAGTAAATTCCTCAGATTCCATTGAAGAACGCTTAATTGCGGAAATAAAGAAACTGCATGTACGCATAGATAATCTCGCGCGGAACCGAAGCCGAAGTCCCGGTCGTAGTAATTATCGCAGGAATCGCAATCGCAGTAATTCCCGATCAAAAACGTATGAAAGTTGCTGGTACCATTTCAAATTCGGCGATAAAGCAAACAAATGTACCCCCCCATGTAATTATTCAAAAAACGATGCAAGCGAGGCGTAGTGGCGACGACCGCCTTGTCACAGAATTCCCGTCGCCTGTTTGTCCGCGATCGCCGTACGAACTTAACGTTTTTAATTGACACAGGATCGGACGTTTGTATTATCCCGGCATCATCGCTCCAAAGACGAAATTTGGTACAAATGACCCTATCAGCAGCTAATTCTTCTCCTATTAAAGTATTTACTACCCAAAACCTTTCGTTAGATCTCGGTTTGAGGCGAATTTTTACATGGACATTTTTAGTGGGAAATGTTTCAGTACCAATCATAGGGGCTGATTTTCTGTACAATTTTAAGCTAATGCCCAACCTTGCAACAAAAAAGTTAATTGATGGGGAAACAAATTTAAGCTCCCATTGTAAAGTAGATGAGAGTGAAATCCATTCTATTAAGGTTGTATCAGGAGATAGCATTTACCATAAATTGTTATCAGATTTTCCTGAAATTACCAGACCACCCCGTGCAGATCAGGAAGTTAAGCATTCTGTAGTTCATCACATCATAACCAAAGGCCCTCCCGTTATGGCAAAGCCACGACGCTTAGCCCCAGATAGATTAAAAGTTGCAAAGTCTGAATTCGAGGATATGATGAGATTAGGTCACCTGAGACCTTCGCGCAGCAATTATGCATCTCCACTTCATTTGGTACCTAAGAAAGGAACCATGGAATGGAGACCAGTAGGCGACTATCGTGCTTTAAATGCACAGACAGTAAAGGATAAATATCCTATTCCCTGCATAGCGGATTTTAACGCTGCATTACATGGAACAAAAATCTTTAGTCACGTTGATCTAATAAAAGCCTATCATCAAATACCAATAAATCCCGATGACATTCACAAGAGCGCCATTTGCACACCCTTTGGTCTGTTCGAGAGTACCCGTATGCAGTTCGGACTCTGCAACGCGTCCGCAACATTTCAGCGATTCATAGATGAGGTTACTAGAGGCTTAGAAGGCGTATTTGCATTTGTTGATGACATATTAATTGCCTCAAAATCACCGGAAGAGCATATCACACATCTTAAAAACTTATTTGAACGATTACAAAAGTATGGTCTCAGCGTAAAACCTTCAAAATGTACATTCGGAGTTTCGACCATAAATTTCTTAGGATTTAATGTTTCGCAACATGGCATTGAACCCTTGAAAGACAGAGTAGAGTGCATCATTAACTTCCCCAAACCCACTACGATCACTCAACTAAGGCGTTTCTTAGGACTTTTCAATTTTTATCGCCGGTTTGTGCCAAAAGCAGCCCACTTATTAGCACCCTTAAATAAATTTCTTGAGGGAATTAAAAATAATAAGAAATCAAGGCGATCCACACTGAAAAATCCACAGGAAATACTTCAATGGACTGAGGTTGCTGAGCAGGCATTTGCGGATGCCAAAAATGCTTTGGCTAATGCTACACTACTTCGTCATCCAATTCCAGGAGCCAAACTTAGCGTTTGGGTAGATGCCAGTGATGTCGCTGTAGGTGGTTCTCTGATGCAACTTAGCACGACCAATTGGGAACCTATTGCCTTCTTTTCTATCAAGCTTACAAATAGCCAACGGAAATACTCCACGTATGATCGAGAGTTATTGGCCATCTACACAGCAGTGAAACGATTCCGGCACATGCTGGAAGGTCGAGATTTCGTAATCTTTACTGACCAAAAGCCTCTCATCTATGCCTTCAAGCAAAAACCAGATAAGTGCAGTCCGCGGCAGTGGAGACAACTGGACTTCATTTCCCAATTCAGCACAGATATCCGACACACCAGTGGTGCAAACAACACAGTGGCGGATGCATTATCAAGAATTGAAGTCCACAACATTTCAAATTCTTCATTTCTTGACTTCGAAGCCTTCAGCGAGGCTCAGAGAACAGATCCTGATCTACAAGACCAGCAAAACAGGAGTCATTCCCTAGACTTAAAGCAGGTGCCTAGTCCAGTGACCACACAAGGGCTGACATGTGATGTATCCACCGGTAACCCTCGACCATTTGTTCCCCAACACTTTCGCAGAACAGTTTTCAATCACTTTCATAACCTCGCACATCCAGGCATCAGAGCTACAATTGAATTAATTGCAAGCAGGTATGTGTGGCCCAACATGAACCGTGAAATTAAATCATGGGTGCAGTCCTGCGATGCCTGTCAGCGTTCGAAAGTTCACAGGCATACCAAAACTCCTTTAGGTACCTTCGCATTGCCAGATGCACGGTTTTCCCATGTGCATATTGATGTGGTAGGACCCTTGCCCCCCTCAGAAGGTAAGATGTATTGTCTCACTGTCATCGACAGATTTACCAAATGGCCAGAAGCCATGCCCATTGCGGACATGACAGCAGCAACAATAGCTAGAGCCTTTTTCGAGGGATGGATATCCCGTTTTGGATGCCCTTCAACCATCACAACTGATCAGGGACGCCAATTTGAATCATCCCTGTTCAGGGAACTCACGAAGATGTTGGGAACGAATAGAGTTCGCACAACGGCCTACCACCCACAATCGAACGGTATCGTAGAACGCCTGCACAGAATTCTGAAGAACTCTTTAAAAGCCCACGAAAACCCCAGATGGACTGAATCACTCCCAGTAGTTCTCCTTGGTATCCGAGCAGCAGTCAAATCTGACATACAAGCATCGAGTGCTGACCTTGTATACGGCACGTCACTCAGATTACCAGCAGATTTGTGCTCAGAGAACACTAAAGACATAACTCCTTCCTACGAGTATGTGCAGAGACTACAAAAACAAATGCAGTGTTTGAAACCAGCTCCAACCCACAGTGCAAACACAAAAAGTTTTGTGCATCCAGACCTAGCCCATTGTACGCATGTCTTCCTTCGGGTTGACAAAGTCACTCCACCCCTTACTCAACCTTATACTGGTCCCCACAGAGTAATCAGTCGCAGTGACAAGATCATTAAAATTGACATCAATGGCAGAATTGACCGTGTGTCCCTAGACAGAGTCAAGCCAGCATTTGTTTGCAATGATGTGACTGAACCGAACACTGTTGATCATCCAATTGAAAGTTTAAAACCCACTACTAGCGAGAGTTCCATGAACGTTCCTAAAACAACTAGATCTGGGCGAGTTGTAAAATTTAGTAAAAGACTAATAACTGAAATGAACTAACACTTCTGCACTATTTTGTCATATTTTCAATTTTCACATTCTAGATTTTCCAATTTCAATTATTATTATTCATGCTTTATTTGTTTTCAATTATAATATACCTTAATTTTAAACCTTCCTCTATTTATGTATTTGTAAAGCAACTTCAGTGACTGACAAACAATCTTTTCAGTTTAATGATTAAAAATGCTAACTTTCATTAAGGCAAATGATCCATAAGTACAATAGATTAATGCCAGTAGGAATTACAATTCAAAGAAACTGAATTCATATGTATTACTGCTCAAATGTTGTTCGCACAATTTTGTTTAGGACTTTTAACATTTATAAATCTCATACTTGAAATTATTAATATTTTGAATTCTCTCTTCAGCTCTAAATGCTTGGTGCAGCCAGTTATTGCATATTGTCGTTCTTTCGCATTGCTCTTTCACTGGGGGGATACTACTGTTGTGATTATACAATTAGATTTGTTACTACTCAATATTTCTCAATACTAACGAGAGATGGCGCTGCCTGACTGTGGCAGGCTCATAGGAAAATTAACTTCATCCAGGAAATATTCATAGTTTATGTTTTGACAGCACTGGAATTTTTAACACCTAGATATTGGCAACAGCTTACCTCCCAGGTATTCCCTTTCTTTACGACCTCCAAGTCAGTCAGTCACTGAACCGCGCGCTAGCTATTTGTATGTTTGTATGAAGATGCTAAAATAAATTGTTAAGTTTTAATCTAACTGCATCCTCTTTCTTTAACGATGAATTGCTACAACAAAGTGTTTATTTAAATTCCTATTACGATATATTCAGATTGTTTTTTTCTTTTATAAAAAATAAAATGTATTGTTTGTTATTATATATCATAGTGTTCTTTTAAATACACTCATGTCCATAAATTAAGGATAATTCAGAATCACACAGAAATTGATCTCTAAAATAAAAATTTCACCTGTGGAATGATCACACACATCTTGAAGAAGAATATGCAAATTACAGGAAACCACCAGATGGCGTGGATGGTACATCACAATGACGAGAGTGTAAGAGAGGGGTATATAAGGAATGGTGGCAAAGAAGTAAAATTGTTCACAAGCGCTGTGAAAGCCTTTCAGTGCAAAAACCGCACATAGTTATGGCACAAAGGAGGCATTTGGATGATGTTTTACGTGGCAGAATTATCGGACGACTGGAATGTGGACGTACCCAGCTGGAAGTATCCGAGGAACTTGGAATCGCCCAGAGTGTCATCTCCAGGCTTTGGCAACGATTCCAAGATGATGGTAATGTGAGTAGACGTTACAGCACAGGTCGCCCCCGAGTTACAACGCCGAATGAGGACCGCTATTTGGCAGTTACTGCCAAAAGAAACAGACGGAGTACAGCATCAGACCTGTCTCGTCAGCTCTCTTCAGCTACCGGTACGACAGTTTCAAGGCAGACCGTGTACAGACGCTTAGGGCACATTGGTCTATATGCTCGTAGGCCTGTCAGATGTGTTCCACTTACCGCAACTCACTGTCGCCTGCGATTAACCTGGAGTAGAGAGCATGCATTGTGGACACCGCACCAGTAGTCTTGTGTGATGTTTTCCGACGAGTCCAGGTTTAGTTTGGAGTCTGATTCTCGCCGGACATTCATCTGGAGAGCGCCAGGTACCCGTTACCACCAAGAGAACACCATTGAAAGACACCGTTACGGTGGTGCAGGATGGCTCGTTTGGGAAGGAATTATTCTTGGTTCCAGAACTGACCTGCATTTTCAGAGTGTAACGATGACAGGCCACATCTATCGGGATGTCATTCTGGAACAACATGTACGTTTGTTTCGGGGCGCCATGGGTGCTGAATTTGTGTTTATGGATGACAACGCACGTCCTCACCGTGCAAACATTGTAGACGAATGCCTTCAATCGGAGGATATCACCCGTATGCATTGGCCAGCATACTCACCGGACTTGAATCCAATAGAGCATGTGTGGGATATGCTTGGCCGACGAATTGCAGCCCGTCAACCCCCTTCCACCTGTCTACCAGAACGTTGGAGTGCATTGCTTGTTGAGTGGTGTAATATTCCCCAAGATCAGATTGATCATTTGATACTCGGCATGCTTAGGCGTTGTCAGGCCTGTATTGCATCGTCCGGGAGACATACTCCGTATTAACCATCCTACTAACCATGTTATACTGTTTTTTGTAAATAGGTTCTTTTTTGAAATTTGGTCAAGGGAGTAAAACTTGCAATTTTTATTAATTATGTCAAACATATAGCATCTTTTTTGCTCTTTACTTTTTGTTTAATAAATAGACTTTACAAATAAGTCAAATTTGTTTTGCTTCTTTCTCTTTCTTTGCCTGAACTTCATTATCCTTAATTTATGGACATGAGTGTATGTAAATGCCTGTAAAATAAGACCAGTTATCCCATTAATAAAAAAAATCTGATGTGTCCAACACATGACTTCCTTGCACGTCCATTAGATCAAAAATATTTTCGACGCACTTTGTCTAAACTTATTTGTTTGAAAGAGATAAAATATCAATAATAGTAAGGTTTAGCGATTTCTAGACAAATATTTTGATATCGCCAAGCTGAGTTCAATTTGAAATATTTCCTTCTGACACTTTATTTGGTGATATTTCACCAAAAGCCGACAAACTTGAGATAGTCTGCGAAATTTTGGGGATAGCCAAAGTAGTCATTGACCACAGACTTTCAATGAATCGAATGCATCCATACACCTCAATGTATTTAAAGTCATTTGGCTCACCCTGTAAATAAATTCTCAGTCGATTGCTGTCAAAAAAGATATGGAAAACAGTTAGATATTACAATAGTTCTAAATACAAAAGTTTAAAAATCTACGGGTTAAAGTTTTAGTGTTATACAAAATACGAAATAATTTTTGGCGCCAAATTTGGCGATATTTCGGCGAAACTCGTCAATGTCGACGAAATTTGGCGAGATTTTAAGCATGAACCAAACAATGACAGATTATCGCCAAATTTGGCGATATTTCGCCAAAACTCGCCAAGAACGATGACAAATGGCGATACTTTGGGCATGGACCAAATGACTGACTATCGCCAAATTTGGCGATATTTCGCCAAAACTCGCCAAGGTCGAGGACAGACGGCGAGTTTTTGGGCATGTACCAAACAATGACTGTCTACAGTTGTATTATATTGAAGATGTCCATAGATATTAAAGTACTAAAATTCTTTTCGGTGGTCCTGTAAATAAACTCTCCAGTAGATTGGAAGCAAAAATCGAGATACACAACTAGATGTTACAACATTCTTATATATGAAATTTCATAATAGTTTTTGAGATTTGAGAGTTAAATATGCACACACGTACCCCAGAAGTCGCCAAGCTTGGCGACTTTTGGCATAGTTCTTGAGGGAGGCACGTGACCGTGGTCGGACCATTACCTAACTTATGTGGTAGGACGGTATTGTGCTTGAAATGGATGAATGCCCCTAAAATTGCCATTGACCGTAGTGTATTGGAAATCTTTTGAGTGTTCCTGTAGCAGAACTACAAATGATAAAGATACTTTTTTTAATGGAGAAATTCATTTTCTAACTCTTTACAGCATACATCACTTCTGAGTCGTTTGAAATAGCCCAATACCTCTAAAAAACGCTTTGATGAATTTCGGCCCATAGAGCGTAATGTATTTCGAATCTTTTGGGCGGTTCTGTAGATAAACTATCCAGTCGAATGGAATCGAAAGGGGAGGTGCACAACTAGATGTTACAGCAATCCTAAATATAAAGTTTCAACATTCTACGACTAATAGTTTTTGAGATATAAGAGTTTAATGAGTTTCGGACCATTGAGCGTAATGTATTTCGAATGTTTTGGGCAGTCCTGTAGATAAACTATCCAGTCGAATGGAACCAAAAGTAGAGGTGCAGAACTAGATGTTACAACTATCCAAAATATGAAGTTTCGACATTCTACGCCTAATAGCTTTTGAGTTAGGCGAGTTTAATGAATTTCGGCCCATAGAGCGTAATGTATTTCGAATCTTTTGGGCGGTCCTGTACATAAACTATCCATTCGATTGCCACCAAAAGGGGAGGTGCACAACTAGATCATAGAACAATCCTAAATATGAAATCTCAACATTCTACGACCCATAGTTTTTGAGATATGCGAGTTACATACGTACGTACCTACGTACAGACGGCATGGAAAAACTGGCCACAGCAGACTCGCCGCTGGTCAAAATGAGTTGCAGACGCGTTAATAGGATCGTGCATGCTAGCCTACGATAGGATGCATCGAAAAAATTTTTAAAATTAAATTTAGAGGTAGTCAAAATCGGTTTTTTTGTCGAAATTTGGCCACCAAAATTTTTCGGGATCACATTACTTCCTTATACTACGTACAAGGAAGTAAAAAGTGTAACATATGCATCGCATAACATATTTGTACATGTAATTAATCTAATACGTATGAATATGAATTAAAAAAATAATCCAATAAATCAACTAAATTAAAGACGTAGACCAATTAATGTAATCTTTACTTAGTTGCATAATTATTTAAATTGACAGTAAACATGAGTGCAAAATGTAAATTTATAATTCCATTATGTTACATAAAGCTTCTGCCTTTTTATTATAAGATGGAAAACATTTCTGTTTCGTAATGTTAGCTCATAAAACTGTACTAAACAATTCTACAATTACATTTTTGAATTTTGTTTCAAATTAGAACAGAAATCAAAAGCTGGAACTCTGACCCTGCATTTCTTTTTTCTGTGTGAATTTTTACATATTAGGCAAAACCCAGCAAAGCTCATGAATACTTTGCTCCGAAGCCCAACACTAGTACATTAATTCATAAATTTTCCCCTTTTCAAGCACAAACTGGTTTTAGCAGACAAGACAAATCATATTCACTTCACCTTGACCAAATTTGAGATTCCTGAGACCACCAGAATTTGGGTGTTTTCTGTATAATGTTTATATTTCTGCCTGCTAATTTCCGACTATTTAATTTTATATCGCTGTTCTGTGAAATAATTATTATATGGGAAAATCTTTAAATTATTGTTATTTTTATTAAATGTGCTACCAACTAGAGATGAGACGGGCTCAGCCCGAGCCCGAGCCCGGGCCCGAACCGGGCTCGGGCTCTGTAATTCACAATAGCGTTCGGGCTCGGGCTCGGGCTCGTGAAAATTTCTATTTTATTGAACATACTCCTTGAAACAGATTTTAAAAAAGTGATTCATATGGAAAATAAAAGTACTTATAAAAAAAAATAGCGGCACGGGCGCCTAGAAGATGCGTGAAGCTTTTTGTGGTATTTCAGAACGTCGGGTTATATTGCTTAGTTAGTCATGAGATCGGACACTATTTGATAAACATGGATATAAAAAATTAGAAAGTGCATTAAAAATTTGCAACTATATTTGTCTTTAATTTGCACAAACGGCAATATTTATTGTATTCTATTAAAGAATTACTTCTTTGAATTTTATGGAATTTTATTGAATTTTATTTAGCTGAAATTTCGGGCTCGGGCTCCGACCTAAATAATATTGCTCGGGCTCGGGCGGGCTCGGATTAAAAGTCCTCGGGCTCGGGCTTGAAAAAATGTGCCTGAACTCATCTCTACTACCAACCCCATATTGCAGGGGTTTGCAGTTCGCTACTGAGTATTAACATAAGAATATTAAGGCTCCGGCACCTTTTTTTTTGCTAGAAATTAAGCCCTGGAGCAAATAAATGTTTTCTCATTAAAAAATTTCTTTCATTAATTTCCAAAAAGTTACACTTTTTGTATATAACCCGCATACAAAAATATCCCCAATCAGTAAAATGTGCTCCATATTCTGATGAGGTGATGTACAAAATTTGAGAATTATATCCTGAAAAGTGTCAAAGGTATTAAGATAATGAGTACTGACTTAAACCAATTTTCAGTAGCTCTTGAAAGGAAAAAAATCACATTTTAAGGGTCATACAGATATTATGAAAGAATATTTTACATTCAAATTCAAGTATAGACCTCAGTCACCTTTGTTTATAGATATTCCTTAAGACGTTATATGATGAAAGGCTGAAATTTTGTACATCACCTCATTTGTGCATTGGGTACATTTTATTTTCTAGGAATTTTTTTGTAAGGTAGTTCTAAGAAATTTAGAAACGTGCAACTCTGTGAAAATTAACAAGAGACGAGCGAATTTTCTCTTAACAGTCTTTTTTTTAACCTTATTTTAAACATTTATTCAATTCACACTGCCTAATTATCTTTAATAGATAAAGAATTAAAGCATGTTATCACTTTCTAGGGGCACTGTACGTGTGTGTGTGTCTATACAATTTATAAACACTAATATTTTTTCTTCCTTGTATGACGAACAAAGAAATAATGTGATGACAAAAAGAATTCGGTATCCAGATTTTGACTACCTCTAAATTTTTGACATCTCATTGTACACATGTATGCGTGTTCATATAAATTCATGTACAACCCATTCTGACTGATGGCAAGACCATTTTGATCAGTGTTTCCCTGGCGTCTGTTCGTATGTACGTATTATGTAACTCGCCTATCTCAAAAACTGAGTCGTACAGTGTTGAAATTTTAAATTTAGGATTGTTTTAACATCTACATCTATACATTATGCTCTATAGGCAAAAATTCATGAGTGTAATTTAGAGATATTATTTCGAATGAATGAAAAGTGATATATGTTGTTAAGGATTACAAAATGAATCTTGCCATCAAAAATGGTATCTTTATCATTTACAGTTCTACAGGAGCACTCAGAAAAATTCCAACAAATTACAGCCCATGGCAGTTTTAGAAACATTCATTCATTTCAAGCAGAATAACATCTTACCATATGGTTGGATAATGGTCCGGTGACATTCAGCCACCTCCCTCAAAAACTGCATTAAAAGTCACCAAACTTGGCAACTTTTGGTTTATGTATGTATATATTTAATTTGCATATCTCAAAAACTATTAGTCGTAGATTGCTGAGATTTTATATATAAGATTGTTGTAACATCTAGTTGTACACCTAGATTTTTTATTCCAATCTACTGGAGAGTTTATTTACAGGACCACCCAAAAGAATTTTGGTACTTGCATGTATCCTTGCAGTCTGCCAAGACGAGCGATTTTTCGCTTTGATAAATCCAGGTTGCATGAAATCATGATGGCTCCGAATACAATTGGCTACAGTTTGCCCGCACATTTTCCGAAAAAATAATTTGACACATATGTCTGTCAGGATAATATGCAACTACCAGAATTCCAATACCTTAATGTCTATAGACATCTTCAAATAGTGACGTAGCCAGAAATTTTTCATGGGAGAGGTTACTATTGTAACTCACATATATGTATACATGTGTGTGGTGAGGGAGTGAAGAATATACATTTTGTATTGCAAAAATTTCAGGGTGTGTGTGTTGTGATCCCTTATTCCCCCCCCCCTCCCCTGGCTACGCCACTGTCTTCAATATATTATGTCTGTAGTCGTTCATTGTTTGGTCCATGCACAGAATCTCGCTATTTGTCATCCACCGTGTTGAGTTTTGCCAAAATATCGCTAATTTAACACCAAAAATAATTATGCATTTTGCATGACTCTAAAACTTTTAACTGTAGAATATTGAAATTTTGTATTTAGAACTATTGTAACATCTAACTGTGCTTTTGATTGCTGTGGACTGAGTAATTTATTTACAGGGTCACCCAAAAGACTTAAAATATATTAAGGGTCTATAGATACCTTCATTTCATTAAAAATCTGTGATGAATAACTGTTTCAGCTATGACTGAAATCTCTCTATCACAAGCTTATTGGCTTTTGTCAAAATATTGCCCAATTAAGTGAAACAAATCTTTAAAATTGAACTCAGCTTGGCGGTAAACTTTAGAATTGCAGTATTTTGTCTCTTTCAAATGAAATAAGTTTAGATGAAGTGCCCCGAAAATATTTCTGGTTTAATAGAGGTACAAGGAAGTCATGTGGTGTCCTTATCAGATTTATTAGTTCAATGATATGATTTAAAAAAAAAAAACAATCATAATAAGTATATAGATTAGTACATTGAGTAACATATTGAGTAGTATATAGATTTTTACAGTTATATTCTTCCATGATGATTGTATGTAAGAGAATTTTTTTTCAACATCGTAAATTACATTGTTACTTGAAAATATGTTTTCACATAATTTACACAGGAACCAGACTACATTCAAGCGATAGATATTAAAAAAAATCAGATGTCAGTCAGCCAATTTAAATTACTTTAGAAGTTAATTACAAAAAAATTGAAAGAAAAAAAAAAAGCATCATATTTGACAATATTTGGCTGCATAAAATGATTTAGGTTCTTGAATCTAAACTGCAGATAAGAACAGTTTTCATAGAAAAATTGCTACTGCCGTATTATCCCGGCACTCAAACAAGACAAGCGATTTCTCGCCAAGATAAATGCGAATCACATGAAATTATTAATGGTTTCAAATACGATTGGCAACAGTTTCCAGCACATTTGATGAAAAAATACTTTGTTGGAAATGACCACTGCAATAATACGTAAGTATCAAAAAATCTTCATAATAATTTCTAATCCTAATATCAGCTCCACGCAGAACAGAGTGGAAATAGTTTTAGGTAAAAGAATAAGGATTTATTTTAACGAAGTACAGTTTAACCATTTAATCATCTGTCCATGGACACGAGAACAACAACAGTATAACCTTGATTTCACGAAGTCATAGAAACAACAGAAAGAATTGAGATAAGAAGGTGAAATAAAAGAGGGTGTCAGTTTAATAGAAAAAATACATTTATTCAAGATATTTAAGTTCCACTCCATACCTAATTTAGAATACTGCAAAAGAATAAAAAGGCTGGTAGCCAAGTTTAGTGATTTTGAAAAAGTAGATTCTATAGTGTTTTTTTTTTAGCATAAGCAACAATAAGTTATCATACATTAACACATCACATGCCTACATAATGCCACATGCCACATAAGAAACTTCCTGTTTTATTTATTTATTATTATTATTTTAATAAACCAACCACTGGTACAATAATAGTTCTGTAAACAATGTATAAATTGACTTTTTAATCAAAATATGTTTTTAAAAAATAATTAACAAACCAATTCTTTCATGTTTTTTATTAATTTATTCTAATGCATTTTATATGCACATTTAATAACAGGAACCACACCAGAAAGTGTTATCCATAGAAAGCATGCACTAAAATTCATGTCAATCTAAGGATAAACCTATCTAGTCATAGTTATAGCTTCAAATTACATTGGAGACAAATTATCCATATATTTAAAAATCATGAAAAAATATCACAATCCTAAACTAGAAACAATATCTAATTTTGCAATTGGAGTTTAATTAGTTGCTGACAGCTTTGAAATTTCTTCCATATTTCTAAATAAATAATGTACATTCTTTCGTGCACAGTCGTGGATTGCTGTCTAAACTGAAACGCCTGTTGCTTGCTATTCTGCAGTTTGTTTACATTCTTCACAGTGGGGCTGTGTTCGTAATCCGAAAACCCAATGAACCTCCTCAGATTACAGGTAGTTTATACAGATTACTGAGATTGCTAAATAATACATTTAGGTAAAGAAATAGCATGCGCAGAACGATGCGCGAAGCTGTCACTCAGTTGGCGTCAGAGATACGTCACGTCGAAATGCTCTATTGCTCTTGCTTAGCTCGGGGACTTCGCAATTAGTAACGGGCCTGCACGTATATTTTGATGAGTCATCCAAAGAGGCTCAAATGCTCGAGTCTATGCGTATACATCAGCTTCTTAAGCTTCCCTGTGCTTTCAAACATTATTTAATGTAGTTTTAAGTAGTAATTGTGTTACTAATTCAAGTACGATTATTAATTTGTTTGCTATGATACATATTGGCATTAAGAAAATAGATGCATATAATTTGAAGGAAAATCAAAGTAGTGCTTACTCTCATGATTCACGATTGCTTATTTTAGTTTCACAAGTGGATATTTAATGCACTTTAAAATAACTAAATACAGAAATGAGAAAGACATTTTATAATGAATATTTCGTTAATGTAGTCGTATTTCCTACGTTATTTTAAACAATTTAACATTAATCTTTAATAAATGATGTATTAAAGCGCATTTCAGTGTTTTCGGGATATCCTGTATATTGGAGAAAATTGATAAAATACGCTCTATAGCGCGATCCGTGAATTAATTATTCTTTAATAAAGACATTTCATGTATTATATGTTATTCTTTTGTCGCTTTCTCAATCGAACTTTGGAATTGAGCAAGCATAATGAACGCTTGTACAAAATATCAACTACATTTGAAGTTTCTATATAAACGGGCAAAAATCAATAATTTATAATTTACTGTATTTCTGCACTGTACCAAATGTAAGTCTGAATCACATAATCAAGGCATATATAACTGATAAATAACATTTTCAACTCGCAAAATTAAATTGTATAACTAGTATCACAACGTCATGCTTATTTACAAGAATAAACTACACAAGTAATACGATTTCTGATTAAAATTATTTATAAATAACATAATTATTATTTCTCACCAGTTAAAAAATTAGTCATGTTTCTTTTATTTTATTAATGTTAACTAGGTTAAGTAGCCGTTCTTCACACGGGAATGAGGAATATTTCCATTAAAAACGCAAATGAAAAGAATGTTATAACGATAAACGTTGACTCAAAAACTATTTTATTGGGGGATTTATATATAAACTGCTATATATAAATATCTCTTTTCGCGATTTAAAGTTTAACGTTGAAGATATGTATTTTATTTGTATTTCAACCCCCTTCCATAGCCTACTTTGGAATTTTTATATATAAAACTTTATCTACTGGTGATACTTCTAAGACTAAGAATTTTGATGTTTATTAACTTATCTTTTTTCATTTCTGGAGTCACTAGATAAATAAGGTCCCCATGGAAAAGAGGTTCACCATCATCGTTGGCAAATACAACTTCGATTTCGTTCGCTGCTGGTGCACTATATCTTCTTTGATCAGAACGACTGTGTCTTGTGAAAACCAGACTAACAGCCGAAATTTCATCTGCGTCTGCTTCGTTTGCATCTGCGATTGCTGGAGTTTCATTATCCCTCAGCATTTCGTAAGCGGCACAAAGCCTGTCTGTGTTTCTCAACAGCCAGTCCAATTGGTCCAGAAGACCAATTGGACAGGCATTGGTTGATTAGCAGGATAATAAACTCAAAATTCTGTTGCTTGTGTGTTGGCAATGACTTAAAGTTGAGCATACTGGGAGCTTCTTGACCGGGTGGCCGCATTAAACCTATATGGCCATCATTGTTCCTTCAGGACATTCAAGAATACAAGCTTCCGGATATTGATCAGAAATCACAAAAAGAATCTCATAGACAAGCATTGCTCAAGAATTTAAGGAACCGATTCAGATCAGAATACTGATCCAACGAGGGAGCAGAAAACATTCAAGTAATACCGTTTCTGTTGGTGATATTGTCCTGGTGGGATCTGAGAATAAGAAACGAATCAACTGGCCTTTAGGACGCATATCTGAACTTATTCCAGGAGAAAATGGAAAAGTTCGGCTCGTGAAAATTCAAACTTCATATCAAGAATTACTTCGTCCAATTAAAGAAAAATCCGTTAGAGGTAAGAGGTAACATCCTAAAAACAGCTTGTCTGCTCCGATGATACCCAACGGTTTAAAGAAGTCAAACGTCATCTCCGAAACCTCTGAAGGAACTCCTGATCGTATTTCTGAGGGGTGAGATGAAGTTTAGTAGATGTGGAAGATTAAAGTCCGGCACTCATTCAGCGTGCGTTTCAGTACGCTATAATGGGAAGTCTATGTATTTTTCCGTATCTCCAAGACGCGTTGCGGAGAAAAGCTGCCCCTTTGTGTGAGTGGGGTGCTTTTCTGGTTTCACGCCTTATCCTTTGGCGGCGAATCCCGACGGGCCATTAAAAGTCAATAAATCCTTGGCCCCTGCACTGTATCCCCCCTTGTACAATGCCTTGACCATTAAAAAAAAAAAAACCCGCTGCTACCGAAAAAACGCTGCATGTGTGCCAGCCTTAAAGTGCCTCAAAGACTAATCTTGTAAACTTTATGAACTATTTGAACATTTTTAAGTCTATTTATTTTTCCTTGTTTTTATTTTTTAAATGTAATTGAAGAATTGTGCAATGTTGCCATTATTACACTTCCCATGTTTCGATTTGTGTTTGAAGTTTCATGTTTTGATTATTATGTATAATCAAAAAGTGGGAGGATGTTAAAAATGCATTATCATTATAACTATTATTGATTTTTATTGGGATGGCAACGTTGCTCAAAAAAATATTCCTATGAAGTCTCATTTTGCCGATGGCAACCAGTTGTAAAATTCTATACTCTCTGATGAGTTTGTGAAGATGTCCGTGCGGAAATAAGAATTGAATTAAACTGTTTTAAGAGTTCTAACGTTTGTTTTTTTGACCGGGAATAGTTAGATTGTAATTAGTATTTATTTTTAATTTAGAATTACTACTGCCGTGGTGGTATTTGGTGAGTATACAAATGCCAAACGCGTTTAAGATAAACGACTAAG
>JAWZYV010013957.1:0-191681 GCA_038373885.1 Cheiracanthium punctorium
AAAAAACTAAACTTGCCTGACAATTTATGAGCTAATTTCCCGGCGGCGTATGAATCTGAAATCGTATCAGTACTTTAATTTTAAAATTGAAAATTTGTGTTTTTCTGTTTCTTTTTACAGATATACATAAAAAAATATAACTAGAGTAACATGAATTGAATATAACCACAAAGTATTTTAACGCTGCAATCGTAAATCTGCACACATAATTTCATTACACCGATACGATGCCTATTGAACCTCATAAGTTTAATATCTATTTCACTGTTTCTGTAAAATACTTCAATAAAATGAGAGTGATGATTAGAAACCGAGAAAATTAAATTTATTCAGGCTTTACTAATTGTTTTATACGAGAAATAGTTTGTAAACATTAGGCTTAACGGCTTTAAAATACACTACTATATACGGATAGAATGTCGTTGTGTTTTAAAGCATGAGTTTTTTGGAAAAGCAACATTTCTTAGCAAAAAGATTTCAGAAAATATAAGTAATAATTTTAAAAAATTACCTTTAAAAATAACCGACAATTCTTTACGCTGGTTAAAGCAAGGTTCACTTCGTACGTAAATGGATGTTTGGTTTGGTTGGTTGGTTCGCTGCCACAGCTACAGATAAATGTCGTTAAACAACGAAATTCTGAAATATCTGTTTTATAACATAAAATATAGCAAATTTACGTGGAAAGCATAGTTAAATTCTGTTAACATTTTTTTTTTCTGTTGAAAAATGACAGAATAGTTCTGTATTTTTACGATTATTTTTTGAACGCAAGAAAACGCAGAAGATTAGAAAACGCAGTCTGCGAGTTCGCCATTCTGTAAGTCGTCTTTCTGCTGTAAGCGTGTGCTGTTCGCAGATTGGAAGCTTGCTGTGAAATGGCGGAACTCACAGACTACGTTTTCTTTTACATCTTTCAAATCGCCTGCAGCGCCATCTGTTGTTGAAAATTGTAACTAATTTTGTGTATGTCTGCCTGAAAATTTACTGTTGTTCCAACCATATTGCAACAAACGGTTTATTTCTATCGCTGCCCGTTTAGTTTTTATCGATTTTTCAAATATACCGGTCATTTTTGGAACACCCGGTAAATATTTCAAATGAAAAGAATCAGGCGCTATCTTCGTGTTTTTAATTCATGTCATTTTATTAAATTATCATTTTTGTACCTATTCACCAATTTCAAGACTATTCTACTGTATAGTTATGCTGATTCGGCTTACTCTGTAACAATTCTAGGCAACTCATCCAAGATATAAAACTTTTAGCACCATTACTCCAAAACGATAACAAAGTTAAGCACGAAAAAAGCAATAACATCTACAGCGTTTGTACGATCCGCTTGACATTTTTCATCATTATGTGTAACAGAAAACAATCTGTGCTACTTTAAAAATCTGAAAATCCACCCTTTCCCTCGTTTTTAAGCGATTTTTTACAATTTACAGCTCCATTTTATTTCTGAAAGTTAAAAAAAAATGTTAATCATTTGCGTGACAAAATTAGCTTTTTCAAGTAAGAATGACGTCATATTTAAAGTCACAGTCGTTAACCCATTTGTGCCTGGATATTTTTGCGACTTTCTTAGATTTTTACTGATAACAGAAATAATAGATAAATTTCTGATGTCAACTTCTTGAACAAGGGATGATTTCTTTTAAAATCATTATGCATAAAAGTCGAAGTATCAACATCCTACTTGGTCATGTTAAAATATTTTTTAGAGTTGAGGCTCAATACTCATGAATAAAGGCTAGGAAAAATAAATAACGTTTTCGACTAATAGCGAAAATGCCGTCCCAAAAAAGGGACGCTAGGCATAAATGGGTTAAGCTTTGAAGGGAAGTCAGTTCGTTTAAAATAGCTTTTAAAGACACCATAGTTTGATTTTTTTCATTAAAATAATCGTCTGCTTGAAGCTTGATACAAAAGGGCTACACAAAGCAAAATCGTTTGAATGCGAAAAGTTTCTGCGCGTTTCCAGAAGAGCATCAAATTCAATTTGGGTATAAAATAAAAACTGAATATGAAGTTATTTATTTTAGGTAGACTAAGATTAAATATATTGAGTGTATACAGGCTTTCATGAAATGTTATTTTTAGCGCCCGTTTTAATTGCCTCCACAACGGGCTTTGACTTCTAGTAATAATAGTTTGTATATAAACTGATCCAGATGATTGTAACATAGAGTATATAGGGGCTGTTCCTTACTAAGACATCACGTTAAGCAAATTTTGAAACGATATCTAATGGAATCCGAAGACAGTTATGATTTTTAAAAAAAAAGAAGCATAAATACCAAACTAACGAAATATTAACGATTCGGAACCTAAAAACACTGCAATTCTAATGTTATCATTGCGACTTTGTGTGCTATTTCATTCTCATACCCGCAAGAGATCTTCCAAACTACCGGAGTCGAAAATGCGCACTAATCCTTCAGTCTTAATCCAAGTTTTCGAAACTAACTTGTAGAGGCCGTTCTAGGGAAAGACGATTCGGACATTAGTTCAAGTCGCCAAAATTCGCGAACGACATTTTGACTATGTGTGAAAAAAATATTGATATGTTAACAGCGACGGATTAATGCAATTTCGCGGGAGGAGAGAGGGGGTTTAGTTGGAAAATTCTTACGCACATCCATTTTATGGAAGTAAATTAGTGTCTGTTACATTAATTTCTTTTTTCTCGGGAGGGGCGGTCGTCCCCTCCTTTAATCCGTCCTTGTACGTTAAGTAAATATATATTTTTTTTCTTATGTTGAAAATTTACAGTTCGATTGTCCTAGGTGGTATTTTGGTCAAATGAATAAAATACTTAATTTTTAAGTACATTTTAAAAATACATAATTGTTTTATTAACAACGAAAAATGGTGCATTTTACATTTGTGTTGGGAACGGCAAAACGGCTAAAGAGGTCTCTGTTATTCGTTATGTAATTTTATTATGAAAGCCTTTTAACATTTAGCTATGAAATTTTAAATAATCAGGTGAAAAATAATGCAATCGCACTTACCCCCCCCCCCCAAAAAAAAAAAATCTAAAAACTTCCACATTTTGATTTTCTTTGATTAAGGCCAATTATCGACACGAGGGATCAAGGCCTATGGGTGTGGTGCCCTCCGTGAAGGTCTTTCTAAGGGGTCCTAACCCATATTTACGCTAAGTTTTGTGCGCAACCTATTAAACTGGCCCGATGTATTTCATAATTCCTCCCTCGATAGCAGTACTAGATACAATAAAATGTGCTGTGAATGGGAATTATAGTTTAGTTTTGACCGATCGATCTTTTGGTCTCTCAGCATTCCGTGCTTTGAAGTCTACTATAACTGCCCCCCGATCCCCAAAACAAAGAAACACTTTCATATTTTAAATATGCAATGGCATTCAGGGTGTTTCAAAATTAGCGGAACAAACTTCTGCTCTACCTTTATAATATACTTAATATGTCCCAACGCATAAACGAGGTTCTGGGAAAATTCTGAAGCACTACGGAAATTTTTGTCCCGAGTGTATTTAAAGAGAAAAAAAGGAAAAAACAAATATTTTTGTAGCGATACAGTTGTTATCAAAAGAAGCTAGCGACAGATAGTCGCTTGAACTAGAATGAAAATATGCTTCGGTTTGGGGGGAATTTTGGACTAAACAAATTGTGTGTTCTGGGGAAATATTGGGTCCTAAACATATTCTGTGCTCCCTGGTTGTATATAACTGATTTTTTCAGTCAATTAGTTTTTCTATTCCTACTTCCTAGTACTAAGTAAAGGAGGTATCGTGTTGTGAAAAATTTTGGTATTCAGATTTTTCATTTAAAAAAAAAAAAAAAAAATCATTTTGACTATTCCAGAATTTACTTTCTAAATTTTCTGCGTGGCTACTGTATGATGCATTTTGACCAATCATGAATCCTTTGACTATTTTTTGCACGACGTCTGTATGTATGTATATGGCATAACTCAAAAACTATTAGCCATAGAATGTTTAAAATTTTTTATTTAGACATACCACCGTAACATCCCTCTTTCTGATTACAATTAAACTGTAGTTTATGTACAGGATCACTCAAAATACTGTCAATACATTAAAGTCTATGGACAGTAATTGTTTAAGCCATGTCTCAAATCTCGACAAGAGTGGAACTTTTTATAAAATATTGTCAAATTTGGCACCAAAAATTTTTCCCCCCCACAGTGAACTCAGTTTGGTGATATCTCCTACATTTGGAGAGAAACCATCAAACTTTAAAGTTATTCAGTTCCAGTTTAGAGGAATCAAGGTATATCTATTCAATGAGACTGCCTGTTGTTGTCAGAGGCAAACATGTCTCATTATTTATTGTGTGTGAAAGCCCTTATAGAAACATGCATTTTCTATTCACTACTACCACCACGCCAATGAAATTCGGTCACATACACAAGTAGTCAAAATAAGGTTTATTTATTTTTAAGTTAGTTGGTCATTAATTATATCACTTTAACGAGTGGTAGAAATTTTTACTTTTATATTGATTGAAACAGTAGGTTTTTTTTAAATGGTCGTTTTTCCACTGACAATATAAGTTTGCATTTTTAAATCCTGCCTTTGCATAAGCAACAAAAGGGATATTTCCTTAGCAATTCCAGAAAGTTGTTCAAAGCTGGGACTGCTTGAAAATAATGGGATTTCGATTCTTCAGTCAACTTTAGTGAAGTAGATGGTATAAGGTTGAAGAAAAAAAACTTTTATCCAAAACTTTCTCATTAAACTCCAGGTATTGAGCATAATTTGCTGTAGTAGTATAATGCCTATACAGAAAAGTTTTCATTTCACACGTGAACTGAAGTCAAGCTTATATTAGGATATTGCATTTATAGGTTGCATTATTTGAGCTAACATGTTTTACTAAGTTTTGCTTTTGGAAATGCAGCCATAATCACAAAATACTTGAGGTTTGTTGGTCATGAGCAATGCTGTGAGTAGGGCTTGGCATTCTCTGAACCTTATTTACACGATATCACAGTGCTTGAGTGAAGCAAGCCAACAGTTAATCTAACACTATTAACTTTTTTAGTTATTTTCTAAGTTTGTGAATTTTCTGTGGACAAATGATTTTAACCCTTTAAATGCCGCACTATGATCCAGAAATAAAAGATATAACTAATTCATCAAAATTACATTAGCATACACCCATAATGACTATAAAACAAAAAAAATTGTCGAAAAAAAAAATCCTTCCCCGATTTTTTGAATGTTCCATTTTTAGAACATTGGCATGCAACACTATCTTTCCTCTTCTGTATTTGCTTCCTGCAACAAGTAACAACGAGTAAACAACAAAACGCTGTATGATATATCTGAAATTTTATGCAGTAATAAAGTTTTACTTTATAATTTGGTGTGAAATGACTATTTACGCAAAACTCAATAAAAAAAATTTGCAACTGTAAAATCAGTATAACATTTTAAAAGAAAAGCAATGCAAAAATGTATAAAAGAACAATAAAAACAATTTTATGCTTGCATAGTCTTGACTAATAATACAGATAATATAAATAAAAGATTTTCTAAAAATGCAAAATACCTTATCCCGAGAAAATAAAATATTTTATTCTTTAGAGGGTGTTTAGGATTTCAACCAGTAATACAAAAATTTTTAAATGTACTAGTAGTGAGAGATTGACAGTACTGCGCCACCCCAATCCGGGCGGATTGAGGATTGCATTCCAGTGAAGCAGAGGTTACATAATCCACGATGTGCTAAGAGGGGGGTGGAGTTGAGTGACAGCTGATGGAGGAGAATTCGACCGGAGCAGGGGAGACGGAGTTGAGTGGCAGTTGGTAGATAAGACAGAAGGGTACAGATTTTTTTTCTTGCAACATTCGTAATAGAGGGGACTCGGAAAAAAGTTTAATTTTTTTCTAATAATTACTGACTACAACTATTTATGTAGAGACCGTCTTGCAAAGTATAAAAGAGATGTGATTATGAAATAGGAAGTAATTGTTAGGATGACTCTTAGAAAAAAAAAATTTTAATTTGTGTTTTTTAGAATTTTGATTGTGAATTTTTCAGACATAGAAAATTCTGCTGAGATACGAACTAAGAATATGTAAAAGAAATTATACAAGCTAATGATTTCATTATTGAAGATAAAAATTAAAGTTGGGTTTTAACTAGTTGAATGGTATATGTTTTAAGCAAACTTTTACAGAATAGTAGAAAGAATTGTGTTTAATGTTAGGATAACGATAATTTGTGGGTTTTTTTAGGCGTAAAATGGTATATGTTCATTTTTCAGGTATAGAAAGTATTGGTTTTGTGTTTTTCGAATTTTGATTGCGAATTTTTCAGACATAGGCAATTTCGGATTTATGTTTTTTTTTTTTTTTTTTTTTTTTTTTTTTTTTTTTTTTTTTAATGTTAATTTTTAAGACATAGAAAAATTTGCTGTAATACGAACTATTAATATGTAAAAGAAATTAGAAGCTAATGATTTCATTATTGAAGATAAAAATTAAAGTTGGGAGTTGAATAGTATATGTTTTATGCAAACTTTTACAGAATAGTAGAAAGAATTGTGTTTAATGTTAGGATAACGATACTTCTTTTTTTTTTCTTTTTTTTAGACATAAAATGGTATATGTTAATTTTTCAGACGTAGAAAATATTGGATTTGTGTTTTTGGAATCCTAAATGTGAATTTTTCAGACACAGAAAATGTTGCACAGATATGAACTAGGACAAATTTAAAAAAAAAAACATTAGGGTAAAATTCTGTTTCATAATGAAACTTAGAAACTATTTTAGCGAAAGCGAAATCTACTGTATGGATTTGCCCCTAAAAGTTAACTTCACAGTACACCCGTTGACTTAACAGCTATACTGTAAAGATATAGCTATATTATTCTTATACGTGTAAAAATATCATGTACCACCCTACAACCGGTACCACATTATCATGTAAACCTTTTACAGAATAATAGAAATAATTATGTTTAATGTTAGGATGAGACTTTGCGAATTTTTTCGTGATAAAATGACATTGGTTATATCTTTAAACCTTTTAAGCAAGTATTAGTATTGATAGATTTTTTTTAAAAAATCCTACTGCATTGAAAATAAAGTTTAGGTTTATACTCACCGATCAAGAAATCGTGGTTACATGGTAATTTCCTTATATGACTTTAGAACTTTACGAAAGCTTTTTTTAGAACTTTACGATAAAATAAGTTACAAGCAAGTAATTTTTTTTTCTAATGGGCAGGCACTGGCCACAAGCCACAAGCAAGTAAATAAAATTGCAGTTTTAGATCTAACTATCAAGATATTATAGTTATAAAGTAATAATATACCAATTCAATAATAGGAATGCTTATATTTTAGGTACAAAAGTAGCATTTATACAGATACAGACTACACATGTGTTTCATTTTATGTTATAAGATCTCTCATAAACGTTAAGTATTATAAATTTAACTCAGACAAAATATCATTTCGATGGAAATAGTATCATCGCATCTTGTTGCTGTATATTTTTACGTTTAATAAGGTATTTGAACAAAGATTGAACCACAAATGTTCAGCAAACATGCTTTCACTAAATAATGATTAACTTTTTTTTTTTTTTTTTTTTTCTAAATCATGTATCAACAAAGTACAAAACATTAAAAGTAACAAAAAAATTTTGCAAGTTTTACTAAACAAAATACTAAAAGGAATAACTAACACTAATAGTCAATACCCTACTTGTAAAAATCTCCACGATTAAGCGAAATGCATTTTAGAAAATAAACATTATCAAGACATCATATTCAAATATTTACAAATACACTGAAAAAAAGTCTAACATAACTATCAAATAATAGATAATATACTTGCGTATACTACAAAATATTTAAACAGAAATACACTTACTTCATTACTTGAATGATCGATAAAATACGTCATCAGTGTATTTTCATAACATGAACTATTTTAAATTAGGCTTAGTATAAGCGATTGAAAAAATGAATCCTACCACCACCGCACATAGAGTGAGAACAATTTTTTTCATATAAAAATACCTTGTCAAACCAGTTCTGTTAACCTTAATCATGAAGCTTTGGCCTTGAACCGGCATAACCTTGAAACGACCTCTTTGATGATCACGTGATTTTTTTTATTTTTTTATTTATTTATTTTTTTTAAACCAGTGGGAAGACATTATTTCATCTATGTTAGATAAAGCGGCTGAATGCGAGGCTCACATTGTGCTGTTAGTACCTTCACTTTAGACGTGTATTTCTAGTTTTGTGCTTTAATTGATTTTTTTCACCGTGTTTAAAAAAAATGTCTTTGCTTGAATTGATCGAAAATACTTTTAACATTGAATACACTCCTGAGTTTTACACTCAAAGTGATGCTGATGTGTTACTTCAAGAATTATCGCAATTACCTTTTGATGTAAAGCCTCTGCAAACTGGTGAAAAGGAAAATACTTCGACTCGGAAAGTAATTGCTTTCGCGGATGAGGGGATAAATTACAGTTTCTCTGGAGTGACTGTCTCTGTTTTCCCTTGGTTACCCATTTTGCAAAAACTACGTGAAGATCTACAGAAAACAACGAATTATGAATTTAATTTGGTACAAGTAAACTTATCCTTTGACGGGAAAACTAAAATTGAAGACGGTAACTACGAAGATTTTTCTCTGGACCTATCATCATGTGTATGCATTCTAAGTTTTGGATCTAAACGAACTTTAGATTTTAAACCAGCGAACTGTGAAACCACTACCATTAAATTAGAACATGGTTCAATGAGTAAGATATATCCCCCAACCAACAAACTTTTAACGTATGGTATTCCTTCTGAGCCTCATGTGACAGATCCACACATTAACCTAACATTCGTCAAAATGTGCATTTATGAACCTGCGTCGAAAAGACCAAAGTTGGACGATTGGGCGGATCATGCTTACCATAGCTTACATGCTTCTGTAAATAGTACATGGCACTTGGAAAGACTTATCTACGTTTCGCTCCACGATGAAAAAACTGACTTGAAGATTCATATTAGACAATTTATTCAGAACGCTGAATTAGATTATATACCAACCAGTCAGGGAGTCATGATGGACCCTTCAACATGGATTGAATTTATTGTAAAACTATTAGATTTTACTAGATGTCATCACAATAGCTCTTTTATTTGTGATAATCAATTATCAGTATTTAATGACGATGGAAAATGCATCCTACAACAAATTTACAAAACCGGAGATTCATTTACATTAAATCCAATTCCCTTGATACTTTTAAATGATCAAGTATTAAAACTTTGTGAAATGAGAAATGAAATATCAGAATGCATTCTAAAAACATTGTACACAACCACCCTGCCTCATATGACACTAAAATTAAAGCCACAAAAGTGTTACCGTGAACCGCATTGTGAATATGAAATGGCTAAAGATCAATTAATGGATATAGTAGCTCGTGAAATTCACAAAAGTTTAAAGAAACAATTTAACTGCATAGACCGAGTTCGGGATAATCCTTCACAAAGGATACATGCTTGTTCGAATAGAACACATGTTGATGAGAGAGATGGTCTTATAAACATTAAAGCATGGTTTATGCTCGACGTACCATATATTGCAAGAGAGATATGCGAGAACAAATGTACTTGTCATTATGACGGAGAATATTTTGCAAACATTTTCTTCGAAGACTACGGAGAGTATTTTCAAAATGTATTTCTTCGTTCATTTTTTCAACCGTTTTTAGATTTTTCTAATCCCAAGAATGCCAAATCATGTGTAATTATGTGATGTTATTGGTGTATAACTAGTATTACAATTGTAAAAACAATATTAAAACCATTGTGATTATACAGAAAAGGTACGCTTGCTTCTAGAGCAGTGAGTTTTTACTGACTTATGTATGCTTAGTTATATATTACTCATTGAAAAGTTATTATTTTCTTTTGTGTTAATAGTTTGTGTAGTTTAAAATACATTTTTTTTGTAAATAAATCAGTTTATATAAGAAAAAATTATGTGTTTTCTTTATGTGTGCATTGATTACTTGCAAAATAAATACTTCTGAAATTTTACTAAAACAAAAAGTGATAAAGTTAACATACGTAGACAAGATTTCAGATTCTCTTTTATACTTATCTTTTAAATTCTATTACCATAACTTAGACAGTTAGAAATTTGACAAAAACTTTTGAAACTAGTATTATGAAAACATTAAACAACTGTATGGAAATAAAGTGGTCTTCTGATTAAAAGCATAAACCTAAGTACGTTAGGTAAGTTTGTCACATGAGAATTCACAACAGTAGTAATTTTTTGTAAAATGTACTCACATAAAAGAAAAGTATTTCCCACAATACTTAGTATAAAACGTAGTATTTAAAATTACCAGACATGTTTTAAGTTCAAAAAATCCGAATAAAAAAAAAACGAATTACCATAATTTTAAAACATCAGAGTATTAACTTAGGTTATTTCTTGTAATTTTTCTAAAGTAATGGACTTGTGTATATTTTTTTGTTTTTGGAAAATATCGACAAAGTGCACGTGTTACATATTTTACAGACTGATCTACTTAGACTTACAAATTTTAAATAAATGTGTGTGTTTTTACTTTTTATACATAATACTTGTTAAAACTTAGTACACTTTTGATTTGTGCATTTGCTACACATAATGCCTGTTCAAACTTAGTACACTTTTGATTTGTGCATTTGCTATACATAATACCTGTTCAAACTTACGTACACTTTTGATTTGCGCAATTGTTACCAACGTAAGGAATTTTAGGTATTCTATAATGTAAATCTTGTGTTGTGGGATTAAGACCAATTATCTGCACGAGGGATCTAGACCTATAGGTGGGGAGCCCTCCATGGGGGTCATACAAGGGATCCTAACCCGTATTTACGCTATGCTTCGGAGAAAACCACAGGAAAACTCCGAACGGTTAGGTCGACGGACGCGAGATGGGACTCAAACCGGGGACCTTCACACTTCGCCCGTCTACCATTTCCAGTGACATAACCACTGTGCCATGGTGAGGCCTCTATAATGTAAAAATCTTGGTACATTTTATTTGAAGTAACCGAGTATTTTAAATCAAACACTATAATTTTTAAAACATCGAAGTATTAACTCAGATTATTTTTTATCCAAACTACTTGTTGAAACTTCGTAAACTTTTAATTTGGACATGTTCATGTGTTCTCATATGTTATGAAATTATTTCCAGAAATAAACTTAGTAATTCGAACTTCGTAAATTTCATAGAAGTAGTACGTTTAAAATATTTTTGATGTGAACGAACTTAATGTTTTTGTTCTGAAGTAACTGGACACACTACATCTGCTGAAGTTGAGATCTTTTCATTTTACAACTTACAAACATAGGAAAGAAAAGTATTTTTAGATAAGCATAAATTTAGAAAAGAAAAAAAGTAATGCTTCTCTATTTTTTATTTTTTGAGTTATGTGGTCAAACTTAGTATATTTTGAATTAAAATTGTATTTTATGTTCTGGCAGGACATTGAATATTTTCATGAAATGAACTAGCACATCTGTACTTTGTTAATTTCATAGAAGGTATGAACTTTGATATTTTCTTTAAAACTTAAGAACTTAATATTTTTTTTTCTGAAGTGTCAAATATGTAGACATGAATTTTTTAAAACATTGTGTTATTCAACTTAGTACATTCTAGGTAATCTTTCAAGATAATGGACTTATAAATTTTTACCTTTTTAAAATCTCCACGAATGAAAATTAGTACATTTTATGTCTATACGAAATTAGACACTTACAAATTTTTTCAGAAATACCATGTAAAGATTTTTATGAAATATTTTGTAAACTGCTTTAGCTGAACTTGTAATTTTTCTTTTTAGAAGTTTTGCACTTAGTATTTGTGTTAGTTATATTTTGTGTTCTCACAAGTTGTTAAATATTTTCATACAATAAACTAACAGATCTACACTTTGTAAATTTCATAGAAGTGATAACTTTGACATTTTTTAAATGTAACGACTTAGCGCTTTTTTTTTCTGGAACGCTAGATATGTTGAATCTTTTTTTTTTTTTTTTAAACATTATATAATTTAACTCAGTGCATTTTAGTTATTTTTTTATTAAATACCACATGAATAACTTGCTGCATAAGCAAGTTGTAAATATTTTTTTTAAATATTGGTATTAAAAACTGTTGAATGTATATATATTACATAAGCAACTTGTAAATATTTTTTTAATATTCATATTAAAAACTGTTAAAAGTATATCTACTAAATAGAAATTAACAAACTAAACTATAAGATACCAAAAACTAAGAAAAACTAATGTTTAGCTACATACCACAAGAAATTGTGAGAATTCATAAAATTAACTGCTTGCATAAATGTTTGGGGTGTAAAACTGATCACCCCTCTCAAATAAGACGCACTTGTTTAACTAACTGCTAGCGATGGTGAAAAATAGTGTGACATTGGGAAAAAAAGGGAAATGCCTTCTAAGATGACTTTCATGTTGGAATATTTCACTAGAAAAAAGCAAACAATCCTGTGAAAAGGGTCGGACATTGCTTGAGTCTTGTGAAACAGAGACATCAGTAGGCGCCTGATGTCTCTGTTTCACAAGACTCAAGCAATGTCCGACCCTTTTCACAGGATTGTTTGCTTTTTTCTAGTGAAATATTCCAACATGAAAGTCATCTTAGAAGGCATTTCCCTTTTTTTCCCAATGTCACACTATTTTTCACCATCGCTAGCAGTTAGTTAAACAAGTGCGTCTTATTTGAGAGGGGTGATCAGTTTTACACCCCAAACATTTATGCAAGCAGTTAATTTTATGAATTCTCACAATTTCTTGTGGTATGTAGCTAAACATTAGTTTTTCTTAGTTTTTGGTATCTTATAGTTTAGTTTGTTAATTTCTATTTAGTAGATATACTTTTAACAGTTTTTAATATGAATATTAAAAAAATATTTACAAGTTGCTTATGTAATATATATACATTTAACAGTTTTTAATACCAATATTTAAAAAAAATATTTACAACTTGCTTATGCAGCAAGTTATTCATGTGGTATTTAATAAAAAAATAACTAAAATGCACTGAGTTAAATTATATAATGTTTAAAAAAAAAAAAAAAAAAAGATTCAACATATCTAGCGTTCCAGAAAAAAAAAGCGCTAAGTCGTTACATTTAAAAAATGTCAAAGTTATCACTTCTATGAAATTTACAAAGTGTAGATCTGTTAGTTTATTGTATGAAAATATTTAACAACTTGTGAGAACACAAAATATAACTAACACAAATACTAAGTGCAAAACTTCTAAAAAGAAAAATTACAAGTTCAGCTAAAGCAGTTTACAAAATATTTCATAAAAATCTTTACATGGTATTTCTGAAAAAATTTGTAAGTGTCTAATTTCGTATAGACATAAAATGTACTAATTTTCATTCGTGGAGATTTTAAAAAGGTAAAAATTTATAAGTCCATTATCTTGAAAGATTACCTAGAATGTACTAAGTTGAATAACACAATGTTTTAAAAAATTCATGTCTACATATTTGACACTTCAGAAAAAAAAATATTAAGTTCTTAAGTTTTAAAGAAAATATCAAAGTTCATACCTTCTATGAAATTAACAAAGTACAGATGTGCTAGTTCATTTCATGAAAATATTCAATGTCCTGCCAGAACATAAAATACAATTTTAATTCAAAATATACTAAGTTTGACCACATAACTCAAAAAATAAAAAATAGAGAAGCATTACTTTTTTTCTTTTCTAAATTTATACTTATCTAAAAATACTTTTCTTTCCTATGTTTGTAAGTTGTAAAATGAAAAGATCTCAACTTCAGCAGATGTAGTGTGTCCAGTTACTTCAGAACAAAAACATTAAGTTCGTTCACATCAAAAATATTTTAAACGTACTACTTCTATGAAATTTACGAAGTTCGAATTACTAAGTTTATTTCTGGAAATAATTTCATAACATATGAGAACACATGAACATGTCCAAATTAAAAGTTTACGAAGTTTCAACAAGTAGTTTGGATAAAAAATAATCTGAGTTAATACTTCGATGTTTTAAAAATTATAGTGTTTGATTTAAAATACTCGGTTACTTCAAATAAAATGTACCAAGATTTTTACATTATAGAGGCCTCACCATGGCACAGTGGTTATGTCACTGGAAATGGTAGACGGGCGAAGTGTGAAGGTCCCCGGTTTGAGTCCCATCTCGCGTCCGTCGACCTAACCGTTCGGAGTTTTCCTGTGGTTTTCTCCGAAGCATAGCGTAAATACGGGTTAGGATCCCTTGTATGACCCCCATGGAGGGCTCCCCACCTATAGGTCTAGATCCCTCGTGCAGATAATTGGTCTTAATCCCACAACACAAGATTTACATTATAGAATACCTAAAATTCCTTACGTTGGTAACAATTGCGCAAATCAAAAGTGTACGTAAGTTTGAACAGGTATTATGTATAGCAAATGCACAAATCAAAAGTGTACTAAGTTTGAACAGGCATTATGTGTAGCAAATGCACAAATCAAAAGTGTACTAAGTTTTAACAAGTATTATGTATAAAAAGTAAAAACACACACATTTATTTAAAATTTGTAAGTCTAAGTAGATCAGTCTGTAAAATATGTAACACGTGCACTTTGTCGATATTTTCCAAAAACAAAAAAATATACACAAGTCCATTACTTTAGAAAAATTACAAGAAATAACCTAAGTTAATACTCTGATGTTTTAAAATTATGGTAATTCGTTTTTTTTTTTTATTCGGATTTTTTGAACTTAAAACATGTCTGGTAATTTTAAATACTACGTTTTATACTAAGTATTGTGGGAAATACTTTTCTTTTATGTAAGTACATTTTACAAAAAATTACTACTGTTGTGAATTCTCATGTGACAAACTTACCTAACGTACTTAGGTTTATGCTTTTAATCAGAAGACCACTTTATTTCCATACAGTTGTTTAATGTTTTCATAATACTAGTTTCAATAAGTTTTTGTCAAATTTCTAACTGTCTAAGTTATGGTAATAGAATTTAAAAGATAAGTATAAAAGAGAATCTGAAATCTTGTCTACGTATGTTAACTTTATCACTTTTTGTTTTAGTAAAATTTCAGAAGTATTTATTTTGCAAGTAATCAATGCACACATAAAGAAAACACATAATTTTTTCTTATATAAACTGATTTATTTACAAAAAAAATGTATTTTAAACTACACAAACTATTAACACAAAAGAAAATAATAACTTTTCAATGAGTAATATATAACTAAGCATACATAAGTCAGTAAAAACTCACTGCTCTAGAAGCAAGCGTACCTTTTCTGTATAATCACAATGGTTTTAATAATTTTTTTACAATTGTAATACTAGTTATACACCAATAACATCACATAATTACACATGATTTGGCATTCTTGGGATTAGAAAAATCTAAAAACGGTTGAAAAAATGAACGAAGAAATACATTTTGAAAATACTCTCCGTAGTCTTCGAAGAAAATGTTTGCAAAATATTCTCCGTCATAATGACAAGTACATTTGTTCTCGCATATCTCTCTTGCAATATATGGTACGTCGAGCATAAACCATGCTTTAATGTTTATAAGACCATCTCTCTCATCAACATGTGTTCTATTCGAACAAGCATGTATCCTTTGTGAAGGATTATCCCGAACTCGGTCTATGCAATTAAATTGTTTCTTTAAACTTTTGTGAATTTCACGAGCTACTATATCCATTAATTGATCTTTAGCCATTTCATATTCACAATGCGGTTCACGGTAACACTTTTGTGGCTTTAATTTTAGTGTCATATGAGGCAGGGTGGTTGTGTACAATGTTTTTAGAATGCATTCTGATATTTCATTTCTCATTTCACAAAGTTTTAATACTTGATCATTTAAAAGTATCAAGGGAATTGGATTTAATGTAAATGAATCTCCGGTTTTGTAAATTTGTTGTAGGATGCATTTTCCATCGTCATTAAATACTGATAATTGATTATCACAAATAAAAGAGCTATTGTGATGACATCTAGTAAAATCTAATAGTTTTACAATAAATTCAATCCATGTTGAAGGGTCCATCATGACTCCCTGACTGGTTGGTATATAATCTAATTCAGCGTTCTGAATAAATTGTCTAATATGAATCTTCAAGTCAGTTTTTTCATCGTGGAGCGAAACGTAGATAAGTCTTTCCAAGTGCCATGTACTATTTACAGAAGCATGTAAGCTATGGTAAGCATGATCCGCCCAATCGTCCAACTTTGGTCTTTTCGACGCAGGTTCATAAATGCACATTTTGACGAATGTTAGGTTAATGTGTGGATCTGTCACATGAGGCTCAGAAGGAATACCATACGTTAAAAGTTTGTTGGTTGGGGGATATATCTTACTCATTGAACCATGTTCTAATTTAATGGTAGTGGTTTCACAGTTCGCTGGTTTAAAATCTAAAGTTCGTTTAGATCCAAAACTTAGAATGCATACACATGATGATAGGTCCAGAGAAAAATCTTCGTAGTTACCGTCTTCAATTTTAGTTTTCCCGTCAAAGGATAAGTTTACTTGTACCAAATTAAATTCATAATTCGTTGTTTTCTGTAGATCTTCACGTAGTTTTTGCAAAATGGGTAACCAAGGGAAAACAGAGACAGTCACTCCAGAGAAACTGTAATTTATCCCCTCATCCGCGAAAGCAATTACTTTCCGAGTCGAAGTATTTTCCTTTTCACCAGTTTGCAGAGGCTTTACATCAAAAGGTAATTGCGATAATTCTTGAAGTAACACATCAGCATCACTTTGAGTGTAAAACTCAGGAGTGTATTCAATGTTAAAAGTATTTTCGATCAATTCAAGCAAAGACATTTTTTTTAAACACGGTGAAAAAAATCAATTAAAGCACAAAACTAGAAATACACGTCTAAAGTGAAGGTACTAACAGCACAATGTGAGCCTCGCATTCAGCCGCTTTATCTAACATAGATGAAATAATGTCTTCCCACTGGTTTAAAAAAAAATAAATAAATAAAAAAATAAAAAAAATCACGTGATCATCAAAGAGGTCGTTTCAAGGTTATGCCGGTTCAAGGCCAAAGCTTCATGATTAAGGTTAACAGAACTGGTTTGACAAGGTATTTTTATATGAAAAAAATTGTTCTCACTCTATGTGCGGTGGTGGTAGGATTCATTTTTTCAATCGCTTATACTAAGCCTAATTTAAAATAGTTCATGTTATGAAAATACACTGATGACGTATTTTATCGATCATTCAAGTAATGAAGTAAGTGTATTTCTGTTTAAATATTTTGTAGTATACGCAAGTATATTATCTATTATTTGATAGTTATGTTAGACTTTTTTTCAGTGTATTTGTAAATATTTGAATATGATGTCTTGATAATGTTTATTTTCTAAAATGCATTTCGCTTAATCGTGGAGATTTTTACAAGTAGGGTATTGACTATTAGTGTTAGTTATTCCTTTTAGTATTTTGTTTAGTAAAACTTGCAAAATTTTTTTGTTACTTTTAATGTTTTGTACTTTGTTGATACATGATTTAGAAAAAAAAAAAAAAAAAAAAAAAGTTAATCATTATTTAGTGAAAGCATGTTTGCTGAACATTTGTGGTTCAATCTTTGTTCAAATACCTTATTAAACGTAAAAATATACAGCAACAAGATGCGATGATACTATTTCCATCGAAATGATATTTTGTCTGAGATAAATTTATAATACTTAACGTTTATGAGAGATCTTATAACATAAAATGAAACACATGTGTAGTCTGTATCTGTATAAATGCTACTTTTGTACCTAAAATATAAGCATTCCTATTATTGAATTGGTATATTATTACTTTATAACTATAATATCTTGATAGTTAGATCTAAAACTGCAATTTTATTTACTTGCTTGTGGCTTGTGGCCAGTGCCTGCCCATTAAAAAAAAAAAATTACTTGCTTGTAACTTATTTTATCGTAAAGTTCTAAAAAAAGCTTTCGTAAAGTTCTAAAGTCATATAAGGAAATTACCATGTAACCACGATTTCTTGATCGGTGAGTATAAACCTAAACTTTATTTTCAATGCAGTAGGATTTTTTAAAAAAAATCTATCAATACTAATACTTGCTTAAAAGGTTTAAAGATATAACCAATGTCATTTTATCACGAAAAAATTCGCAAAGTCTCATCCTAACATTAAACATAATTATTTCTATTATTCTGTAAAAGGTTTACATGATAATGTGGTACCGGTTGTAGGGTGGTACATGATATTTTTACACGTATAAGAATAATATAGCTATATCTTTACAGTATAGCTGTTAAGTCAACGGGTGTACTGTGAAGTTAACTTTTAGGGGCAAATCCATACAGTAGATTTCGCTTTCGCTAAAATAGTTTCTAAGTTTCATTATGAAACAGAATTTTACCCTAATGTTTTTTTTTTTTAATTTGTCCTAGTTCATATCTGTGCAACATTTTCTGTGTCTGAAAAATTCACATTTAGGATTCCAAAAACACAAATCCAATATTTTCTACGTCTGAAAAATTAACATATACCATTTTATGTCTAAAAAAAAGAAAAAAAAAGTATCGTTATCCTAACATTAAACACAATTCTTTCTACTATTCTGTAAAAGTTTGCATAAAACATATACTATTCAACTCCCAACTTTAATTTTTATCTTCAATAATGAAATCATTAGCTTCTAATTTCTTTTACATATTAATAGTTCGTATTACAGCAAATTTTTCTATGTCTTAAAAATTAACATTAAAAAAAAAAAAACAAAAAAAAAAAACATAAATCCGAAATTGCCTATGTCTGAAAAATTCGCAATCAAAATTCGAAAAACACAAATCCAATACTTTCTATACCTGAAAAATGAACATATACCATTTTACGCCTAAAAAAACCCACAAATTATCGTTATCCTAACATTAAACACAATTCTTTCTACTATTCTGTAAAAGTTTGCTTAAAACATATACCATTCAACTAGTTAAAACCCAACTTTAATTTTTATCTTCAATAATGAAATCATTAGCTTGTATAATTTCTTTTACATATTCTTAGTTCGTATCTCAGCAGAATTTTCTATGTCTGAAAAATTCACAATCAAAATTCTAAAAAACACAAATTAAAATTTTTTTTTTCTAAGAGTCATCCTAACAATTACTTCCTATTTCATAATCACATCTCTTTTATACTTTGCAAGACGGTCTCTACATAAATAGTTGTAGTCAGTAATTATTAGAAAAAAATTAAACTTTTTTCCGAGTCCCCTCTATTACGAATGTTGCAAGAAAAAAAATCTGTACCCTTCTGTCTTATCTACCAACTGCCACTCAACTCCGTCTCCCCTGCTCCGGTCGAATTCTCCTCCATCAGCTGTCACTCAACTCCACCCCCCTCTTAGCACATCGTGGATTATGTAACCTCTGCTTCACTGGAATGTAATCCGCAATCCGCCCGGATTGGGGTGGCGCAGTACTGTCAATCTCTCACTACTTGTACTGAAACATGAGCAATTTCTTTTTATCATTTTATAGCAGTATTTCTGGATGTTTATGATATGGTACTTGGAGTAGAGATGAGTTCGGGCTCATTTTTTGAAGCCCGAGCCCGAAGACTTTTAATCCGAGCCCGCCCGAGCCCGAGCAATATTATTTAAGTTGGAGCCCGAGCCCGAAATTTCAGTAAAGACAAATAAAATTAACTACTTCATTAATAGGATACAATAAATTTTGGAGCTTCACACACCTTCTAGTCTCCCGTGCCGCTATTTTTTTAAATAAGTGCGTCTATTTATCCCATGAATCACTTTTTAAAATCTGTTTCAAGGAGTATGTTCAACAAAGGAGAAATTTTTTACGAGCCCGAGCCCGCACGCAATCGTGAATTACAGAGCCCGAGCCCGAGTAGGGCCCGGGCTCGGGCTGAGCCCGTCTCATCTCTAACTTGGAGCCTTTTGCTGTATTCAAAATACATGTTTATAGTTTTTTTATTTTTTTTTCATTCTACAAAATGCCCTTACCATGTAACTGCATAATGTGCATATGATTTTACAGACTTTTACTGATGGGCACGGGGTACAGGTATAATGTTGGTTTTAGGCTTCGTCTAAAGCAAATTTAAATTAATTTGCCTTCTAGAATTCTATTGCCCACAGATGTCTCCAGGTGTAATCAGCTCAGAACTACAATCATTTATCTCTTGGGCCGTGGTAGCCCAGTGGTTAAGGCGTTGGACTCGTAACCGGAAGGTTGGGGGTTCGATACCAGCATACCACTAAAGACCACCGTGTACATGCGGTGTACGTGCACGTTAAATCCGTGGTTCCGAAAGTCCTCTCGGCGGTCGCTAGCAGTTTCCGAGGGGTGCCAATATTCAGAAGTTCCCCACCTTCTGATGAGGCTCCAAATTGTGGTGGGAAATTCCGGGAAGGGCGTATATGTAGCTCTAAGCAGCACATTCAGTGATGCGAGCTGTCCTCTCCTGGCAAGCAATCATTTATTTCTTCATTAGCAACGCACCAGTTTTCATCAAGGGGCAACTGGCAAATATCTGTGATTCACTTATTTCAATCATCCGATAAAGAATTTTTTTTAAATCAGTATTGTCTATAGTTAGAAATTTCTTAGACTGCACCATTTACATTGTTGCTATATATATTTATACAAATTTTTACTGAAATGGTCTCTAAAAATTGCAGAGTGTAGAAAGAAAATCAAGCATGTAACTTGATGTCACTCCCTCCCACATGTTCCCTCTACGTAAAAAGGACTTTAAATAAATAAACCCTTCTGAAGCGCACACTTTCATTGCTAACAGAAGAAACAAGCAGCTATCTGAGCTCAAATCAGAGGAATGCAGCACTAACTAACCAGTTAAAGGGGTGAGAGATAAGACAACTTCTCCTTAACCCCCCTCCAGTCCTTCACCCTTCAGAAATAAGTAACATACCGTTAATGCCTTTGACAGACTTATGTTTAGCAGATATAAGCAATGAATGTATTGAAATCTAATAAAGCAACATATACATGTGATGTCCCTGATTTCGTATATCATTACATGCCAATGTTCCTTTTTTGGAACATTGCATTTTTAGGCAAGATTGAGAAAAGATATCTTGCTATTGCTTGAATTTCTATTATTATCTCTCTGAATTTATCCCTTGGTAATATAATAGAGGAATTTTTTGTGTAAATCTGAATTTTGAGGAATTTTATAATTTTTTTTTTTGTGTACTGGGAAAATTGTAAAAAAAAAAAAAAATCGATTTTTAGACATTTTTCTGGGCTGAAATTTTTATGTTTGATTGATTTTTTTATATTTATTTTTCAGACTTTCAGTAATAAGCAGTATTTTTTTCAAACTGATAGATACAACAGTCTAATTTTTAAAAAAATATTAAACATGTTCTAAAAAAGAAACATTGGCATGTAAAAGGTTAACTATCAGTTTAATACAATGTGTAATAAAATTTTTGAAATTGAGAATACTTTTGTTATTAAAATATAGCATGAATACAAATATAATCCATATACATACTCAAGACATAGATATGTATATTCATGTATGCAACATGAATATATACACACATGGATACATAAATCATAGCACCAATTAAGGTGGGGGCAAACCCTTAGCTACCCCTCACAAAAACAGAAGAAATCCCTTCATATGTCGTGTGTGTGTATGTGATTGTACAGAACAGGTCTTGTACCCAAATCACATCCAGGTATTTTCTGCAGTTAATATCTTTAAGAAATCCATGTATTTTCTTTCTTTTGTTGAGCTATCCGAACAGCCTCTAACTGAAAATTACCTCATAATAATTTTATTCATATTTATTATGAAATAAGTTGATGAGAATCAAAAATACATTGTGGATGCATACAAAATATTGCAGTTTGAAAACCACTGGAATAGAAATTGCACTTAAATTAAATTATCTCTTAAAGGCTTTAGCACACTAGCATAAAAAATATTCATCAACATACTTCTAAATTACAAAATAAACATTATAAAATTTATAACAAACGACCATTAAGTGAAATTTTCTTTTTTTATCATGACCATCTATGGATAATTTGTAAATTTGGCTGTATCATTAATGAAAAAGCAACAGCCGCTGCTCTTTAATCACTGCGGCATAGTAGTATGAAGGAACATTGGGTTAATTCAAATGAAAGTAAATTATTAAAATATCCCCACTTTTATGTTCCATTCTCTGATTCCTTAATTAAAAGTTTTACTTATAGACTTAGGATTGCATTAGTTTTCCTAAACTTAGGGGGAGCTACAAGTCCACGAGTATCTGACACCTGTGAGTGCCACATACACAGGCAGCACAGCATGGGGCAGGGGGATTATGGAAAGAAAATGTATGCAAAAGAAATGAATCAGTAACTAAAAAAAAAAATATATGGATAATTTAGCACACAGAACAGAAGGGAAAAAACAATGCAATTATAAAAAAAAAAAAGATATTAATAAGCAAAAAGTCTCATTTGTGTTGTGGAACATGAAAACTTCAGAAAAATTTATTTGAAAATCCGTTACTTAAATATAGGAATAAAAAATACTGTAGAACATCTTTATAATGCAAACCTCGAAATGCAAGGTTTTGCATTATATAGAATTTTGCGTTACATATATCATTCACTTATATCATTAATCTTCTCGAGTAAACATATTAAAATATAGCTAGAACACATAAGTATAATGTTTAAAAATGAGTTTTAAATACAAATACTACTTTAAGAAACAAAAATATGCAATTAATATGACTTTATTTACAGCTAAAAAAAAATTGAAATTACTAAAAGCATTAAAGTTTGTTTGTTAAACAATATATTAATTTTGATTTGTGTTAGAATCTGCAATCTCTCAACAAATAAGTTTTCTTGCAACCTGTGAACAGTTAATAATTCTACTTCGGTTGCACAGTTTTGTGTTTCTAGGAATTTAAAATATTGATCTCTTATGGAAATTTCTTCAGATACTGAGTTTTGCAACTTTCTCTCTAGCATTTGATTCTGTTTCAGAATGTATTCCTCTTGTTTTGAAACAGAGGAAATTATTTCAGCACTAGTCAAATGATTAACAATTTGTGACTTATCATCAATTACCAAAAATTCAAAATGTTTTCTTCATGCAGGTTTGCAAACTGAGTACTTCCATTTTGTGCACAATGCATTAGTTCAGAGTTTTGATTTTAACTAATGATGGCTTAAATCCAGTTTTAAAATAGTGTTAAATTGAGAAAACTCTTCCTCCCCTACTTCTCATAGACTGTTTAAAAGTACTTTACTACTATGTTGAGACATAAGCATATCATCGAGCAGAGGGGGGGGGGGAGTCAGACAGAGGGCAAGTGCCCCCCAATGAAGGCTGGAGTGTTTAGGTTGATTAATTTACCAACTATGCAAAAAATTCCCCAGCTGTGGAATATTTCACATAGTTGATTAATTAACACAAGAACAGTTGGAGGGGTGGGTCAAAATGACCTCTGTTGGCTGTGTTAGGTATTTCTATAATTATTTATTTTACTAATTGAAAAAGAAATGTAAAAATTTGTCACAACATACTTGGAAGAATTTTAGGAAAAGTAGAAAAATGAGCTGTGGTGTTAAACTATATATTGGAATAAAGGATTAGATAGTGAGAAAAGGTCAAAATGACCCCAATGGCACTTCTAGTGTTAATCAACCTAAACACTCAAGTCTTCCTAGTTCATCCGGTATATTTTGATACTGTAATCAAAATAGAGGAGTCGTGGCTGGAATTAATGAAGAAGCGGGGAGCGAGCCAGACGGGCTCAGTTTTGAAGACGGCAGTGGATTAACTGCCGAAAGCGCTAAAATGGTGCGTGTTGTTTAGATTTTACGGAAATTTTAATGGCTTTTAATGTTTTTAATTATATAACAAAAAATGTTTGTTTTGTTTTAAAGTACAGTACAGGAACTTCATACTATGTCATTTTTAGATTTTTATCACCTGTCCCACACGATATTTTTAGGGGGGGGGGGTGAAAAAGCACATTTTTCAAATTTTTGAAATTTTAAGCAATTTTTTCAGGATGATGGAGCATCAGTAACACCTCATTCTTTTTTCTGCGTATAGTACTGATATGCAAGTGTAAAAGAAAAAAAAATTGGTTTGTTACTGAAAATCCTTCATTGTCTTTTTAATGCCTAAAGTGACAAAAATCATTAGCTTGTGAACCATACTTGATGTCCAAAAAACTGCATTTAGGGTTAACATAAATCTATTTTATTATGCACATTTAAAAGTCCATTCTTTAAGCTTTCCAATAAGCTCTATCTGATTTTCATGCTACTTCAAATAAAAATTCTACAGCTTTTAAAAATGAGCCTAAAATGGTGATTTTTACTCATCCACGGAACAAACAAATGGCTGGTAGATATGCTAGGATAATATTGATTAAAACACAAAATGTGTGCACATTAATAAATATTTCGTGAAACTAAAAGTGGTCTATTCATTTTTCACAGTCTTTTTACCTCTATCTAAATGATAGGCCTCACCATGGCACAGTGGTTATGCCACTGAAAATGGTAGATGGTCGAAGTGTGAAGGTCCCGGGTTCGGGTCCCATCGCGTGGTCGTCGATCTAACGGTCTGGAGTTATGGTAGGTTTTCTCAGATGTAACGTGAATATGCGTTAGAACCCCTTAGAAAGTCCTCCTACCAAGGCACCCTCCTTGGCAGATCGCCATAGTGTAGCGTTGCCACAATCACACACACACACACACAACAAATCCCAGCAAACACACACCTGCTGGCGGAGTACCTTGTCAGTGCCTTTCTGCCTTTACGTCCAGCACCGGCCCGGCACTGCAAAAAGCAACCGAATCGTACCAAAAGTGGTCGCCCGAGAAGGCAATGGCACTGTGCTGGCATACTGTATGTGCCGGCCGTTACTCACAATAAAGGCACTGGCCCATTAAGTTTATAATGCCCAAAATGAAACGGCGGGGTGCCGGCGATTATTAAAAATAAAGGCACTGGCCCGATATCTTAACAGTGACTGTAATTTAATGGCACTGTGCCGGCTTAGTGCCTTCTATTAAGAAAACGATAAATCTGCCAATATTAATTTTATTTAAACCACATGTAAACAAAATAAAAAAGTAACTTAATTTTTTTAATTAAAACGGCTTGAAATAATTAAATAAAAAATATATTTTTTATTTAAAAACTTGTCTACTGCAAAATGAACTTAAAATTAAACTAATATTTATATAAGTTTGATTAATCAAACCAGTTGAACCTAAATTAAAAAATAAATTAGTTTAAAAAAACTCATCTAGTTGAATATTAGTTAAAACTAAGTTCACTTTGCACTGAACAAGAATTTATACATTAGAAAAAAATGTTAATTATTTCAAGCAATTTTAATTTTTAAAAAATCACTTTTTTACTTTATTTACATGTGATTGAAATAAAATAATATCAGCAGATTTATCCTTTGTTTAATGGGCTGAACAATATCATTATTTAAATCTTGTATTTGGTACTGTAACCACCTAAATACTTTTTTCAAATAACATGTTTTTTCTTTTTTTTTTTTTTTACAAACCCGTCAAAGGCAAAATCACATGTTCAGGGTGATTTTGAAGACCATTTAAAAGAATTTTAAATGTTATTGACATTTTTAAACTGAAGAATAAACTGTATGAACTTTTATGTACTAATACTTGTGCTTGAAATATATTAATGTGTCCAATTGTTTCTGACTATGTATTGGAATTCTTTTGAATGCTCCGGAAAAACTATGAATGCTACACAAACTATTTTCAATGTAAGGCCTTATTTTGTACTTCTTAACAACATATATGAAGTTTACTTTGTTTGAAATAGTTGAATGTTGAAAATACATTTTAAACAAAAGACTACCCAAACAGTGTAATGCTTCTTTTCTAAGAATTCTTTTGTGAGCTCCTGTAAAAAGCTTTAAGTGCTAAGGACACCATTTTCAATACCATTATATTATCATGAATTTTTAAAAGGCCTGCAAAATTTCAAGTTACTTGAATGTCTAGAAGTGGGTGACAATTTAATTAAACGATTTCATTGCCATAATACATACATGTGAAAGTAATAAAAGCGTGTTTAAAAAAAGTAATAAACTTTTTTATACAACCAGAGTAAAAGGGACACGTATCTGATTCTTTTCCAAAATTTCGGTCAAAAAATTATCATAAGGAAAACTTTTTGTGAAAAATTATGGTTTCTTTTTTTTTTTGGGGGGGGGGGGGGAGTTGTTCTTATACATAAGTACTTGCTTTTGCCTTTTTTTAAATATGTAATTGATATATGTGATATTTTAAAAATTATTTTGAAGTTTACATTGAACTAATTTAGAAAAAAATCTCGCAATATATATGCAAGGCCATATCCCCTTTCTCCAAGTTCCCATTATTCTTTAAAAAAAATGAGTGATGAAATCTTTTTGTAAAAATTCTGCTTTGTCTACCATATAGACTCTCTCTGAAAATTCTTTCTTGATGTAACTCTGCACACATGTACATAAATATATATAAAATACATATGTTATAATACCATATGATATGCATGAGACCGCTTAAAAAAATTGTATATTAATGTCATTTAATTGGTTATAAAAAAAGTAGTTAACTTTGGAGTTGGTATGTTATTTTCAAAAATATTGTATTTTAAAAAGGCTTTTAACCTTAGGATTTGCATAAAAGTGCGAAAAATTTTCATATATACATAAAAAGTGGCTGTATATCTTTTTGAACAATAATTTACTGTATTGGCCCGAATATAACATGGTATTTTTTGACTGATCATTTCCTGTTAAAAACCTGACTCGTGCTAAATTCGAGGCCTAAATATAGGATTTTGCTAATCATTTTTATGGAAAATTTCTGAGTTGTGTTATATTCGAGCCAATGCAATAACTTTTTGATCAATAATCAGTTCTCGTAATTGCTTGAAATTTTTAAATCTTCTGCTTCAATATCATTAGGTCTTTCACTCTTTTTTTCAATCATCTCATTTTGGATTCTGTTTTTCACAGGTGTATCTGTAAGAATTTCTGATTTTTTTTTAGGTTGTCTCTTATTTTTTTTCTCTTTTGGATCAGCCTTAGAAAGACTTTACCATCACTGGTGTCATTTTTTTGTCTTGCACTTCAGTAATTTTCTTGAGGAACTGAAGATTCTGTGGGTGATGTGGAAGACTAATTTAAATAAATTTATATCATCCAGACATTAAAAAGTAAGAAACTTGCAGAAAGACAATGACTATATAAATGAGAACAGTGGGTCCCCATTTCAGGTGACCCAATGTGCCCCATATGAACCAGTATTATTTTTCACCTGAAAATTCCATATCGTTAAAATATTCATTTAAATACAACATAATAGAAAAGAAGGTAATTTAAACAATATAAATATACCACATAACCAGGGTACCCACCACAGCACAGAAATAGTTGCTTTAGTAGCCTTCAGGGTATAAAATAGTAGCCTGATAGTATCCTTCAGGTTACAAAATAGTAGCCTTTATGGTAAAAATAGTATCCTTTTTAACAATCTAAACAGACTGAAATCTTCTAAACAAAGTTTAAAAAATGTTAAATACACATTTTTGTTTTCTGAAAGAAGTTTATACTATATTTATGAAGATTAAATTCATTATATATTACTCTGTAGCAGATGATGCTTGCGCTTTAGTTCTGTTTCCTTAGATGCAGAAATTCATAGAACATAACATTATAAAGCAGACAGTTTTCAATGTCTTTCCAAGTATTTTTAGTCAAACATAAAATGCAAAACACGGTACACTCTCTCAAAACTACATACACCAGAATCAATAAACATGTAAATTACAGAATTTTAGATCGTGGAATTGTTAATATAACTTTTTATTGAATTATTATGTGAATTAAAAATAAATAAATACTCAAAACAAAAAAGGTGACTCTTTAAAAATTAAAAAAATTCCTTTTAAAAATGAAAAAAAAAAAAAATTACACAGTTTAAAAGCAAGCAGCAGGTGCATTAACTTTCATGAAGCATACATTACCACCACTAATAAAAGTTAATAGTGTTCCGAAAATTAAGTTTTGCATTGTGTTGGATGTAAATCTGTTAACTAGAACGCAAGATAGGAACATTAAATACTCACATAGCATAGCATCAAAATTAGGGGCTGCTTGTTAAATATTGGCGATATCGCTTGGCTGGGTTAAATTTTGGGGGCTTATTTTTTGCACAAATTTTGTCAATATTTTGCCAAAAAATCGCTAAGACTGGCAACATCTGACATGACTTTTTTTTTTTTTTTAAAGAGAGACTTGCAATGTTTACTTACCCGCTTAGCATTACACAAATGATGCAAGGAAAATGATAGATAATTTAGTAAACAGATTTTGCCAGAACATTTGAGAAAACTCCTCAAAAAGTATAAATACGTAAGTAGATCATCCCACTGTTTCAGCTTCGAATTGGTTTTTCTATCAAACACTAGCTATTAAGAACATATCGCTTTGCATAATTTTGATGCCAGAGACACCGTTGTTTTGCCAAGCTGTATTTAAAAATTTGTTTATGAATTCAGTATTGTTGCATGCTGTGGAGCAGTCAAGGGTTCGGCTCAAGTATTCTGATATTTTATCAAACAGAACAAATTTATTTACTGTTAAGAAATTGCAAAGGAAGTTGCTTGGACTAATGACTAGTTATCTACTAGAATTACTGCTTGTAAATTGTGCTTTGAAGATTGTTTGACAAGTTTCAAGAAACAATTATGTTTGTGTTTCGTCCTGACATCTCGACTGGCTACTGAAACTTTCTACAAACACCAGACTTTAAAGCATATTCTCCAATACGAATCCGACAATTCAGCAGAGTTTCTGCAACAAAGTGAATGCTATACCACTGCATCGTTCCAGAAGTTGGCTGCATTATGTTTTTGGAATTTTGTCAATTTTTTGATTATGAAAACACATCTTATATTGTAGTGAGGTACAATGGAATGATACAGGCTGTATGAATCTAGCTTATTTGTTTTTGCCAGATATTTCTCAAAATCTATGGGTGGACACTATTGCGCTACACTCAGTGTTTATCATGTTCTTAGTAGTGTGGTTATATGCCCTAAACTGAAACATTCTAAGTGAAAAGCAGAAATTGCATTGATACTCCTAGAAAAATAATTGCCATTTTCCTCAAAATAGTTGCTTTTTAGCTGTTTTTACATGTAAATAGTCACCATAGTCGCCTATTCTTGATTATAGTAGCAAATAGTCTCCTTTTAGTAGACATTGGGCACCCTGCATAACTCATATATACTTGACCAATTTTGAATGTAATAACAAAGTATTACTCTACAAATTTCATGCAGATGATCAGAAAACAAAATGGCTTTTTCTTCCCGCCACAATCAAAGTGAGAAGTTTAATTTTGCCCACATAGTAATTTTCTCATTTGAAAACTATTCACTGAACCACAAATATCTTCACTGACCCACTGTACCCTGCTCTCCCCTAAAAGATTTTAACAATCAAAGAAAATATTTTATTATAGAAAAATATATACAGATTATTTGTACACAGATAAAATATTGCAGGTGGGTAAAAACTTCCTTCTGCAGATAAATTGATGCACTTCCTGAAAAGAAACAAAGCAGAATGAGATATATTTTTAAGCATATTTGATAAGCTTAGATGAGCAAATTTTTCCAGGCAAACCCCTAAGAGAAAAAAATTTCATTTCTATAATACTCTTATGAGATTTGAGAGTCTACAGCTACAAATTTTTCTATATCCTCATATAATTCCAAGGTTGCTTAACTACTTGCCCATCCACTTGAGAAAAAAAAAAAAATTATTTACAAAAGAGAAACAAAGTCCAATGAAATAATATATTAAATACATAGGCGTAATTTAATATGGGCAGGAGGGGCCAACTGCCCCTCTAAAATTCAAGATCCAGGGTTCTGACTTAAAGCGCGGCTGTCGATCTAATGATCTGGAGTTTTGGGAGGTTTTCTCCAGATGCAACATGAGTATGTTAGAAAACCTTTAAAAGTAGTCTGCCCTAGGTACACCCTCCCAGGAGATATCCCTTGTTGTATGTTTGCTTTAACACAATGCATACCTACATCATATGATCACTGAATGCAGAGAGAACTTTTCATTCAGCACTAGAATGATGTAGGATGAGAATACAATGTAGGTCGAATGAAACTATTTTGTCAATTTATTATCTTGCTACTATAATGGATGCTAAATATGTAGGAAAACACTTATTTTCTGATCAGTAAAATCATGCTGAGCCTAGGTTGATAAGCTAATACATGCCCTGTACAGTTTTCAGCTTTAAAATTAAACAGAATATTCACTATGTTTATAGATGATGTTATAAGGAGCTCCAGCTCTTTATAGTGGTAGTGTATTTCGCAAAAACATTCAACAAATGAGAGCATCAAAGCTTTCTGCATTTTTTAAAGTAGACTGACTTGTTGCCTAGGTCATTCAGCATCAATAGTTAGTGTTTTCAGCCTATGGATTAATATGGTTGAAATTGCAAAACAGATTGGGTTGTGAAAATATTCAAAAACTAGTAGAAGTGCACAAATATCTTAAGAATAAGGAAAAATTAAAAGAACAGACAGAAGAGTGTTTCTGATTTGAAAACTTAAGTATTCTATTTTTCTTACTTTTAGCATAGCCTGCATACTGGGAATTAAATTTATTTGAAAAAAGTTGTTTATTTACTCATTGGTAAACTGGCATGTAACATTGGAGGGGAGGGGGGACATGTTTAATTGAGGATGCAAAAATGTTTCTTTTCTAGAGAAAAATCATTTTCTAATAGGTTATGCCTGAATGTTCTCACCTGAACTTCAGCCACCTATTATGTTCAGTGCCTTATACACTCAGCCATGATGGAGCTCAGTGATGTAGGAAATCAAACAGCTAAGAGAGCTTGAGTTCCCTCTATAGTTTGTACCGTTGATTGGGAAGAGGGTTAACTATAGATTAGCTGAACATGGTGTCTTTCTCTGTTGCCACGATCAATTGTAAGATACACAGGACCAGGGGTCAAAAGAATTTGTAAAATCTTAGGTGCCGGCAAAAATTTTTAAGAGCCGCATATATATTGAATTATATTGATAAAAAAAAGCTAGTCGCCAAGGGATATTTTTTAGTCATCTGCTGGGCGACCTGGCACCCGGGTTTTTTCTAACCCTGCTCAGGACCTCCTCCACCAAATTTACTGTTGTTTCATTACTATAAGGATTTATAACTTTTCTAATAATTTTACCTCAACTCAAATGTATTGGTAATAACATGTACTGCCCCCGTAGCAGAAACAGGACAACACAGCAACATTTTCACAGAAGCAGAATGATCTTCTGCAGTCTTTGTGTTCAACAGTTGAAAAAGGCTCTGAAGACCACTTCCATGTCTTCCGCGTAATCATTTTATGCATAATCAATTAAATTGCTCGTTTAGTAATGTAAACAAATAAAAAAATGTAAAGAAATTCATTAACTTCATGCATATGAATGAAGTTAATCGGGGGAAACTGAGACCACAACCACCATATTGGATTCTTCTTTTGACAAATGTGCGTTTTAACAATAGCTTGGCTTATATGGCACGGCAGTGTGGATAGATGCTACTTGATATTAGCTGACACAGAACATTCCATGGCAGTACTTGATATTGATGAATACAAGAGTTTCTTTTGATTGAAGCAATGCAAAAATTAATAGCATTAGTTAATATTCGTTAACTGAATGCAAATATACTGTGGGCAAGTAAAGAAAGGGGCATTCGCCCCCTCCGAGAAAAAAGAAATTAAATAACAAATGTAAACAATCCTATTTTACTTCCATAAATTCCAACTAGCTGCCCCCCCAAATTGCATTAATCCATCCCTATTTGCGGGATTAAGATTTATGAGCACGGATACCATCTTGGATCTTTTCATCGTGGCATGCAGCGTCGCAATAGCACATTTAGCCAACTGCAGCAAATCATGACTGAAAACACTACATGGATTCCCATTGCAATTAATTACTGTAATTTTTGGAAGAAACAAAAGATTTATAATATTACAGATCTACATGATCACTGAAGCTTCTTTAAAGTACATTACTTTTTAAAGCTTTGTTATAAAGAAATGATCTACAGATCTTATTTAAACAATAATAATAAACTTGTTCTTCCTCTAAATAAACAGATTTCACTAAATTTAAAAGAAATAATTGTACACACTAATTTGCGTGGAAATTCTGTTCTTAATTTTTAAATGTAAATATACAAATTATATACATCTCTTAAATATCCACATTAATTTCTTATAAGCAAATTCTTAAAAATGAGAGCAGTTTAGCTAATATTGCTCGTTTAATTGTCCTTCCAATAATAAAATGTAAGCATAAGTAATGAAAAGTACACCTTTAATTTGACAGAAATGAAAGAATTGTATGTTTTAAATAATTTATATAAGCTGCTTCTAAAATACTGTCTTTGATCAAAACTTCACATTCTTTAGAATGCAGCCTAAACAGTTTCCTTACTTTTAAGACTACTGTAATAGCAAAAGTATTATTGCCATTAATGCAATTTAGATATAAAATTCTTAGTTTCATCCTAACTGAGAGAAAAGCATATTTGCATGAAAAAAAAAAATAATAATAATATTTTTATGCGCGCTGAACAAAGCAAAAAATAATTCTTGACCTCTAATGTGTTATAAAAAATTGAAAAGTAGTCAAACTGCTTTTCAATTCATTTTTCTTGATAAATTATGGGTAAACACAAGAAAGTTTTAAATACAATAAAACATAGATATTTTGTGTAGAACTAAAACTCGCAGAAATTTTTTGCAGAAGGGCACTAGAATTTCCTGTTATGCCAATTAATTTCAAGCAACTTTAAAAACATATAAAGATCAGAAAATATCGCTACAGACATTTTTTTTTTTTCAGATACAATTTTAAATGAGCAATGACAGATCTAATGGGGGAGTACGAAGTAAATTAACCATTTGTGAATTCAATTTATTTATAGATGTAAATAAATAACAGGTAATAAGGATTTCAAAACCACATTTGACAACATTGCAAATAAAAAATTTATAACTTTCCAACCCTAGTGAATAAAAGAACAATGAACAGGCACTTAAAGTTTATTTTATAGTAATAAATTTATAACCGTATTTACCCACGTATAAGTCGAGAAATTTTGGACAAAAAAAAGGCTTTAAATTAGGGGATTGACTTATATGAAGGTCCTTAATATATATTTTTTTTAATCAGAAGTAAAAAATGTCTCTTTGAAAGACAATTGTTCTGTTCCCGCATTCCATAACACAGTGATGCCGATTTCAATACCAGGAAGAATGTAGCGATACAGATATTGAAAACATTTATCAAGATGAGCCAATGACGACGAAGGAATTTTGTGAATTGTTTGGCGAGTCCAATACTGAATCCGATCTTAAATCAGTTTAACTTTGTATATAACTACTTTATCAGTTGTGTCATTTATTACTATTAATCATCAGTTTCATTTTGTATATTGTTATCTTTATTATTGCATATTTAGTGCTTTCTTTCTTTTGCCCGATGATTTTGAATAAATGTATTTTAAAGAAAATTTAATTTCTTGACCGAGAAATCGGGGGGGGGGGTCGGGATTTAAAAACATTCTGATGGAGTGGGGTCGACTTGTACGTGGGATCGACATATAAGCGGGTAAATATGGTATTTAATAAACAATTCTGATACATGTAATAAAATGCTATATGCATATTATTAAGTATAAAGTTTTCAGCTTACACAAACAGCATAATGATTTCTTAAGTTTAACATTTTTTAAACACAATAAAACTGACAGACGTTCAATTTGGACAAACAAAAAATTTTTGCAAGGGGAACATAGAATAATAATTTAGAAAATAAAGAAAGTACAAATACCTAATCATCTGAAGAGCTTTTTTTTCTCACTCTTACACTTGAAAAAACTTTGCAGTAACATTTGCTTCAAATCATGTAAGCATTCTAGAAATCAAGTACAAATATAAAATTAAATGTTTCACGGGAAAAATAATATCAATCATCACTAGAGACAGTGCCGGATTAAGACAGCGCGGGACCCGTAGCAAATGTTACCAAGGGGCCCCCTGCTCAGTGACGCACTTATATATATATATATATATATATATATTTAGGGGGAGGTTCACCCTCACATTAAAGTAATAGAGCTAAATTAAGTGAGAAAATAAATAGTGCTAATTATATTACAATTTATGTTTAGTGCTAATTAATGGTATTACTAATGCTAATTAGATGTAAACAAAACTAAAAGGTCCCACGTGTTATATTTGCGAGAGGTTTATCCCAGCCCTTCCTCCACCTTGGGTGAGCTAATCTGTAGGTTTTGTGCGATAATAAAATAAAACAAAACTTTTACGAATTTTCTTGATTCAAAATGAAAAAATTTGAGTTAAAATAGTGTGCGAAAAAAATGCCGCAAGACATAGACAGTGAGTAAATAGCTAGTGAGACTGGCGATATTTAAAGTTATTTATTCGTACAACTCAGGTTTTTTTTAATGAATGTTAATGTTCATGGATATATATTTGGAATTTCTAACACTTCCCACCTTTCCCATATGCAAACATATAACTAGACAAGTTTACACACATAAAATAATAATTGTTTCTGTAACATTTTTAGAACCTTTGAAATCAATATGTATTTTAAACTGTGTCTTTAAACACTATTTTTCCCCTATAAAAATACATGCTTGTAAAATTATTTCATTATATATCTGGACGGTCTTTACTAATTATAGGTTACATATTTTTAACTTCTCTTAATTTATTTAATGGGTTAATTCATAAGAAATCGAACTGAGGATAGATAGATCTAGCATAATAATACCTCCACCATTCAAAATATACTGCATACACGGAAGGCATTTAAACTGTACATGCTTGTACAGAGGGACTGTTACTTCCACATACCGCTTGGGACACTTCTAAAGGTCATTTCGTTAGTGTTCTACATGCATATGTACATTACTTTTCAACTTATCCTCGTTAAAATGATATAAAATATTTTCCTCAAAAAAATCTTTATAAGAGGAATAGAATAATCTATATAATAAATAATAAAAAATTCGGATAAAACATTCATTATCGTATTACGTTCAAATGTTTTTGCAAGACATAATAATCTTAAATGTAACAAGTAATTTGTGAGTTTCTTTGTGGGTCAAGAGTATCCAAAATTCTTTTTGTTTTCAGTTTGCCTGAGGTTATGGCTTCTCGGATACCCCGACCGTGCGAAGATCCTCTCGGTTCTAATTATTTTATTTGAACGAACGTACTGGCATTCGCGCTCTTGACCTGTGGTTTCGACCGGCCAAAAATGAATTCTTTCATATTTAACGTGGTTAATTTCCGAGATTAATAAGATAATTTATCGTAATAGTGGATTCCCCAACTATAAAAAAATGACTTACATTCTATATATTATTATTGTTTCAAAAAGTAATTCGCCTTTGTTTAAATACTGTAAAATGTAAAATAAATAATTAAGTAAAAACAAAGCAAGCCAACTACCAAAAGCCTTCTAAGATGGTTTACATCCTAGTACACCTTCGCCAAAGCCACCCGCCTTTACTGCAAAATAAAAGAACTTTGGGGCTGCCCAATATCCGTTTAAAATACCATCCCCATATTTACTGCAAAACAAAATAACTTTATGTCCAATATTTAAATAAAAATTATTGTTTCGTGGGGGATTATTATTGATTATGGGGCGCGTTTTTCCTACAATCTTAATCCTATGGATCTAAGCTCTCGGGGAAATGCAGAAGATAAAACTCGCGTTCCAGAGAACATCTTCAGAAATAGCCAAAAATATTTCCGTTCTATTGAGTCATTTTGAAAAGTTTGATTACAACTTCATTAAAAAATTCTTTCGACTTGTTACTGAAAAGTCCCTGAAGTGATCGGGACAGATAGACTACAGACTAATGAATAATCTGGCCCACTGACGGATTAACACAATTTTGTGGGTGGAGGCTTGGATGGAAGATTCATATATATATATATATATATATACATATATATATATATAAATTTTATGGAAGTAAGTTGGGATTGTTTACATTAATTTCATTTTTCTCGGGAGGGGCGGTCATCTCCTTCGACCCTCTCCCTTTAATCCGCCCTTGATCAGATCCTGAGTCTGTTTTTTTGTTTCGGCACTTAGTTTTCTTTCTATATTTTGTTTATTTCTGGATTCAGTCTTCAAATAACGATAAAAATTTAACATTATTGGTAAGGAATCCATTTTCTAAAGGCCATAGGTGGGTGGTGCAAAGATCTGGATACCCCTCCTCCGTTTGTCCGAGTTTCGCTTTTAGTCAACGAAAAGATAATGATACAGCCTTTTTTTCTGTCTTTCTTTTATTTCCCCCCTTTTGGATGCTCCCTGAAATTTTTTTCTGAGAACTGTGTTTTTGTTCCACAGTATTGTTGGATATACTCTTGTGTGTGTCCTTATTGCTGACTTTAGAATACTCATTCAGTTTCGTCTAGGTAATGAGTTGACTAAATAATGCAGGCATGCAACAGATACATTAAATATATTAATGACTATGTCATTTTAACGCTCACCCCCTTTTGAAAATGTGACATAAAAATGAGACACGAAAATGCGTTACGAAAACGCGACATAAAAGTAAGAATAAATGTCCGCTGAAAACGTTAGTATGTGTTACGTAAACCACCGATTTCTATAAGCTCCGTAAGGTTGCATTTATTTGATAAAATGATTGTTTAAAAATTTCATCCGTTTATTTAAATACTATTAGTTCACAACAGCTCTAATCTATTGTTACAATATTTCGTAAGCTGTAGAATATACATCACAAGTATATTTTACATATATTTAAATACTATTAGTTCACAACAGCTTTAATCTATTGTTACAATATTTACTAGCTGTAGAATGTGCATCACATGTATTTTTCTATAAATAGGTTACAATCCTAAAAATTTCAACATGGGGTTACCAGGTGAAATACACGATAGATGAGAGATAAAATGACATAGTCCATTAATATCGTTTTAATATGGCAATCATGAAACTAAAAAAATTAGGGGGGTTCAGGGGGGGTCTCCCATTGATGAGGCTCAAACAGCCGAGTTATACATATATTCTTTCAATGAGTTGTCTACAACTGATTTACAGTTTCACTATATAGATCTTTAGAAATTGTCTTATCCAAAAAATAAATAAATAAATAAAAATGAAAAGAAAGAAAGATAAATCATGCCAAGCTCATAGATTATAAAACACTTTCCAATACAAAATATTTTTGCACCAAATCTGCTATGTATTTTAGTTAAAACTGGCGAGATTTCGTAGATAAAAAAATGTTGTATTATCACAGTAAATGCAATTTTATGAGACCCTGTAAAAGACCATTAATTTTTTTTAGCGTTTAACTGAAGAATATAAAAATTTTATACTCATTGTCTTGTGCTAGAAATGTATTAGTGTCTCTCAAATGCCACAGACTGCAATGGGAATTCTTTTGAGTGCTCCTGTAAAACTATTAATAATACGGACGTTATTCTCAATGGAGAGCATCATTTTGAGAGCCTTAGTAATATATATGCCAACTTTGTTTTCTTTCAAAAATCGAATATCTCTAAAATATGTTTTCAAGAATGACTGCTGATTCAGTCATTCCTGTATCAACAGATACAGGGGTAGACCCCCCGAACCCCCCTTTTAGTTCTGTTTTTTAGACTGTGCTATACATTGGATTTTTTTTCTCCTGTAAAAGAACTATAAATGCTACATACACCATTTTCAATATGGTACGTGGTACTGTACATAGAAAAAACATAAATTTCGCACAAATCAATGTATATCCACAGCAGTTAGAACACTGGATGGGTGGACATCAGAACAGACAAATAATCGAAATCATAAGGACGTTAACCCGTTTTGGGTTCTAATGCATTAACAATTTTCGTCGGTCGGAGACCCCCTCATACTACAAGGCAGATAGCCCTTAACAAAACACAATACAATAAATCAGTTAATTAAAGTGCGAGTAACGAATTTTCAAAATTTCCGAAGAAATCGACATAGCTTAATATAATTACATTAGACATTTTTCGAGGTACTACCTTATTATCCAGGCGATCCGCCAAGACGAGCAACTTTTTCGCCAAGATAAATGCCGGACACATGAAATTATTGATGGTTCGGAATACGATTGCCAACAGTTTGCCAGGAAATTTGCGGGAAAAATGTTTGGCGTTAATGACCGCCGGGATAATACGTAAATACCTTTTTCGATTCATCGTAAAATAATAAAAATATCGCCAAGTTTGGTTCATTTTTCAAAGCATTTTTTTCGCACCCTATTTGGCAATTTATCGCAAAAGTCGCCAACATTGGCGGCTTTTGGTTCAAATTTTGAAGGAGGAACACGATCATCGTCGGATTATTAGCTAATCATATTGTAGGATAGTATTATATGCTTAAAATAGATGCCTGTTTCTAAACTGCCATTGACCGTATTGTATAGAAATTATTTTGAGTGCTCCCATATAGAAAAACTTTTAACTATACAGACACTATTTTCGATGCAAAGCTTCATTTTGTAATCCTTCATAACATCCAATTTTGTTTCATTTCAAAGAGCAGAATATCTCTAAAACTAGAAGTCAAAGCCTTTTGTGAAGGAGGCAATTACAACGGGCGAGAGAAAAAAACATTTTAAGGAAATTTGTCTTTCATTCAATATATTTAATTTTCATCCACCTAAAATAAATAAGTTCATATTCAATTTTTATTACAGACCCAAATTGAATTTCATGCTCATCTGGAAACGCGCGGAATCTTTTCGCAGTCGAAAGCTTTCATTTTGTATACATAAACATTCGAATATCCAATAGACGATTTATTTGTGGGGGGAAAAATAATAATAAACTGTGTAATCGGGAGAAATTATTTTAAACGTATTGGAATCCCCCCAATTGTATGATGTCATTTTCACTTAAAATAGGTCATTTTGTCACGCGAATGATTCAATTTTTTTACTCTCGGAAACGAAATGGCACTGAAAATAGCGAAAAATCGCTTAAAAATGAAGGAACGGGTGGATTTTTAGATTTTAAAATTGACAGATTGTTTTCTATATTTTTTTACAAACTTGTGAAAAATTTCAAGGGGATCGTACAAACGATGTAGATGTTTTTAGGCTTTTTGTCCTTGACTTTGTAATCTTTTTGCAGTCATAGAGGAAAAAGTTTTATCTTGAAGTCGGGGTTCAGCGCAACTACAAGGGGTGATCAAATGAAAAGGTACCAAACGTTGCAACAACCTAACCGTTATCATATTTGTCCATGCAGCTATAAGAGCACGTATCGAGACATCTAGGAATGCGATTGGAGCCTTTTGTGTGGATAGGAACATGCGGGGGCCCGCAGGAGAGAGCAGAAACTCTTGTAAAAAGCACCCTACTACGTCCAATTGACGCGGCAGTGCGTGTGAGGACAGGATGGTGTTCACATTGCAAAATTCGACGATTTAGGGGCAGCGAGGCGTTATCCGATTTCTGACAGCGGAAGGTGTTAAACCGGCCACTAATCATCGCAGGATGATGATAGTATACTGGGAAGGCTGTGTGTCCCACAAGTCAATGAGAAAATGGAATGTCCGTTTTCGCCAAGGAACTGGTCACGTTCAAGTGGGAGACGTTGGACCATCCGCCCTACAGTCCGGACATGTCCCCTGCGATTTCCATATGTTGGTTCCACTGAAGAAACCACCTGAAAGGGAAGCGCTTCTATGGTGTATATTTTGAATAAAGTCTACATTTGTACCCACCGTTCTTACCTTTTCATTTGATCACCCCTTGTAGTTAGCAGGATGATACGCTTTAAAGAATAACTTCCCATAGAAGCGCAATGTATTGGGACTATTTTGAGTGCTCCTGTAGAAAAAAATCAATAAATGCTACATAGATCCTTTACAATAGGGTACATGGTACTGCAGATAAGAATAACATATATAAATTTCGTAGAAATCAATGCCTATACACGCGAGTCAAGGACGGACAGACAGAGAAACCGAAATCTTAAACACTTTTCTAACTTGTTGGAAAGTGTCAAAAAAGCTAGATCTTGAGAGGGAAAGGCGAAAACTTTCAAGGTAAAGGCGCGGGGCCCCCAAAAGCGTGGGGCCCGTAGCATTTGCTAAATCTGCTATATTGTTAATCCGGCACTGACTAGAGATGTAAAATTTCGAAAATATGGAGAAAAACAGTTTTTTCAGGTTTACTTTTTCTCAAAAAATTTACTTTTCACAAATAAAACTTTACCTAGAAGCCATATTTTCTTAGAAAATATAATGTAACAAACATTTTTTAAAAATTATGCAATCTATCTCTAAAACATTTCTAAAATGTATGCTATCTATATATGTATTATATATACACATTTCTGTTTTTTTTTTTTTTTTTTCACTTTACAGGAATATTATTGTGTAAAGCTCTTACTATTAAAAATTAAGCATTTTTGTCTCATAATTACCAATAGTTTTTCTTGTTCAAAACATCATTCTAGTCTAGTAAAATCTTCACTGAACCATGCATTTTGAGTAGAGCATTTTCCCCCATCGATTCTAGAGAGAGAGGTATGAGATGGTTAACGTAAGATTAAAATTCAGCTTTTTACATCGAGTGAGTTACCATAAAAAAAGAAATGTAAATGCTTTTTTTATTATATGTTTGTAACTAAGTTTAACAAAAATTTAAGAGAACTCATTTTCTAAATTATAAAAAATAACTTTTCATAACAATTTTAATAATTGGACTCTATTGTATTGTATTGATGGGGATGCCAAAGGCAGAGTGCATTTTAAGGGGTTCTAACACATTACATCTGGAGAAAAACGCCCAAAACCAAGGCCGTAACCAGGATGAAATGTTAGGTAAGGCCAGTGGCGGATCCACGGGGGGTGGGGGCTCGAGCCCCCCCAGAGTTAGAAATACACTATGGATTAAAGAAGTTTTTAAAAAATTGTAAATTTTGACATGAACTGAAATTTAAAAAAGTAGCACTGTATATACAGTTGACTCTCTGTTTAACGACGATCTCTTTCTAAAGACGATATTTCAAAGTCCCAGCAACTCCAACGTAAAAAATTTCTATTCAAAGACAAGGTCGTTTCTGTTTAACAACGTTTTTTTTTTCATCTTACGCTACAGGAACAAGGGAAAATTTATTTAAGCGTGGGGGAAAATGTGTCGGGGAATGTCAAAAGTGCAATTCGCAAGACAATCTCAACTACCTGAGTGTATTCTCAAAGGTATTTTAGAAGCAAAGATAAAATTCTTGAAGCAGCGCAAAAATTTAGTTCGGGATCCAAATTCAAACGGCCGAAAAGTCAATGTGGCCGATTGGAAGAGTTTGCCAAGGCACTTCTGCATGCAAATGGTTGCATGAAGCAAGAGCGTCCAACATTCTAATTTCTGGGCCCCACCATGGCCTAGTGGATAAGACACTCGACATGATAGACGGTTGAAGTGTGAAGGTCCTGCGTTTGGGCGTACCGCGCGGCTCTCGATCTAACTATCTGGAGTTTTTCCAGATGGTTTTCTCCAGATTTAACGTGAATACGCGTCAGAACATCTGAAAAAATTCTCCGACCGAGGCTCCGACCCCAGAATGCAGATGCCTCTAGTATAGACTTGCCACATAACATCACATATCACATAACTCCAATTTCTGGAGGCCCGACGAGTGGCTGAGCGCATAGTGCTCGCAACTGGGAGAAGAAAAGTGCCTGGTTCAAACTCAGGGCACGTCCATCAATCTAGCTGTCCGGAGTCTTATGCAGTTTTCTCCGAAACTTCTCATAAATACGGATTAAGACCCCTTAGAAAAACCCCCCCATGTAGGGCACCTCGTACTCGGCCTAGATCCCTCATGCAGATAATTGTTCGTATGCCCAAAATAAAATAAAATCAAGCAATTACTGCAGTGCTGTTATTCTGGCAGAAAAATTTGGAATGCAAAATTTTCAGGCTTCGGCTGGTTAGCTAGAAAAATTCATAAAATGGAAGCTGATGCATTTCACATTTGAGAAAATCTGGAAGAAAGAATAACGGGAAGGCAAGAAATGAAACAACTGACTCATTTTGATTTTCATGAAACCTAATTTTATTGTATTGCTTGTTTTTACTATCTTTTTTAAGGTAACTTAATATATTTTTTTGTGGATAATAAAATAATATAATGATAATAAAAGTAACATCTTTAAACACGACAATATATCAAGAAAAATATTCACAGTCCTAAGAATGTAAAGTGTAAAGGGTTGGTGTTGGTGGATTGCGGCCAATTATCTGCACATGAAATCTAAGCCAATGGGTGGGGTGTACTCTGTGGGGGGTCTTTCTAAGGGGTTTTAACCCTTATTTACTCAGTAATAAGTTTCGGAGGAAAGCACGGAAAACTCCGAACAGTTAGGTCTGTGGACGCGAACTGGTTTTGAACCAGGCACCTTCCAAAGTGTAAAGGGAAATGTTATTCTCGTGTGTAGCATGAAACGGCTACGGGAAGGTGTTGTCGTGTGCCGGAAAACGCGAGGCTGTTTCAGACCCATTCTCGGGGTTGGGCATTAGGCGAGGCGGCTCGAGACTTTGGCTTAGGGCCGTTATTGTGGGATCCTGGCCGGCAAAGCCCTGGAGCGAGCTGTGAAAATCCTTTGGCCGCTATGACTGTCTGTGGAAGAATCCGTCGAACTGCGGTTACATTATTTTATGGGGCGATTCGATACATCTTTCCTTGGCAGTTGCTGTCAAGCGAAAAAGTCGCTGCTGGGTTGCATCAGCCTCTTTTATTAACTTTTGAGGTCGTGTCGCATGATCCATGCAAGTTGCAATTATTGGCAGATCCCAAAATCTGGGCAGCGGTTTTTCAAGGTTTGTTATGGCTTTTAAGAAGCCAGATTGACTGGACGCGGGGACCGTCTACAAAATTACAAAAGAATTGCAAGGGACCGTGTAGTAATTGCAGCTTTTGAAAGCAGTTTCCTTTGTTCCAACTAAATTAAAACTCCGTAGTTCTAGAAATGTGGGATTTTAGCAGCCTTCTGATTTGTAATGTTATATATATATACATATACCAAGAATATTTACACCAATACTTATTGAATCCTTGTGGACTAAACGTAATTTCTCTATTTACAAAAATGATATAGAGCTTTTATTTTTAAACAGAAGGAGAGGCACATTTTATTGACTCGCTATCGCCACAGTGGCTGGAGCAGTGTTCCCAGATTTATTTGTACAGTGGAACCTGTCTAATGGGACTATCCTTGGGAAGAACAAAACTGGTCACCTTACAAAGGTGGTAAAGTGTGATGGTAGCAAAGCGAAATTGCATTAAAGTTGTCACTATAGACAGGCGATCTCATTACCAAAGTGGTCATTTTAGCAGGTTCCACCATATTTGAATGGAAGACGGCACACTGATACAGGAAAAAAAAATCTTCCGTTGCTCTCTCCATTTTATAGGGGACGGAGTTTGCGATTTAGTGTGGAAATCTTTTATCGGTAAACCCCGAATTGCTATTAAAAAGTCGTAAAATTCGCGATGAGAATGCTCTCTTACTCACTGCAGCCACGTTAGACGCAGCAGCAATCAGCATCGGCCTTAAGTGATGCTGAAGCATAGACGAACAATCCAACCCTCCACAATTTGTACAGCTTTCATTCTTTCAACTACTCTTTCTACTTTCATTCTTTCAACTAAGTTGTCTACACCACCCAGACGTATGGGTACAAATCCTCATTATAAAAGTAAAACATATTCTAAGATATCAGACAAAGCGAGTACCTGGCAATGTATAGCTGGTCTGGTTTTAAAAAAGAAAGCTCAAATTGTAAATAGCAGGTAATAGTGATAACAATTGTAAATAGCAATTGAGGTTTGTTTACTACACTCTTCACTGAAAAGGATGGGAATTACTTAATCTGGAAAACTTAATGTGATCCTAAAATGCGAAAATGTATGCTGTGAACACTGTATATTGCACGGTGGCTGTGAAATGGGTTCAATATTGCATTCAGCAGTTGTACTCTGTACACACTAAAATGTTAATGGGTAGGGCCTGCGAACAACAAAATGAATAATTGCTGTTGCTGATTAGCCATGTCTTGTCGTCACTACAGGGGTTAAGGCAACATTTTTCTGGCGAAGTTTACGACTTTTAATGGCCAGTCGGGATCTACCAACAAAAGATTAATGTGTTAAAAAAACACTGTTTCCCAACACAATGGAACATTTTTTTCCCGTATCAGTCCCATCGTCCATTGAAGCGCATAAAACACGTAGCTTATGAGCATTGGCTGTAACTTGATCGGTATAGGGCGCACGATAGCTCTGCCCCCCCCTCCCCTTTCCGAGTTTTCTTCGACGGTTCTTGCAGCAGACAACATACTTATTTAGTTGTGATATACCATGTCTAGTTACACATTGGGAAATCAATGTATCATCCTAATGAAAAACGGAGCCCCCCCTAGATGATTTCTCTGGATCAGCCCCTGGGTAGGGCTTTGAATCTAGTTTGTGGGGGCGGAACAAATATAAGTATTAGTAGGTGGAAGGGGGGAGGGGGGTTCAATTTGCACATTTTTTTTTCTAGTGTATTTGCTTCAAAAAACACCGTGTTTTTAAAATATTTAACATTCATTATGTTAATAATTTTTTCATTGAGATTACATTAAAAATATTCAAATGATATTAGAGAATGCAGTATTGGATGTCGGTTATAGTAATTTTTTGTACAACAATAATTCACAACACGTAGTTAGTAGTTAATTGTGCCTTTTGCAATCCATTAAATGCTATTCAATAATAATAATAAACTCTGTAAAATAAAAAAATGTTAACAATTAAACAACAACAACTAAATTCAGTAAATTAAAAATTTACTGAAAAGTGTATTTATTTTTCATTTTAAATATATAATTGTAAAGATAAAATTGTAAGGAACTTAAAAGGAAACCGGTAGTTTCGTGTACTCGGAAAAATCCGAAAACCGATGCTACATCAAAGAATATAGCCAAGAGCGATGCAGCCAACATGCAGCCAAGAGCAGCAAAATAATTAACCGTATGTATAGAAATCTGGCCATTGTGATGAGAAATTCTCCCAAAACAATGGGTATTTTTTATGATGTAAAATTTAGTGGTTGTTAAAAATCAGTCGTTTCTAGAATTTCGTATTTATTTGTAAATTTACAAAAAAATTTGAAAATCTTAGGGGGGGGGGCTGAAAGCCGGCTAGATAAGGCTCAGCCCCCGTAGCCCCCCCTCTGGTTACGGCCCTGCCCAAAACTCCAGATCATTAAATCAACAGCCTTATTGTAGGTATGTAGGTAGAACCCTGGACTTTCACACTTCAGCCATCTATCATATCCAGTGTCTTATCCAATAAGCGGTGATGGGGGCCTCTTTAATAATTAAGATGTTATAAAAAATAATGAGGATTACAGGGATAGAATGAATTATCATTAATCACTAATTTTTTATTAATTTTAGGGAAAAAAAACTATCAGAACTTATAGAGTACTTTGAGAAAAAAAAAAACATTATTTTTCATTATTACTTTTATTTATTAATTTTTGTTATTACCTACAATTTTATTTTAACATTATAATTAATGCATGTGCTAGAAATAAAATATAACATAATAAAGTAATATTTAATTAAAAATCACCATATGATTCAATCAATATTACTACAGCATTCTGAAAGCAAATTTTAATTTTATTATAGATTCTATCATCCTTTTACACCAGGTATGGGCAACCTTTGAAAAGTTGCAGGCCAAACTTTAGGATGTTACCAGTCTCGGGCCAAATTCCGGGCATTAACGTAGTCTCAGGCCATGTAATTGGGATTTTGAAAGGTTTACATAGAGTTTTGATATGTGAGATATGTGTGATACATTCTGAGTTTTGATATGTGATTTACACAATCTTAAAATTTAACTATAATTCAATGATATAAATGTTGCCAATTTAAAGATTAAAAAAGGGTTCTTTTCTTTCATTATTTTAAAAATACTGTGAAAATTAAAAATCTTCTAATATTTAAAAGCAAGTTTAATAATAATTACACTTGTATCAACAATATTTTAAATAACATTTCATTTTTTTAATATAAAAGTAAATAAAATTTAAAGGAAGAAAGCAATTAGATTTTTGCATGCAATAACTTTTATGAATTGTTTAGAAATAGATTTTTCATGATTTTTTTTTTTAATTTGTCATATGTAGCATTTTTAACAAAGTGTGAGAATCTTGCATTTTTTTTTCTTGCATTAAAAAATTATTACTGAGAGCAATGCATGCATCCTATGAAATGGTTCCACAGGGGGAAAAAAATAGAAAATAATTAAAACAGTTGTAAGTTTAACACAGAGTGCAAAAGTTGACTCTCAAGGACTCCTAAAGTCTATAAAAGTAAAAAAAAAAAGGGAGGAAGGGGTGTCCTGCGGACACAATCATTCCTCAACTGGGCTGCATTTATTGCATGTAAGTGGGTCTAACTTGGGTCCAGTTACATGCAATAAAAATAACTAAATCATAAATACCCTGATTTTGGGAGTTTTCCCGAGGCATGGATAAATACCCATTTATACATACATCCATATAAATACATACCATTAACCATTGGGTATTTATTCAACCCAAATCTATAGCAGGGGTCGATACAGATGAAAATTCGGTCCGTTTTGAAGCCCCTTGAAGAAAATACAATCCATTAAAATGGCCCTTCGTTGGCATTTTATTCTGTTTTGTCAATTACTTTAATCAAAAACGTTAATTACGTAACGTAATTTACTTTTAGTGGTAGTTTTTATTGGTATGAAAATTCACAAAAATAAGTGTTGAAATTCACAAAATTAAGTATTGAAATTCACAAAAATAAGCAATTGTCACAAAAATGGGATCCTGGAAAAAATCGACCCTTGAATAGTGAAAAATTCTGATCCATTTTTTAAAAAATTTCACTCAGTTTTTGGGAAAGGGTGAGATATTCTCACCCATTTTTTTCCGTAATTAAAACCATACATATGTATGTATATTTTAGGGATGCATTGAGTATTCGTTATGTACAGTCTATTCAGACAAAACAAATATTTGGTTTGGACAAATACTTTAATATTTGGCAACCGAACAGTAAACAAATTTAAACATTTTACAATTGGTAAACAAACACATATTTTTTTATACAATGAACCAAAGCATACCATAATATAAATTAATTCAAATTGTTACTTAATTATCCCAATCAAATTCAAAGTAATTTTAATGTAAGAGAAAACACTCCGATGTTAAATGCAAAGTTTTTTGCTTTTCAATTTTTCTTAAATTTTATGACACATTACCATCCCGGAATATTTTCCAGGGGCCCATTTTTGTGTAAGCTATTTATTTTTGTAAATTTGCATAACAGTTTTTGTAAAATTCTTTTTCTTAAAATAACTTACAATTAGTACTAGCATAAGTAGTTTAATAATTTGATAAATTATAATAATCTCAGAAGAAATTTTAAACATTATTTCTTTTATTAGTAGAAATTGTGATCTCAGCAGAAGTGATTGTATACTTTCTTTTCTAAATAGGTAATATTATGATTTCAGTAAAAGATTAATATAGCTAGCTTTATTTGGGGAAAAAACATAATTTTTTTCCCAAATAAATAATTATCATAATCTTACTAGAAGATATGATTTAAGACTCTTAAGTTTCTTTTATAAAGGTATATCACTGATCAGGGGCGTAGCCAGAAAATTTTCATTGGGGGGGGGGTTATGACTATTACAACTCACATATATGCATACATGTGTGTGATAAAGGAGTGAAGAACATACATTTTGTAAGGCAAAAAATTCCTCATGGAGGGGGGGGGGGTTATGACCCCCTAACCCCCCCCTTGGCTACACCCCTGTCACTGATACCTATTAATAGGATGTTTTAATTATTTCTGACACGCCAAAGTAAAAAGGTTTTGCTTTTGTTTGTAAAAGGAATTAAAAATTTTCTTTAATCGAATTGCTAATATTTATACCATTAGTTCGGACTGTAAAGATGAGAGATACAACTCCATAATAATTAAGGTTCATTGTTTATTAGTTTGCCTGGTTGGTTTAACTAGGTTTTCATGTATAATGATGCAACAAAGTTTACAAAGCATACATACCAAAGTAAAACACAAATAAAACTAATTAAAATATAAAAATTAAACCTGGTTTAAATTGATTTTCTCTTTTTCGTGTAATGAGTAAGCTGGGTCCTGTTTTTTTTTTGGACACATCCCGAATTTTAATCGCGAAAGTCCCGTGAATTCGTTTATAAAAGTTAACAAGCCTATTCGTATTCACAACGGACGCAGCAACTTACAGCTTAAAGGGAGATGTCCCTTACATGAATTTAATTACAATAGAGTAGTCATATCTAATGAAATACTTTTAAATAAATAAAACTTACTTGAAGCCGTACTTGTGAATTTCACAGACATTAACTTGGTACTTGAAGTCTACATAACGTTCTTCGGGCAACGCGCGGGAGAATGCATTAGCATTGTATGTAAACAATCAAATATGTGGGTCTACTACGCATGCGTTAGCGGGGGAGAAATTTTTCCAATCGAAAAGATTTCTTTTTGTGAGACATGGCAGAAAAAAAAACCTTACACCTTTGAATCTTGTTTCACTTTATTTAAAATATTTCAGTGTTTCTTTTACTGTCAGAAAAGCCATAAAGTAAATAAATGTTTATTTTTATAAATTACTTTTTAAACTAATTATTACTTTAATGAGTTAATAAAATCTGTTTGAACTTACTTTTGGACCAAATTTATTTTACAAAAACTGTGAAAAATGGTGATGTTATTTCTATTCCTGCTATACTTAGCAAAATTAACACAAACCCAGTTGGCAAAAGTAATAAGTTTGTAATGTAGTTGATGAAAATATAAATCGGTAGTAAAAACTGACATCTGACTTGGCATTTTAAAGACCTCTAACCCCCCCTCCCCCTAAAAAAATCTTAGCAATGATCCTGCCTTTGGGACCCCGGAACTTGAATCCCCTGTACACTTCTGATTATTACTACACAGCATGAATGTAAAAGAATGTTATTTAATTAAAATAATGAAAGTTTATGCTAACACTTTATGAAATATTTACTGGCCCATTACCCTGAAATAGGTGCTGGCCAGGTAAATTTTAAACACCACCACGCCGTTAACTTTTTTCTGCATGTCATAGACACATGGCAGTTCGCCGTTACTATTTATGTACTGGCGCACATGCACTTTTCAGACACTGTTACTCCAGTGACTTTCAGGCGATGGCAATCTACCTTGCTCCCGCTATACGGCACTTTGCCAGCACGACGGGTACCCGGCCGTTATTTTGCCGGCAGTAGTGTGTTTGCTGGGATGGCTATATCTCAAGAACAAAATATAATGTAAGAAAATAAAAAAGAAATAAATAAATACAAAAAAATGTTTTGGGATACAGAAGATAGGTATATATCACATCTAAAATTTTGTGAAAATTAAAAATGGTGCAGCACAAAGATCTCTAAAATTTGTCGATTTTATATGGAATGACACAGGTACAAGAATTGAATTGCCTATTTACGCTCATATTTTTCAAAAAGGCCCAATTATCTTTATATCACTGAGTCCTCTGGGCCTGCTTTATTAAAACATTAGCAATACTTGAAAACCCATTTTCATATAGCTGTGTTAAATGTGCAAGGTTTTCTTTACTTTTCAAATGGTTTTCACATACACTGTTGAAAGAAACGAATCTGTGGAACATTGAGTTTCAATTATTACCAAAATGAGCTGTTTAAACATATATTTATGGTTTAATGCTTTCCATCTTTCTCAAAAATAGTAAAAGTTAGCAGTATTAAAAAATACCAAATGTTGGAAGCATTGTAGGTTTGTACAGTTTGGTGGTGATTCTATAAAGCGTCTATTGTTGCTTCCACAACTATTTCCCTCTAATAAAATATTTTCCATGTATACAATTATATGCAGTAGATGTATGTTTATGACCTATTTTTAAAAAACTAACATCCTCGACATTCCAGGTATGAATTTGACCTTTGAAACATCAGGTGCTTGGACTTCCCCATACTTTATCAAACATTCAAAATCAAATGTTCTCTAAATTTTCATGACTTTAAATTAAAATATCTCAAAAGTTAAAAAAACATTGCAAATTGCAGATGATAATATTAAATGAAGAAAATGTAATAAACACAGTGATAATATTGGGTCGGTGAAAAAGTAATTGTGTTTTTCACAAGAAATTCAAAATAAGTTTTCAATCATGAAACCTTTCTTGGAGTTCGACCTTAGCTTAGTAACATGTTTGTACTTATTTTAAACTTTCAATGCAAACTTATATCTTTTCATTTGCTCATTCTTTTTCTTGAACCTCAATTACCCAAGATCTGAAATTCTTTGTTTTAGAGTTTTTCAAACTGAGTTAGAACCCCAACTGGGGTTACGGGACCTGCAGAATGGGGTTGCCAAAATTTTTAGCAATTTTGATATTTCTTTAACTTATTATAATAATTTTATGACATTTTCATCTTTAACAACATTTTTGTCTTAAACTGATAGAAAATAAAGTGGCTATCGAATGTAAAGAATATTAAAGAAGTGCTTTGTCCTTCTATTTGCCAAGATTTGATTATGTAATTAAAAATAAACAGATACACCCTTCTCATTGATACTTAATCTTTGCTTATGTGCATGCAAAAAATGGACAGACTATAATTAATTTTTGAATTTATTATTGTATTACATTTTTGAGTCTGTTACTTATTTAAAATTTTCACATTGCTCTATGCCTTAAAATAAAAAATTAATGATTTAAAACTGCAATAGTATATAACAGTACACATGAAGAAACTGACAGTTTCACTCACACGTATCAGATTTGCACAATGCTTATGGGGTGCTACAAAATTTTTATAAATATTATGGGGTCCCCCACTACAAAAAGTTTAAGAAACCCTTTCCTAGAGTGAAAACTGAGTATGTGAGAAAGTGGGTGGTTGAGGGGGGGGGGGGGTCTGTTTTGAAAGTTAACTCCACTACTAGGAAAGCATGATTTGATATGGAATGTTTATATTATATACTTAATTATTGAATTTTAATGAAGACTTACTTTCCTTTCAATTGGTTTGGCTATGAGCCGATGCTCATCCTATTTCTGCATTATTTAACATTTACATAAACTATTTTCTGGAATTAAAAAAAAGTTGTTTAAAAATTTAAAGGATTCATTTCATAAAAATACAAAATTCCGTCAAATGAACTAGAAAGATGCTATGTCTATTCAAATATATGTCAGCAACATGAATTTTAGTAAACTATGGCAGTTTGCATAGCCATTCATCTAAATAATTGATATTTTAAATAAAATTTTATATATTTTTATTAGTCTACATAAAGTTTATGTATGAAATCAAATCCTCTGCCAAATCTGATTGAAATCAGAAAGGATGAGATCAAAAAGGTATATTGATTTCACATGGAGGAAGCCCCTATTAATTTAAATATTCATTTTCTAGGGTAAGCAATATTCCTCTGAAGTACTTAGTTCAGAAAATATTTTGTTGTTGTTGAAAGAAATGCCTACTTGCTCTTTATTTGGCTGTCATTCATCCTACAGCAGTTGCATATACCAATCGTTTACGATTAATGTATGCTTTAATTTGTTGTGCATAACACTTGCATAGTAGCCATCTCCATATTTAAATTCACACCAACTTTTTTTTTCTTAAGGCAACCCCCAGATCTCACTTCATATTTTAAAAATTTACCTCATTTAATCCCAGATACCAATTTTCAATAAATTTGAACTGTAAATGAGTGAGTTATGATATTCCAAAATCCCCCTCCCTCTATGATAAAATATTTTTCAAACTTTAATTCATATCTTATATAATAATTGATATTAAGAAGCTGATTTTTATTCATACTATTAGAAACCAAACATAATTTACATTTTAAAAGCAAAGTGACGGATAGTTAAAATCATTTAAAAACAGGTAAAAACACATTAAAATCCGTATGTAGCACTATCGGTGGTAGCCACCACCTTCTTCAGCACAGGTCTTGGTTCTAAATGGCCAGCTCTCTTCTTCAGCAGGGCGTTCCACCCAGGATCGATCTGCCCATGCGTCATATCATTCACAGCGCCATCTCTGGTTATAATCTGTAGGGCTTCCATATTTAGGGCATAATGGCTGTTATTGTAATTGGCGAGTTTTTGGCTATTGTTAAAGTTGATTTCTATGGGGTGTTCTTGAGCTATTTTTGCGTGGGCAGTAGTGGTTTTATTGAATTTAATGTCAGTTTGATGTTCCTTTTTTCGGTCTTTGATTTTTCGTTTTGTCATGCCAAGTAGCCCTGTTTATTGGTACTATTGTCTGTAAAGCTTAGTTTATAAATACCGGCAGTTTCATCAGGATTGATATTATCTTTATCACTGCGAATGCGTTTGAAAATATTTTGAAAGGGTTTTATGGGGATTTTGATATTTTTCTTTGCGGCTTCATTTGTGATTTTTAGGGCGGCTCCCCTGCAGTAGGGAAGGCATTGGTAAATTTTAGTTTCGGATTTTGATAGTTATTAATTTGTTCCAGTTTTTTGATTCTCTTTTTAAAAAGCGTTTTTACTATTGAATTTGGGTACCCTGCGTTTTTACAGGCCATATTTGATAAATTATCCAACCACATAAAAACTTGGTTTCGCTACGTAGACGATATCTTTGCAATAGATAACAAAAATGAAACTGATAATATCCTCAAAGAAATCAACTCAATAGACAATAACATACAATTCACCATAGAAATAGAGGAAAATGCCACCATTAACTACCTAGATGTCAAAACCAATAGAGATATGATGAATAATATTAATACTACAGTTTTTAGAAAAGCCACCAATAATAACGAAATAGTACATTTTAATTCAAAAACTCCATACAAATTTAAAATAGCCGCCATACGATCCTATGTCAATCGCGAAATTACAGTATGCTCAAACGAAACACTCCTCAATGAAGAACTCCAGTTTATCAAAACACAATGTAAAAATGCAGGGTACCCAAATTCAACAGTAAAAAACCTTTTTAAAAAGAGAATCAAAAAACTTGAACAAATTAATAACTATCAAAATCCGAAACTAAAATTTACCAATGCCATTCCCTACTGCAGGGGAGCCGCCCTAAAAATCACAAATGTAGCCGCAAAGAAAAATATCAAAATCCCCATAAAACCCAATCAAAATATTTTCAAACGCATTCGCAGTGGTAAAGATAATATCAATCCTGATGGAACCGCCGGCATTTATAAACTAAGCTTTACAGACAATAATACCAATAAACAGGGCTGCTATATTGGCATGACAAAACGAAAAATCAAAGACCGAAAAAAGGAACATCAAACTGACATTAAATTCAATAAAACCACTACTGCCCTCGCAAAAATAGCCCAGGAACACCTCATAGAAATCAACTTTAACAATAGCCAAAAACTCACCAATTACAAAAACAGTCATTATGCCCTAAATATGGAAGCCCTACAGATTATAACCACGCGCTGTGAATGATATGACGCATGCGCAGATCGATCCTGGGTGGAACGCCCTGCTGAGGAAGAGAGCTGGCCATTTAGAACCAAGACCTGTGCTGAAGAAGGTGGTGGCTGCCACCGATAGTGCTACATACGGATTTTAATGTGTTTTTACCTGTTTTTAAATAATTTACATTATTGTAATTTTTAATAAAATGTCAATATGAATTATGGATTATTAAATTAATATTCAAAAGAATTATAAATAATGACCTAGCTAAATTTCGATCAAAATAGATGCAGAAAGTAATTTTACAGGGCTGAGCAAAATTTCAAATTTTACGTTTAGTAGTTTAATTTATATTAATCAAAATGCCCTATTTTCATGAGTTAGGGGACCATACATAAATCTATTAAGTGACATTTTTTTAAAAATAGCATAAAATAAATGCAAATTAGATTTTTTTTGCTCAAAAATAGTAAAAGTTAGCAGTATTAAAAAATACCAAATGTTGGAAGCATTGTAGATTTGTACAGTTTGGTGGTGATTCTATAAAGCGTCTATTGTTGCTTCCACAACTATTTCCCTTCTAATAAAATATTTTCTATGTATACAATTATATGCAGTAGATGTATGTTTATGCCCTATTTTTAAAAAACTAACATCCTTGACATTCCAGGTATGAATTTGATCTTTGAAACATCAGGTGCTTGGACTTCCCCATACTTTATCAAACATTCAAAATCAAATGTTCTCTAAATTTTCATGACTTTAAATTAAAATACCTCAAAAGTTAAAAGAAATGATAATATTAAATGAAGAAAATGTAATAAACACAGTGATAATATTGGGTCGGTGAAAAAGTAATTGTGTTTTTCACAAGAAATTCAAAATAAATTTTCAATCATGAAACCTTTCTTGGAGTTCGACCTTGGCTGAGTAACATTCAAGCTTGTAGTCAGAAGAACAGAGAACAGGACCACAATGCTGGCAACATTTCATCTAAGAGAACCTTCAAATACTCAAAAAAAATTTCAAAATTAGAAAGTTTTTCAAAATTGTAAGCAATTGTTTTGTACTCTTTTTTTAAATTGCGTATATTGACCAAGGAAGTTATGGAGTCATGGGTCATTTGGACTACTGACTAAATATTCTAATTTCTACCCCTAATATTCTTAGTAAAAAAACTTTTAAGACTAGAAACAGCATTATCATTGTAAATAATATTTATTTCTTTTAACTATTGTGTGGAAAATAATTGAAAGGCGAAAAGTTCGGAACCTACAAATAGCATTTTTCAATTTGCAGAACCCCCCTTAAAATCGCACAAAAAAGAATCCGCAGTATCTCCAGAAAATATTGTAGGAAATTAGTGAAAATTTATACTTAGAGTAATTTGAAGGTTTTCTTTTGTTTAATAAAGTCAAAATAGAGTGCTACTATTGAAAAAAAATGAAGTTGATGCAGAAATAAGTATGAAGACAGCCCCTTATGCAAATTAAATTATTAGGAGATTAAAGTATATGCTATTTGCAAACAAATGGTATGTATAACATTGCTGTATGGCGAACAATGGCCAAATAAAGAGCAAGAGGGCATTTTTTTCCCCTAAGCTATACATGGACATGCATTGAATTGCATCAACTAAATTAGCTTTGTAGCGTCAAAACCAATAATCAATTAACAAAAGCTGGAAATAAATTCAATGATATGCACTGTAGAATTTTATTCAAAAATCAACTTTATCAATAACAAATAAATGCACAAGTTAGATATAATACTTAACATGAAACATCTAATTCTGCTACTGAAGTAATAAATTAAAATGCATTATGAATGAATTGCAAAAAATAGATAAAACAAATAAATCCACTCCTCTTGTTATAAAATAATAAAAGAAAATCGCATTAAGTCAAAAAATCAAAAATGCTTAAAACAAATTACTTAAAATAGTAATGCAGATATTGAAGCGAAGCAGAATCTTGTAGTAAATTCCTAAAGATTCACTGTAAAAACATGCCTAAAAGCAATAATTAGACGAGTGCTTTATACATAATAAACAATGTTAAATAAAAGCTTTTTATATACGCTTAGCTTTTCTAAATATTTCTTTGTAACTTCTTTAGTTTTTTAAATGATACTTTTTAATCTTTTCTGCATAAAAATGGTTTAAGCATATTTATAACCATTATAGATCATGTTACTTAAAAGAAAAAATACTGAATAAACAAAATGTTTTCCAATAAGAAGATAGGAAAATCTTGTAAATTCTGTTTCTTTTTATGAATTTTCTTGCAGAATTACTTTAAAGGGACTTTAAAAACAAATTCATGCTATTTTCAGATTTTTTCAAGCTTGCAGAAACATAGCCAACAAAAATTTAGTTCTTCAACAAACCAGAAAGAACTAAATTGTAAACACAGTCCAGAAAAAAATATTTTTTAAAATGCATACAAAAGTTAAAATACAGGTTGATTCAAAATAAGTGTGACCAATTTTAAAAGCATATAACTATTTATGGTAAATTTTAATTGCTTTACCATAAATAGTTATTATGGTAATACAGTTATATTTTAAAAATGAAACCTTTATATAACCAATCAAACTATTTTTATTTGTGGGAGTAAATTATGACTCTGAAATTAGATCCTCAAACCCAAAACAGAATGTTAAAGCTTTTGAAGAATGGTTGCTCAAATTCTGTTAGAAATAAAGCATTTAAAAATCAGAAAGGACATTTTTCAAATGGATTGCTATCTAAACTTTGAAAAGAAATAAAATTTGGCCTGCAATTAAAAGCTCCAAGGAAAACATTTGGACAAAAGATAGTCCTTAGTGAAAACGAAAAAAAGAAGCTTAAAAGATTTATCACTGTAGAAAATCCTCTGCCTCAAAAACCTTGAACAAAGAAACTACAGGTATCACAATCGACAATTTCTTGTCAGATAAAGAAAATTGGCTATAAAAAAGTGAAGAAACCAGACTGTCATCATATGTCTGCAAAGACTAGAAAAACAATGAAAATGTTCTTGGCCTCTGCAATTACTGTTACGCAAAGGTAGATACAAAACATGGATAACTTCCAACGAAGCATTATTTCATCTGCCATCCACAACTGGCAAAACGAAGATATGTGGCTACTATGCCACTTCTTCATATGTTCACCAAAATAGCCTGTTTGTGCACCATCTGAAGGATGGCCAGTGGCTGGGAGTCCTTGATCTTGCCATCGCAAACATTACTACTGAATACCCAAAACAAAATTCAAAGTTTTTGCCAAGCTTTAAGTTTCTTCACCATATGCTAATATCCCATCCCGTGCATGCCCACTTGCAGCAATTATCACTATAAGGACCCTGCTAGCAGTTCAGTTTAGTAGTTCAGCAGCCAGCAGCTAGGACACTCTCTCTCTAGTGGTGTGTGCTTCGACAGATAGCACGCCATGCTCGTGCTTGTATCCATGTCAAAGTCCGGGTGATGTGCCCGTGCTTCTTCTTGTCGCCATCTTCCATACTTTCTAAAGTGGGAGTTTCTCAGACCAAGGAGACCACAAACCTCTAACATGTTTTTTCCCAAGTCAGAAATCTATTATATTAATGGGGAGTTAGTAATGTAGTTGCTGACACTTAATCGCACATAGCAGTTGTCGGTCATAAGGGTACAGATCATAAAGCCATGGCATTAGCTCAAGCCGAAGATGAGGAATTACAGACTATGTTAAACTCTGACATCAACTTGCAACTAAATGTTGGAAGGAAGTTGAAAATTTCTTTTAAATAACTTAATTCAATAAAAATTTATGATGCTCTGAAATTGGTCAGATTATTTTTGAATCAACCTGTATTGTTGATTATAATGTTACATTCAATAAATAATACTGATGGGTTGTACTTTAAAAAGTTACTTTGATAGACATACATTATTTTTTATAACAAACAGGAAATAATAGTGCCACAAGAAAATTATGCCAGCTGGATGTACAGCCACTCATCCTTTTTAGTATTCAATGCCTTCTGTTTCACCTAAAATAAAATAAAGAATGTCTAGCTAAACACAAGCAGAAAAACAAGACACACTAGTAACAAGATGAACAAATGATGATATTTAAATAGCAATATACTGAGCATTTATTTCTTAATGTCAATCTTATTTTATCACCAATTTCAACATTTGAAGTAATATACCATCTTAAAAAAAGTCTTACTTTAAATATAATAAAAGAATATATAGACCTAAAATACTTAATGATAAAAACATCTACCTTAAAAACCTCTTAACTGTGAAATATTGTATGGAAGTACTTATCAGTCACCATTCATGACCATAGTCATTGCTTGTTCTTCTCCTGTTTTAATGGCATTAAAACCCAGGGTGGGCCTTAGCCTGCCATACAATGTCTGTCCAGATAACTCTTTCCTTGACCTTAACCTTCTAGTAGAAGTTTTTAGGTCCTTTAACCCTCTGGCGGTCAAAGACCGGCCAAACGGCTCTTCATACAAACAATCAGCCGGCCAGCCGAGAGAAAATAAAACTTCTTTCCCCTGTCTTGCAGCAGGCAGAACTTTTTACGACTGCTGCACAATAGCCAATACTGGAGGCATGAATACCTCCTACGACCCCCAGATATATTTTCTCTTTTTTAGTCACACGAAAATTTCCCCAGTTATTCTTCGGTGTGGTCATCATAAATGCCAGCTCTCAAGAAAGTGTGGATTTTCACCACCACCTGCAGTGAATTCCCATCAGATAATTTCTGAAAGGGGAGGGCAATGTTCTTTGAATTTCGGGCCAGGTGTGGACTTCTGGAGGCTCTAATTGAAAGCTCGCCTGAACGCCAGAGGGTTAAGACATCATCCAACCACCTTTTCTTGGGTCTACCTCATGGGACTCCAATGCACTATTTTTGCCACTTGGTTATCTGGAGATCTTTCAACGTGTCCAAGCAATGAAAGTCTCTGTGCCTTAATGAATTTTACTATATTTTTATGCTTCATGAGAGCCTCTTATTCATCATTGGTTCTTATTTTCCTGCAGTTATTGTAGCAATTTTTATTTTGTACTTCATCAGCTGTTCAGCCACTGCCATCATTTTTCCAGGTGATAACACTGATCTAACACTGAAGATCCAATCCAAAACATTCATCCTTATTCATTCCAAGTCGCCGACCTTGAGTCCATTCAGATTTATCTCGTACGGCTTTTGAAACAAAATTTTTGCAGGATAGAGTTGCCAGCCCTATGCAAAACCCCCAACCTGGAGGGCCAGGCCTTCTTTAGTTGCCTTCTAAGACACACCTAGGCTACATTGGAACTATTCTGCTCCAGTCACCACATTGAGTTCATTGCTTATTATACCTTCCAGTAATTTCTGATACTTCATTCTCATTTAAGCACCATGTGGTGCCATATTTCATCAATTAAAGCATAAGCTGCATCATGAACAGCTTTATGGGTTGAAATTATTTGTATTGCCTCGTGATAAAAAATGAATTGTTATTTTGATAATTTGCTATTTTTCTATGTTATGTTTTCCCTTTGATTGACACAAGATAATACTGTGCTTAATTTCCTGAATACTAAACTTGCTTTATGTTTTCCTTTTCTTTAAATTTTTCTTTTGGTTACATAAATGTAGCATCCGTTTCTATTTGCATGATAAAATTTTATGTTTATTTTATAAATACATGCAGTGTCTTCTTTATTAATCAAATCTTATTCTAACTCTTTTAAAGATATTCATATTTGATTTTATTGAAATGTTGATTCCTTTTTTACTGACTGTCTAAATTTTTTTTTTTTTTTTTTATGCCTGCTCCTTTGCAGTATGTGATAGCAGTGGCATATTTACTTTTCTGGATGTCAATTTTCTCAAGTTGAGGCAATTCTTTAATCTGATTTTATAAAGCCTAGTAACTAGATTTTTGAGAATGCCAGTGTCTTTACATTGAAGTTAATTTCTTTTCTTTTTAAAGTAAGCCAGAAGAGCACATTTTAAAGGCTTGATTCACATATGACCTTATTGAGGCAATTTTACAGTTGAAAGGGGTTTTCAAGTTATAATTGGCAAATTCATTATTGTTTGTCGGTTTTCGGTATAATGTAGTTATAAAGTTGTCGGGTTTATCGTGGATTATTTTGATATATGTGTGATTCCATTCTAACTGTGATACTTTATGTCCTGTATTGCTTGTTCGCACTGGTCATTAATTGATAATCTATTAATGAAATTTTTGTGTTAATTAGATACCCATCAACATATTGCATCATTTTTTAAAAATATAATATAACTTGCCATTCAGTGAAAACTTACAATCTTTCACCTAAATGTCAGTACCGTGTCATGTCCATTTCTAGAATTTACCTATAAATGGTTAATTCTTTTTGTCGCAATAAATGATTTAAACTAATTACCTCATAAATTCTAATGTATATGATCAAACTAAAAACATTTTATACACATTTTTGTTAATATATTAAATTAACATTGGATTCCGGTTCAATAACTTTTTTCTTTAAATTCTGACGAATTTTTGAATTTGAATTTGTATGACTCAAGCGCCATCTACCTTGAGATTTATGAATTGTCTAATGAACCATGGTGAAAGTACGTCATCTGAGTAATATTTACAAACATTGAGTTGATGAACTAGTGCAAAGAGTTTGCGTCATTTTAGAACTCAATTTTCAAAAAGGTATGTCATAAATTTTCTTGTCAGTACCGTGGTATTGATTAACTTTATCAACTATTGATTTTTTCTATCCAAAATAGTAAATTTTTGTACTTAATACTAGCCTAAATTACACAGTAAATGGATATTATCAAATTCATAACCAAACAATTACAGTTGTTATTTTAAATGAAAATGTCAGTACAGTGTCTGTCAGTATCATGTGAAAAAATTATTAGTAATAAAATTATTTTAATTAATAATTATAATTTTTTTAAATGCAGATGGCTCCAATACTTCGTACTAGAAAACTGCCTAATCCTAATGACAATAAAAGTGGCAGAATTCAACAATCGTCTTCCAAAAAAAAAAAAATGTAAAAATAAAATTAGTGCCGAAATAAAACAACATCGTTTGGAACAAAAACGTATTGCTGAAAAATTAAGGAGAGAAAAAATATGGAAGGATCCAGAGGCTTACGTAAACTATTGTCAGAAAGAAAGAGCAAGAAATGAAAAAAAGAAAAAGGAAGGAAAATTTAAATCTATTCAAGAGTTATCAGAACGAGAAAAGTGAGCTTGTTGCAAACAACAAAATTTATGGAAAAAAATTCACGGACTCGACAAAAAGAAAAGATTGAGTTGACAACAAAGCAAAATGATATAAAGAATAACATCGATTCCAAGCAAGCTCGGGTTGGAAAGAAACGCATACAAAAAAATCTACGTAAATGTTTTAGAGACCACAAAAAATTATTGGATGATAATAAAAATCTGCGAATGAAAGTTAATAGCTTACATAAAACATTACAACGTTTAAATATCAAGAAATCACACTCAACATCGCATAAATATTAAGTTGATAAAATGTAAATCCTCAAGTTCATAAAACATTATTATTTCCCGAAGCCATGGTACGGCAACTCAAATCATCTTATGAAGACTCAAAAAGTTCCAAGTTTAAGCAGCTATGGGGTAGAGCAATAAGTGGAAAAATTGTAAAAAAATATCGACAACTATCTGCCATTAGGAAAAATGTTGTCCCTATTATTTCTTCAAGAGTTCATCGGAGTAATAAACAACTGGAGTATGTACAAAATGCAAAAAAGCAATCACAAATTTATTCAAGATCGAGTGAAAAGTTTTTATGATGAAAATAGTAAGATAATTCCTGATAAAAAAGCTTCTATAAAAATGAATGGTAAACAAGTAACAAAGCGTTATATGAATGCTACGATTAAAGATTTACATTTTAAATTTTGTTCCCAAAGTGTGTACCATGCTAACTACTCAACCTTTGCAAAATTACGCCTTAAGTATTGTATTGAACCAAAAGTTACTAATCGAAATACGTGTGCGTGCTTCACACATGAAAATTTCTCTTTTTTAGTACAAGCTTTTCACAGTCATAAGTTATTGACAGAAAAGACATCATAAAATTTTGAGTAGTTTCCTATGTGACAGTAATTCTGAACTATGTCTTCACAGTCATAAGTTATTGACAGAAAAGACATCATATAAAATTTTGAGTAGTTTCCTATGTGACAGTAATTCTGAACTATGTCTATCAAGAACGTGTGAGACATGTAAGTTAAAAAAATTAGAATTTAATCTGAAAGAAACTAATCCTATTGATAAAATATCTTACATGAAATGGGAAGTATCTCCAGAACAAAGAATTTATGAAGAAAAAAAAACCAATAACTTAAAATTACTGAAAAAAAAAATTCATGTACGATAGGACAAGCAATTAACCATTTTAAGAATGAGCTAGATTTGTTTATAGCCCATGAATACAGAATTACTCATCAAAACAACTCGATGAAAAAACTTACGCAGGCTCTACAAAGCAATGAGTTAGGATTTCTCATTGGCTTCAGTGAAAATTATTCTTGTAAGTATGAAACGGTAGTTCAGTCAGTACACTTTGGGGCTAGTAGAGTACAATGTACTTTACACACTGGCATGGTCTACTCTTCAACATCTTCTCAAGGCTTTGCTACTTTGTCAAAATCGCTCAGACATGATCCTTCTGCTACTATTCTTCACATGAAAAAATACCTGACGTTTATCGAGCATCAAATTCAGAGATAAAAGTGTTATAATATAATTGAGGAATAAATTTAATAATTTTTCTAAAGAATGTCTACCAAATTTATTTTATGTCAGTACCGTGGATAAATGAGTCAGTACCGTGGCACGACAAATTTGAAATTTGTTTCTCGTTCTTGACGCTTTGAAGTTGTAGTACCAAGGACATACCAGGAGTTGTAGTACCAGATTGACAAAAAAGAAAAAAGTCTGAAAGAATGTGCGAACAACATTTGAGGAAATAATTCTTATGAATTACAAGTTTAATAAATATTGTAATTGCTAATGATATTAAGTCTATCCTACTTACATGCAATTTTGCCAATGAAAAATTAAAAAAATTCAGAAAAATTTTGAAAAATTGAAAACTTTTTTTTTTTTTTTTTTAATTGAAAAAGTCTGAAAATCAGACAAAAGTCTGAAGAATCTCATCCCTGAGTACATTGCTCTCAGGCTTTCATTTTTACAATAAAATAGATGAATAATATGCATAAAAAATTTAAAAAGTTTAATTTTAAAACCTTAACATTTTTAATCAAAAGAATCACAGTTAGAACAGAATCAACCATATAGGTAATTCAGATTATTATTGTTTTCAGTTTATTAGGGGAATTTAAGAGCGTCATTTTAGAACTCAATTTTCAAAAAGGTATGTCATAAATTTTCTTGTCAGTACCGTGGTATTGATTAACTTTATCAACTATTGATTTTTTCTATCCAAAATAGTAAATTTTTGTACTTAATACTAGCCTAAATTACACAGTAAATGGATATTATCAAATTCATAACCAAACAATTACAGTTGTTATTTTAAATGAAAATGTCAGTACAGTGTCTGTCAGTATCATGTGAAAAAATTATTAGTAATAAAATTATTTTAATTAATAATTATAATTTTTTTAAATGCAGATGGCTCCAATACTTCGTACTAGAAAACTGCCTAATCCTAATGACAATAAAAGTGGCAGAATTCAACAATCGTCTTCCAAAAAAAAAAAAATGTAAAAATAAAATTAGTGCCGAAATAAAACAACATCGTTTGGAACAAAAACGTATTGCTGAAAAATTAAGGAGAGAAAAAATATGGAAGGATCCAGAGGCTTACGTAAACTATTGTCAGAAAGAAAGAGCAAGAAATGAAAAAAAGAAAAAGGAAGGAAAATTTAAATCTATTCAAGAGTTATCAGAACGAGAAAAGTGAGCTTGTTGCAAACAACAAAATTTATGGAAAAAAATTCACGGACTCGACAAAAAGAAAAGATTGAGTTGACAACAAAGCAAAATGATATAAAGAATAACATCGATTCCAAGCAAGCTCAGGTTGGAAAGAAACGCATACAAAAAAATCTACGTAAATGTTTTAGAGACCACAAAAAATTATTGGATGATAATAAAAATCTGCGAATGAAAGTTAATAGCTTACATAAAACATTACAACGTTTAAATATCAAGAAATCACACTCAACATCGCATAAATATTAAGTTGATAAAATGTAAATCCTCAAGTTCATAAAACATTATTATTTCCCGAAGCCATGGTACGGCAACTCAAATCATCTTATGAAGACTCAAAAAGTTCCAAGTTTAAGCAGCTATGGGGTAGAGCAATAAGTGGAAAAATTGTAAAAAAATATCGACAACTATCTGCCATTAGGAAAAATGTTGTCCCTATTATTTCTTCAAGAGTTCATCGGAGTAATAAACAACTGGAGTATGTACAAAATGCAAAAAAGCAATCACAAATTTATTCAAGATCGAGTGAAAAGTTTTTATGATGAAAATAGTAAGATAATTCCTGATAAAAAAGCTTCTATAAAAATGAATGGTAAACAAGTAACAAAGCGTTATATGAATGCTACGATTAAAGATTTACATTTTAAATTTTGTTCCCAAAGTGTGTACCATGCTAACTACTCAACCTTTGCAAAATTACGCCTTAAGTATTGTATTGAACCAAAAGTTACTAATCGAAATACGTGTGCGTGCTTCACACATGAAAATTTCTCTTTTTTAGTACAAGCTTTTCACAGTCATAAGTTATTGACAGAAAAGACATCATAAAATTTTGAGTAGTTTCCTATGTGACAGTAATTCTGAACTATGTCTTCACAGTCATAAGTTATTGACAGAAAAGACATCATATAAAATTTTGAGTAGTTTCCTATGTGACAGTAATTCTGAACTATGTCTATCAAGAACGTGTGAGACATGTAAGTTAAAAAAATTAGAATTTAATCTGAAAGAAACTAATCCTATTGATAAAATATCTTACATGAAATGGGAAGTATCTCCAGAACAAAGAATTTATGAAGAAAAAAAAACCAATAACTTAAAATTACTGAAAAAAAAAATTCATGTACGATAGGACAAGCAATTAACCATTTTAAGAATGAGCTAGATTTGTTTATAGCCCATGAATACAGAATTACTCATCAAAACAACTCGATGAAAAAACTTACGCAGGCTCTACAAAGCAATGAGTTAGGATTTCTCATTGGCTTCAGTGAAAATTATTCTTGTAAGTATGAAACGGTAGTTCAGTCAGTACACTTTGGGGCTAGTAGAGTACAATGTACTTTACACACTGGCATGGTCTACTCTTCAACATCTTCTCAAGGCTTTGCTACTTTGTCAAAATCGCTCAGACATGATCCTTCTGCTACTATTCTTCACATGAAAAAATACCTGACGTTTATCGAGCATCAAATTCAGAGATAAAAGTGTTATAATATAATTGAGGAATAAATTTAATAATTTTTCTAAAGAATGTCTACCAAATTTATTTTATGTCAGTACCGTGGATAAATGAGTCAGTACCGTGGCACGACAAATTTGAAATTTGTTTCTCGTTCTTGACGCTTTGAAGTTGTAGTACCAAGGACATACCAGGAGTTGTAGTACCAGATTGACAAAAAAGAAAAAAGTCTGAAAGAATGTGCGAACAACATTTGAGGAAATAATTCTTATGAATTACAAGTTTAATAAATATTGTAATTGCTAATGATATTAAGTCTATCCTACTTACATGCAATTTTGCCAATGAAAAATTAAAAAAATTCAGAAAAATTTTGAAAAATTGAAAACTTTTTTTTTTTTTTTTTTTAATTGAAAAAGTCTGAAAATCAGACAAAAGTCTGAAGAATCTCATCCCTGAGTACATTGCTCTCAGGCTTTCATTTTTACAATAAAATAGATGAATAATATGCATAAAAAATTTAAAAAGTTTAATTTTAAAACCTTAACATTTTTAATCAAAAGAATCACAGTTAGAACAGAATCAACCATATAGGTAATTCAGATTATTATTGTTTTCAGTTTATTAGGGGAATTTAAAATTGCTGACTGTAGCATTAAGTTCATTAATAAGTTATCCACATCATCAGTTTCAACTATTGCAAAAATATCATCTACACAAAGCCGCCAGGTTAATATTGTGTTGAATTTTGTTTTTATTGTTTTTTCTATTAATCTCATTTTTCATTCAGTGATTATGCCCAATAATAGGGAGCCCATAGGTACTTCTTGTTTCTGCTGGTAAAATTAGTAGTTGAATTTGAAGTATGAGCTATAATATTTGGTTATTTGCACTAACTGGTATGTCGGGTAGTTCTTTATCATCATAGATTTCTTTAATTTAATCATTTATTATTTTATTTTGATAATTACCTATTCAAGGTTAAAGATTAATTATATAAAAACTGACCACTATTTTATAATTCTTTATGTTGCAGGTGTTTATTGAAATAATTGGTAGGAGTTAAGAGTGCAATTGGAGTAAGATATTTTATTTATAATATTTTTTATATACCTTTTTAGTGTGTACATAGAGCCTTCACATTTGCTAACTATGGGATGGAGTGAGAGAGGGGGTTATTTTCTTATACAGTTTATTTACAGCTCAACAGTATACTTTACAAATGATTGTTTATACTGATGGATCTGCTGATCCCATTACTGGAAATGCTGGTGCTGGGCTTGACAATTTTGATGAGGAGATCTCTGTAGTGCTTCTTTCTGCCCAGGCTTTAAAATGTTACTCTCAGGTAACAGTTGTGTTCCTTGTTTATTCTCAGGCTGCAATTCAGGCTATGGAAAAAGGAAAATATTCTTTCTCCTCTCAAGAAGTTCTTCATAAAGAAACCATTAGTCATCTTACTAAAAATGGGAAAAGGATTGTTCTCCAATGGATCCCAAGTCATATTGGGTTTCCTGGAAATGAAGTAGATGTGCTTGCCGAGTCAGCTTTGCTTTTACTGCATCATATTTCTCTCCTCCCCATCAGAAACTGTAAGGCTTTAATCATAACCAGGTCTAAAAACAGTAGAAAAGTCCACTATAGTAATATTACTCCTGGGAAAGATTGGGAGTGCCTTTTGCAAGTTAAAAACGAAGTCTACCCAGGAAGACAGATGGTTCCTGCTTTCAGCTGCTGACTGGCCATGATTATCTTCAGCAGCATCTCAACAGGATTGGTGTGACTTCTCCTCCCACATGTCCTTTACGTGGAGATGGAATTATGAATAAACAGCATCGCCATATTTGTTCTGAATTGAAGGTATCAACACTGGAGACATTTCTCATTTTGGTTTCTCGCACCTCTATTGGGCAGCAAGGCAGCATATGGCCGAACGTCCCAGGCTGGGAGTAGGATAATTAAATTTTTTTTTTAAATATTTTGTAAATGAGGTGTTATTGGGGACAATATTGTCATAAGTAAGGGTATAGATTTGGGGGAAGTATTCATTTTTTATGAGATCTTTTGTTCTTGACTCTCAGTGTTGATAAATTAACAAAAGATCCTACCCCTCAGTACTATTGTCACAAAAAAATTTCACGGTTGGGGGGGTGGGGTGGGAGTTAGGTTGTAAGTTTTACGTTTCCGTTAGGTAGTTTTCTTAATACACTTCTACAAGTAATCAGTATGCCTGAAAGTTTGAGGAAGAGGGGTTGAACTCCTCTGCGCCTTCCCTCCTGCCTTTGGACTTGAATTGAAGTTACCTTTTATGAAATTGGAAATAGACAATTTCAACGATTTTTTTCTTGTGTGTGTATATGTGAAATTAATTTTTAGAAAACGTCCAAAAAGTTTCATGGAATTGCCTGTAATTAAATTTATTATTTCAATTTCTTAAATTTATTATAGTTTAACATTTACTAAATTTATTCATTAGTTATATTCAGGAACATACCTGGGGAATGGGCTAGTGCGACTGGGCACCTTTCAAAATTTGGATTTTTGTAAACTGGATGTCAATAATCAAGCCTCTTTCGGACAAATTCTACCATTAATAAAGGCGACTAGGATTCACTCCTTTATAATATAATATAAATAATATTAATTTATATTTAATAAAATTTATAAAAAAAAGAGTGAGTGCAGGCATGATTAAATGACTATCTCATTCATTTATTTTCTATTTAACCTTTTATTTCATGTGGAAATTCTCATTCCAATTTTTTAAAAGATGAAGTATGAAGAAAGTAGTGAGAAACAAGAATAAAAAGAGAAGATTTTAAAGCACTATGTACTGCTTGAAACATTTCACTAAAGATGTTTGTGTGTGTGTGTGTGTGTTTGAAGAGAAAATAGATGTTAATTTCTATTCAGTTGAATATGCAAGATAGAAACATATACCACTACAGAAGCAATGCTCATATTTAATTATAGTCCAAGATTTTATCATTCTATTATATTTTTTTTTTTGACAACACTAAATATTACTCATAGAAACCTATCTATAACATGTCAAATATGGTAGACCTTCATGCTTATCACACCAAATGTACCATGTGACAGTCCTGAAAACATTCCTTATCTTGAGGGAAGATCTTTCCCCATCTTTAACAAAGGAAGCTTATACCATTAGCATACGTCTGCTCTATGGGACAAACCACTGTTTTTCTCCATTTCATCATCAGCCAAGCTGAATCATTTCACCATCAATCAAAACTTTATTTTGGTACTGATTTATTATCCAGACGACTACACCAAATTGGTACTATTTCTGAACTTTTGTCAATCAAAACTTTGTAAGTGGTGAACTTAACCCAACAGTATTTGTGCAGGGTATAACATATCTACTACGTTTTTGTTTTCAAAGTGCTTTTCTAGCTTTTTTTGAAAATGGATAAAACCTCATGCAGCTGGCTCCAAGATCAAAATCTTGAAGAGGAAAAACTTGTTTTGAAATTCCCTCAAATAGGTTTTTGGATATCGTCAAGATGGATGTGTCATACCATGTGTGAGTACTTATGGCATTGTTCTGAGTTACCCCTTTTATTCGATGTACCTTCCTAACTTTTTTTAAAAAATGGAGAAGGCCTGGTCCATCTGACTTTAAGGTCATAAACACGAAGGGAAAAAACTTGTGGTAGAATTCTAAAATAGGTTTTTGAATATTGCTACAATGGGTATGTCAAACATTGCGCGATACTTCTGCTATTATTCTGAGAGGCTTTAGTTTTGAGAATATAAACACGTTTTTATATTGTTTTTTGAGCAATATTTATAAATTTATGGTTACAATTATATTTATTTATTTATTTTTGATTTTTTACCTCTCATGTATGAATTTTACAGCAAAAAAAAAAAAAAAAAATTTAAAAAACTCTTGGGTATGAGATATCCTGTGCAAATAACTCTGTTTGTTTTTTCTGTATGAGTAATCTTGTTTTAACAATGGCGATTTATCAATGAAAGAAATCACACCATTTGAGTAAAACAATACTGGTGAAAATGGTTCACAAGATAATATATAAGTATCATTTTTACTCTATTCAGGGTCTAACCACACTTTTCAGACAGGGTCCACCTTTTATGAAATTTGAAAATTTTACTCATATATTAAGCAAGTTAGAGTGTTTAGGCTGATTAATTTTTATTTTTTACCAACTATGCGAAAAATTCCAGAGCTGGGGATCGTACCCAGGATTTCCGTTTAACTTGCAGGTGCTCTACCACTATGGTTCTAATGTGAAAATTTTCATATGGGAATCATTCAAGAGTAGCTCAGTGGTAGAGCACCTGCACGTTAAGCGACAGTCCTGGGTTCGATCCCAAGCTCTGGAATTTTTCACATAGTTGGTTAACAATAAAAATTAATCAGCCTAATCACTCCAACTTGCTTAATGTACTTGAAAGGTTGATAGAATCACTTTCTAAAATATGAATAATTTCTGTAGCGTAACAAAGTTGTCAAGAATTAATTGTTCTATTTGTGGTTTGTAGAAGAAGATGATAAATGCTAATGGTTCTAATGTGAGAAATTTGATCTGGGAATCGTCCCAGAGTAGCTCAGTGGTAGAGCACCCACACGTTAAGCGGCAGTCCTGGGTATGATCCACAGCTCTGGAATTTTTTGCATAGTTGGTAAAAAATAAAAATTAATCAGCCTAAACACTCCAACTTGCCTAATGTACTTGAAAGGTTGATAGAATCACTTTCTAAAATATATATTTTATTCATAATTTTGTGAATCTAAAATTATTGTTTAGTCAGGCTTTTCTAGCCAGGGTTCTGCTTTTTATGAATTTTTGAAAATAGGGTAGAGGTTTCATGAATTAAAAAAAAAATTACCAACTTAAATTTAGTATTAAATTAATGATGTAATTGGCACTCCTCCAGAGGTGCCAAATTAACAAAATTTTTGTGGGTGCTCTAGACTACTGCTGCAACAGGGTGGCTACAGAAATTGAGAAAAAAAGTTCCCCGATTTCCCTGACTATGTTATCAAATTTCCAGAACTAATTATATACATACCATAATCTTTCATGTAAATCACCATTATGTATCATGCACCAACAGGTGAATGCTTCATATAGGGAAATAAATAATAGAAAACCACAAAAATACTTAATATTAATAAAATTGTAGTTCAGTTTCATAAATCCAAACATAAAATTTAGTTGAACACTAAAAGACAATATGTAGCAGAATGTTTTCTCGTTTTATAAAGATAGTGAGTGTAAGGATGACTGATCAAAATCCACCTAGTCAACTTATTTTATTTCAATCAATGTATCATTTCAAATTTAAAAAATATATGTAAAAAGGCTTAAAAATGAGCACTACCTATAAAAAAAAATCGTCTTGCGGGGGAGCTTAGCAGACATCACTCAAATGTCCCATCACTTTAAAAAACACAACGGCACAGTAGAAGACTAAATCATCTTTTACCATTCATTTTACCTACGACTTTATTCAGGAAGCAATTCACATGCCGATATGATTCGCACATCCAGTTTCTTGTATGATCCGAAACTTAGAACGAGTCCGAATACATGCGCTTTTTCGGATTCATATGGTGATAGTGCCTACATCACTTGAGTTTCAGATTCATATTTCTATGTTCTCGTATGATCTGTATTCTGATTTCAGATTCCTAAAATGTCTGCATCAGTTGAGTATCGTACGTGATCCAGAACAGAGCCGCACATCAGATTGACAGTTAAAAATGATCTAGTTCACTAGCAAAAATGAAAGTTCCTTGATTTTTAAATATTTTTTCAAAATTCCCCGATATTTCCATGATTTTTCCAGATTGAACCCTGATTTTTCCATGATTTCCCTGATCTGTCGACACCCTGTGCAATTGATGATTCCATTCTCAGGGCTAACCTTAATTTTGGAGCCCATTCTTTCCATTATGACAACTCCTTAGTATGTCCCTTGCTCCAGAGAGACTAATTTTTTGAGGAAGTTGAGAAATGATTAGACAATTTTTTTAAAAGAAAAATTCATCTAGTTGATATTTACTGAAGCCCTTAAATCAATTTAATCTTAGTTTAGAATTATGAAGCAGCTCAGTATGAGGGATGATGAGAAAAAAAAGGTCACAAGCTGCAGTATTTAAAAACTACATATTGTGGAGAAATTTTGTTTCCCCAGAGTGGAGACAGATGGTGCTTCTTGTCATAGAGCTGGCATGTGGGTAAGTACTGAAAGTTCCCAGAAGGTCCAGGACGATTGAAATGGCAAGACACTTAGAAAATCTGTCTTGTGTGGAAGTGTGAGCTGTGATTCAATTTTTATGGACAGACCATCAACGCAGATTGTTATTGTGCCACTTTGACAAGGTTACGCAAAGATATCCTACGCAAATGGCCGGGCATGTTGAGTGAAGGTGTCATCCTCCAGGCCTCATATTACACAAGTAATGCAGGAATTGTTATGACAGTTCAGGTAGGAAATCTAGAGTCACCCCCCATACAGCCCAGATTTGGCACCCAGTAACTATTCCTGTTTCCGAAGTTGAAGGAGCACTTATACGGAACACGGTTCTTTTCAGACAGTGCTGTGAAAAGATCCGCCGAGACCTGGCTTAATGGGCAGGGACCCGATTTCTACCAAGACAGGTTAAACAAGTTGATTCTGCATTCTGATAAATGCCTAAATAGACTTGGTGATTACGTCAAAGTGATGGCGAAGTGGGTCAAAAGTGGGCGCGAAGTGGTCAAAGTGGGCACGAATACCTCTTAATTCCCTTTTGTATTTTCTGACTATTGTTAATAAATATCTCTTTATTCAATTTGTATTTTTTTAATCACTCCTTGTAAATACCAGGTACGCCAAAAGTTTGTTACAACTTTAAAAATTCATAGAAAAGGAAGAAATGAAGATAAAGACATGCGGTTTGTACATAAAGGCTTAACAGGAAGTTGGATTTTTTTAGAAACAACAAAAATGTTAGTTAAAGTCACCGGTAGAGGGCGCTGACATGCGACAGATTTAGCAGTATTATGCAAATTAAACTTGCAATAAAAGACCGTGATACACGGTGATTTCTCATTCACTTTCAGAATGTTATCATTACCCGATCAAACATTGTTGGTGAAGTTGTTCTATTTGAACAGCGAGTCAGCAACTGTTACATTGCAGAAATTTAGTATGGCGAAAGGACTGAAGATGAAGAAGGGTCCCATATCGTGTCCTGATGGTTCGAAGACACTGGCTTTTTAGAGGAATGACTACAAAGTGGAAGGCCCTCATTGGCAGAGAGTCGAATTGCTGAGATGGAAACTACTATGAAAACTTCTGCGGCGGAATCTTCCATGGAGAGTAGCAGTGCTCGCAAAGCTGGAAGGATACTGAATATGTCTGACTCATCGATTCGATGTATCCTCCATGGGATATTGCATCTCTATCCCTACAAACTGCAGTCACTGCAAGAGTTACAACCGGGAGACAAAGCTGCAAGGGAAACATTTGCCAAATGGGCCTTAGCAAGAATGGAAAGCGACCCTCAGTGGTTATTCGTTTTTTGTATGGATGAGGCACACTTCACGGGGATGTCAACACCCAGAACACCCGTATATGGGCGACATCGAATCTCCATGAATACACGACAATGCCACTGCAGCCGGCCAAGGTGACAGTCTGGTGTGGCTTCATCTCATCTTTCATAGTCAGACCATTCTTCTTCGAAGAACCGTGTCCCAGGTTGGGCGGGAAAACATGCACAGTAACCACTGAGAGTTATCTTACTCTTTAGCATGACTAAGAGTGATTGATTTAAGTTGTGCCCGCATTAAATCAAAGAGGTGTGCTATTTGTAATCACGTTTATGCAGGATGGTTCTCTGCCACACATTGCCAATCCCATCAAACAATTCCTATTGCGTACCTTTGGTGTTGATAGTGATCACTCGAGCTTGCCAGATCGCATTGCCTGCATGATCACCCGACCTCACCCCGGTACACGGGCTACTTGAAGTCACTTGTGTACCCTTCATCACCTTCAACATTGGCCAAACTGAAACATTCTATCTGTTGAGAGGTTTCTGCAATTCATTCTGACCTGTTACATTCAGCTGTAATGGGCGTTGTGAGTCAGTCGCCTTACTTGTGTTGTAGAATATTCTGGAGGTCATGTTGAACATTTGTTTTATTGCCAAAATAAATGAATGAAGCGTACTGTTGTCCTACTCATTGTGTTTCAGGTTGTAAGCGCCCTCTACCAGTGACTTTTTTAACTAAAATTTTTGTTATTTCTAAAAAAATCAGACTTCCTGTGTAGCCTCTATGTACAAACTGCACATTTTTATCTTCATTTCTATATTTTTTATGAGTTTTTAAAATTGTAACGAGCTTTTGGTGTACCCAGTATATCGATGTTTTCTCCAATTATACTCAAGTTATAAACCATGCAAATATACCTAAGCGACAAGTACTACAATTTTATTTCAGAATTTATAGAAACATTGAGCACCCATTAAATTTTTCTGTAGAAACTTAGGTTCTAAAGGTTCATAAGGGTAAAACCATGATAGAATGAATTTCATTTTCTAAACATTAGTTATATTTTTAACATTGATAATTTCTTCTTCCATCTATGATTAATTTTATTTCAAGTTTATGTGTGACAAGTAGGTAATAGACTATAATAAAATTATTTCATAAATGATCCTTTTTGAAGAAAATTGTTTGATTTTTTGTACAAAAGTAACTAAAACTGTTTCTTAAAATTTTCTGGGTGCTCTGCATCTATTTTCTCTGAGGGGCTATTTTTTCTGTGGGTTCTGGAGAACCAGAGCACCACAGTCCACTAACGGACCCAAAGTTATCTTAAATAGACCCCTGCTATTGCTTTCTCTCTCATGATACCTTAGTTATTAGCCATCTAAAAAATTTGAAGCTCTTCATTGATGTACAGCAAACCACGGAAACACAAGGATTTTTAGGATTAATTTTTTTTTTATAAGTAACACTGTTGTGAAAAAAAAATTAATTATACCCCTCTATATAAAAATAAAATTGGTGATTTTAAATTTATCTTTGTGCCACATTTGAGATGAGGTCATGGTATGTTTTGCTTTAAATCCTAATCTAATTTGTACAAACAGATTTTTACATAAGGCAGCAGATTTTTACAGGCAAATTGTTTGAAAATTCCTTCACAACATGTGGGTTAGCAAGTTCTCTAAACATCATTCTCAGAAATTCACATAGCTCATCATATAAAATTTGAGCAAACTGCTTTTTATTCAGAAATTTAAAAAAAAAAAAAACCTACAATACATTAATATGAATTAAAAACTGCATCAAGTAAAGAAGCAACTAATCTTGAGCATACTAAAAATATTGCTACAATGAATGTCATTTACATCTTATGAGGAAAATTAAAACTATCATTAAAAGCAATCAAAATTTTTGTAAGATGCTACTTAAAAATAAGATTTACATATTTTTTCATACAACAATCTTAAACGAATTTATAATTTAACAGTGGGGCAATATAAAAAAGGAGAACAAAGATTCTCTCTTTTTTTTTTTAATATAGGAAAACAAGGCATTTTATCAAAAAGCAGGAAGAGTTATGAGCTCTGCATTTATGAACTAATAGTGATTGTACTTTAAATTAATTTAAATAAGAATAATTATTTAAAATACAAACACAATACATACCTGATTTCCATCTTTTTCTAAGGAAGTTGAAATGCTTGGGGGAGGTGCAGCTGGTGGTGGCAGGATTGGTGGTAAATGGGGCACTGTGCTAACAAAATTTTTCCTACGCTTAGAACACAAAGGATTGCAAAGTGCAGGGAAATGAGTGATCTCACCTAAAAGGCCTAAGAGAAAAAAATCATTCAGTTTATTATTATAAAAGGCTAATCACAAATATGTATGTACACTAAAACCTCCCTTAAGAGACACTTTTGGTTAGCAAACACTCCCGCTAATGGACATTTTTTAAATTCCCAGTCCCTTCAGATAGGCTTATAATGTATTTCACTCCTCTTTAGCAGACAGTCTTTTAATGTTTCAGCCTTAGAATTCTGGATTTACTTAACTTTTTAGACATGCTATTTCTTTTAAGTCAATTTGCGGAGAAGCCAAATCTGTTGATGCTACTACTGTTCAAGAATGAAAAAGCAAACTGAAAGATTTGTATGCTGGATATGAAGTTAAAGATATTTATAGTTTAGATGAAACCAGACTGTTTTACAGAATTTTAGTAAACAAGACATTGTGCTTTGAAGATGAAAATTGCATAGGAGATAAAGCATCAAAGGAAAATACTTACAGTTGTGCTTTGTTGCAATAAGACTGGAGAATTTATAAAACCTCTTGTCATAGGAAAAGCAAAGAAGACAAGATGCTTTAAGAAAGTGAATATGAATAAACAAAAAGTTAAATGGAAAGCATCTTTTAAATGAGGAAAATGATGAAGCCAAAGCCAAAATATCAGATCTAGTTAAAGCTTTTGGCTCTTCTGATGATGTAGATTGATATTTGAGAGCTGATGAAAATCTATGTACAGAAAATATTAATATAAAAACTGAGTTTTATACCCAAAAATCCAAGCTACAAATGTGAAGAGGATGATACTGAGGAGGGGCAAGAGTGTACCAAGGAAAAATATATGGTGAAATATAGCAGTGATGCTCTCAGCTGTTTGACAACATTCCAAAAGTTTTTTATGAATAGCACCGATGAGCAAGAACTAAATTTAATAAACTCAAAATTTGCTTAGAAAAAAATGTATCTAATAGCTGTAAATATGTAAAGCAAGCACTTGTGACTAATTTTTTTTAAATAAATGAAATTATACTGCAGAAAATGCTTTTTCTGATTCAGCTCAAATTTTTTTAAAGCCGTAGACATTTCATTAGGAAGGTAGATGCATTTATTTTATTAAAATAATGTATGTCAAAATATTCACCAATAATATTTTTAAAAGTATACACTATACATCAAGTTTCAAAATATATGAGATTTCTCTATTAATTATCACACTCCTCAATAGTGGATACTTCCTGTTAGTGGACATAAATTTTGGTCCCAATGATGTCTGCTAACAAGCGACTTTACTGTATTTTATTAAAATATAATTTCAAATAGAATACATACTCAGGGTGTAAATCATAAATTAACCAGGGCTAAAATAATTTGATATTTGCCACTGTTAGTGAAGGAAGAAGGGCTAGTTTCCTTTTTTCAGAACGAATTGCATTCTAAGGTAATCAATTAGATTATTAAGAAAATTTTAAGAAGAGTTTAATCCAACAATGTTGATGGTCATACAAAAGAAAATTTAGCTAATTACCTCTCTGAAAGTGTACATAATTATGCTGCTTATGCTATTTGAACTGAAAGCTTTTAAATCTGCTTACATTGCCAACTTTTCAAATGAGCAACTAATTTTTGCTTAGTACTAGCTTTTAGAGATTTTCTTCTTTTTCATCTTTCTGTTGAGATTTGTTTGGATATAGCCCCATATTTCAATAATCTTCATTTGTTTTATAATGCTCTTAAATTTATAAAATGGAAAAGTTTATAATAGTATTGTTACAAAATCTGGTAGTGGGTGAGCTATAAAATAGCACAACAAGCTGAAAAAACAAATATAAACTTTTTTGCTTGAAGCAAAGCAACTATGCCTCACAAAAATACAGCTATTTAGAACACAGGCCAAGGCAAATCATTAACTAACACAGCAATAACAATAGTGCAAACTCAACATATTGCTTCACAGTCTATCACACTCTAACTTGCAGAGAGCAACTTTTTTATTTATATATTTTCACGAGGATGTGATGTCAAGTAGGATATCATATAATTCCTGAGGCTTTTCTAGAAACTTCTCTCCTAATCGAGAGAGCCACTCTTTCAAAAGGTGCACTCACATTATAGTACTACAAGTGACCCTTATTTTCAATTTTAGGTCCTTTACGAGCTCCGCAAGCATGGCCTTCTCTGCAGCACTTTTAGCGTTTCCAAGGAGTCAATCCCAATAAAATAGCTCTCAGGTTTTATTTAACATTTTCATTGCTCAAAAATGACACCCACTTGCACTGTCAAGAATTTCTTGCAGAACTTCCTGTATTTTGCTCTTTGGCAGAATTAATTGTCATTGGCTGAAGCTTCCATCATTATTCTCCCACTTGCAATACAACACGCCATCCTTAAGATGCAGGGAGTCCCAGAGAGCTCAGTATCATTTTGTAGCTGGAGTTTCAGAAGTAATCTCTTGCCAATATGATGGATAATATAATTTCTTCACCAGAATTGGTCTAATATCTGCTTCCATTTGCACTTTCTGGATTTCACTCGAAGACCACGTATCCACACTCAGCATTGTTAAAACTTTCACATGAACGTCTGTCTCCATGCCGTACCTTTTCTCTCCATTTGTACAAGTAGAAAAAAAGTTTTGAAATTCATGAAGTAATTTTTGTACTGTTATTCGCTGCTTTTCATCAAGTCCTTCAAGATTCTCTAAAATCAACTGAAGATATTGGTCATCGGAAAATCCCTGAGAACAAATGAATATATACACCACTGGTTCACAGGTCGCAATAATAGCTCTCTTTTCTAAAATCTTGGGCTTTTTATTCAAATTAAGAACTTGTATAGCTTCCCCTTTTAAATCAATGAGTGCAGCTGCTGCTAGATACCTTTCTGGCAGGCTTGACTGGGAAAGTCGGTCACAACATACCAAAATGGCCCAGAAATTTCAGGAACACCCTGGATAAGAAATTCTGATCTTGCTGGTATAGTCTTCTCTTTTATAAACACAGATGATGATTTTGGATATTGCTTGCTTCCTGAAAACAACGGGATTTCTTCTCCTTCTGTCCATATCTCGTTCAGTTAAATTTTTAACCCCTTGCCGGTTCAATTTTTTTTTGAGTTCGAGGGTAAAAAAATGTCATTTTTTTTCATACATATTTTGATATATATTCATTTTTAAAGCATAACAACACTATTCTTTATAAGATTTCTTAAATTGTGTATATTGCTACCATCTAGTGGGCAGAAGAGTAAATAAAAGTGTTTGAAAGCAAAACGAAATAATTCAGGAAAGATTAAGTGAAAAATAAAAATTTCCACCTGCCCGAGCTCAGCTCGGGCAAATCCGGTAAGGGGTTAAAGAAAATCCAGTCCAAGGATACATGGATCAGTAATGCTAGCTGCATAGACTCGGTGCTGGAAGTGCTTGGATCCACATTGGATTGATACATCCAGTTTCCAAAGAGATGTTCAGAGACATGCCAATAAGTTCATCTTTCAATCTCTGCGCGAAATCAGATCTCAAAAGAGTTACATTTGCACCCATGTCCACTAACATAAAACAATGGATACCACAAATAGATCCTTCCAAATAGAGTCCATTATTTCCCAAACCAAGTGCAGAAACTTCTAGTTTTGTTTCATGGGCTTTACTCAGAAAAGGCAGCGTTCATCCCTCCAGACGACAATGATAGTTATCCTGTTTGGGAGCAGTCACATGACACTCTCTCTACACGTACCCCCTTTTGCTGCATCTCTAACATGTTGCACTCAAATTTTGTCGAGGAGAGCTGTTCTTCCCAGCAGCGAGACTGCCCAATAATTCTTTCAATGTCTTAAGTACAGAATGTAGTTTATCATCTTTTCCAGTGTCTCCTACCTTCATTGATCTTGCATGCCTAGACATTTTTTGAATGGTTCTCGCAGCTTCAAACTTCATGCTATATGCTAGAGCTGATTTCAAGTCCTTTGGGTCTACTAGTCTCGTCAAGTGTTGTGTGGCTTCATTTCTGATCACATTGTCAAAGTACTGAGCTGCTAGACTTTTGCAGATATCTAGAGAGCATTCAGCATAAGCCAGAATCATTAATCACTTTACATCAGAGGCTAACCAACTGCAGACTTTCTCCTGGTCTCTGCCGGCTTGTTTTCAGTTCTGTCCTATAAAATTGAGTAAGATGGCCATCTCCAAACAGATATTTAAGAGCCTTTTCGATGATCGGTAGGTTGCTCAACTTATCAGTCAGTATTCCAAGGAGGACCTCAGCTGCTGATCCCTGCAGACAGGTAGGCTACAAGTTGACTGGCCTAAAAGCTATCCATTCATCTATTCATGGAGCTCATGACGTTGAACTGAGTCTTGAAAATTGTCAAGATGTTTGCCCATCAACTATCAAGTGTTTAGCTGTTGTTTTAGAATTTATATTTTCTGTATTCACCAAAAAAATGTTCAGCTTGGTCTCAAGATCATAGTCTCGTAATATCACTGATATGTCCTTCATTTTGTTCCTTACTCCCTTAATCTTCTCTTCAATTTTCTCTTTTACTTCAACCTTTAAAGCCTCAATTTTACTGTAAATTTTACTCTTTACCTCTTCAAACATTCTGTACACACCTAGTATTTGATATTTCCTTTCATCTTGCCCAGAATGCAAGTTGTTCTTTACAGCTTTTATCAAAGTCTTCATTTCCTCTTTCCCAGAACTCCTTTTTTTCATCATCGCCAACAACTGTTCAAATTTCTCATCCAAGGCTCTTCTAGTCATGGGCATTCATGCAGATATTCAGATCCTACATCTTAACACTAACGTTTCAAAGTTTTTTAGTGGGTGAACAATAAAATAATACAACAAGCCTGGGAAAAACAAATATAACACTTTATTCCTCCAAACAAAGCACTATGCCTCACAATAAATACAGCTATTTAGTACAGAGGCCAAGGCGAATCATTAACTAACAGAGCAATAACAATAGTACAAACTCAAGGTATTGTTTCACAGTTTATCACACACTAATTTGCAGTGAGAGCCAACTTCTTAATTTTAAAGATTTTCCAGCACATCTGATATAAAGTAGGATATGACATAATTCTCAAGTCTTTTCTAGAAACTTTTCTCCTAATTGAGACAGAGCCAAAAGCTTGCCAGTTTCGAGAACTTCCTCTTTGCCACCAAGGTCAAGGGGTTACATGCTCATTGCACTTTCAACAATGCCTGTATAATGCATTTTCTTGCAATACACATTCACACAGGAAAACAACATTACCATTTTGTAACAGAATACTTCAAAGTACTAATAACATTCTTCTCTTGCAATCCATATTGTTGTTGAAATTGATTGTACCATATGCTTCCTTAAATGACTTTACAAATGAGTAATAATAATTGAGCTAAATTAATTATTGGTAATACTTTTATAGCTAAAGGAAAGATATAGGCAATAAAATTAATATGTCACAAAAGTTAATTTTGTAAACATTTTCGGGCCAAGATTTGATAATTAAAATTTTTATCAACTGAGACTACTTTAGGGAACTTTTTCGTGTTTTCACCAATATTTCTGTTACTACAAAATATAATAGAGAGTTTCCAACATCCCAAATGAGTTTTAACCTATTAACATAGAATAAGAAACTTGTACACTTTATTGTTTTTAAAAAAAAATTCCCTTTTTTTCTATTAATTTATTATTTTCATGTAAATTGAATGGATTTCATATGTTATACTATAACCCCCAGCTAAAAAATTTGCTAATGTATTGACATCTCAATTTTTGTTATTGGCAAAACTTTTTTCCAGTAAGAAAAAATTTAATTTACACACACGAAGTATTTTTCAAGCTAAAAACTGTATTATCTTATGCTGCTTGTTAAGTACTTTTTTTTTTTCATGTTGGGCCAAAGTAGCCTCATTCGACAATAATGTAAAATAAATAATTTATTTGAATATTTAACAATAATTAAAATAATTAAAAGAATTTAAAAATAATTATAGCACTTATTTTATCACTCATTTCTTTATAATTAATTATTCAATATAATGAAAAAGTATTTTTTCAGAAAGACCAGTGTATATAATCTATATATTTTAAACAGATATATTTTAAACAGACTGACCAATGTACCTACAGGCGGAAGTTTTATTTTCAATTTATATTTAAAATTCTTTAGTAGTACTTTTCTAATCATAATGATAAATTAAAACAGAAAAAGACAAAATAGAGGTTGCCCTAATTATTGACCATAAGCAGCTTATGAAGCTTAGTAGAAATAACACAAAAATGTTCAGCTTCTTATGAGGCATTGTTCTTTAAAGAAATTATGCAATATTTAAACATCTTTTAATTACAGCTTAAATATGCGCACACACACACACACACACACACACACACACACACACAAAAAGGAAAATTAGAATGTCTTTGAACTTGATTCAGAGTTCAACCTTGGTGCTTAGGGTGTAAACAAACAATAAATGTTATGAAACATTAACAGAAAAAATCTTTATGTATGATTTTGAAATTTTTCCCTACATGCACTTTTACCCTTTTTTTTTTTAAATTAAGGTGATTTTTGTGAAGAATTTTTTCTAAAAGTCGCACAAGGAGTTCAGGCTTACTATTAGTAATTAAAGAACAGAATACAGTTTGTGAAGTATTTGAGCATCACATGTCTTGAAAGTAAGTACATTTAACCTTTTGAGTCTGGTGCAATGGCACTAAATATTTATTCTGTGGCAACATATTTTGCAGAATCTAGCTTTTTCAGCCCTTTGTTTGAAATGTTCTTTTGTAAAACTCCCCAGAGACAAAAGTACACCTGGTGGAATAGGAAAGGAATACCTGGGACAGCAGTAGACCTGACTTTTGCTCTAATGCATTCCATGGGATGACTGCTGTCCCAGATGGCATCAAAAGGTTAATGGAATAAACAATAACAATCTATTAACTTGTATATATTTTGTTTCATTATTTATTTTTATTTGCCTGACATATAAATACATTTATTTTCTATTTCACACAGTAAAAAAAGAATAATTAACAAATTTAGCAACATATTATTACATTTAGTACATTAAAGTATATTGTTGAAATATTAGAAGTAATCTCTGAATGAAATATTTTATAAGATGAAAGCTCTAGACCTTTTTTTCAATCTTTTATTTATAATTAGCTAGCTCTCAGGAATTTAGTAACACTATACATTAAAGTTATGATTTAAAATTTAAGCTAACTTAAAAATATAACAAGTAACAATAAAACAGAGAAAGATGAGAAAACTAACATTTTTCTTTTGGCTGGCTGGCCTTAGGTTCAGCTCCCACTGATGGATCAACTGGTTTGATTGGTGGAAGTATACTTTTTTGATTAACAGGCACTACTGGTGGTACAACATTTTGCACATCATAACCTTCATACCAAGATAATAAATCATACTGCAAAGGAGTCTGATGTTCCTTTGTTACTAGTGTAGTATTTTTTGCACAATGACCTGCTGTCCAGATTCGGCTCTGATGAAATTTTTGTCTCCTGTTGATTGAGAGAAAATATGACAAAATGCCATTAGAATGAACATAAAATAATTAAACTGATACAGTATAATCTTGATAATTTGAAACTAAAAAAATCCCGATACTCTGAAAATTATATTGTCAATAATCATTTTTACTTCTTTGCTTTGGCAGTAGATGGAACCACTAACAAACTTTCCATACTCTATTATAAGAGGGGTGAGGCAGGAGGGTGATATTGGGATATATCTCTAGAGAAATTTTTACATTAGTCAACAAGAGCTGTCAGACTTTTTTTGGTGTATACGCCATTTGGTATAAAAACTGTCATCCCCCCCAACCTGGCGGAAGTTCCTCTGCTCTTCCTCGCGGTAGCTGGGGGATCAGTTAAAAATTCGCCGCGAATCAGGGTCACAGGGAGTAGGGGGGAAAAAACGTTCCTGACACCTGTTACCCAGCTATTTTGTTACGAAAAAAAGAGTGTCCATTTTTGACCACATTTTGACCTTAGCGGTGTGCTGTATCGTCATTAAAGGTAGATCGGCGGATACGGATATGAAAACGAATAGTTTGTTTTTATATCCGTGCATACGGATATGAAACGGATAATTTTTTTCTCATATCCGAGAATACGAATACAGGAATTTGAATACGGATGACTTTGTTTGGGAATTATTAGAACACGTTATCTTATTTTTAAACAAACATCTATTTTAAAATTTAAAAGAAATTAACCTTTTCTGCTGTTATTTCGATATGTGACCCCCTCAAATCTTTCATGTGTCCCTCCGAATTTTCAGTGGTCTGGGAGCGGTGATAATTCTTCTTGACAAAGCTAAAGTTTTCTTAAGTATATTAAACATATGAACTGTAAGAGTAGCAAGTGGGGGGCGCGTGTCCCCTCTCTGTCCCCAAAACTTTTTCTTTTAAACATTTATTTGACGGGTCATTTTAACCATTCCCTTTAAAGAAAAAAAAAACTGTCTGCGTCTTGAGAAAATATTATTTTTAAAAAAAACTATTCACTACCAGATTAGCTTAATTTAAACAAGAATATTTTATAACCACTTTGTTTAAACAATTTGTCTCATTCCCAGTAGCTTGTGTTTTTAAATGCTTTCTAAGCATTAGGGTTCCTTTAAAATATTTATTTGTTTATATATATTTTTAAATGCAATACAAAGTATTTTATGCAAAAATGTTTTATTTGTTGAGGGCAAGTGAATAGTATTTTCCCTTTTCTTAATAATACTCTCACAGTTTGACATCAAGTTATATTAATTGTTATAATAGATTGTTTGCATTCTTTTTTATCTGGCTGTATTTTATTCATATATGAAGTTCAATATTTGATAAGTTATCCTTCTAAATATTTATAATTCACCATTCTTGCGTATTTCAGCAAGTTTTTTTTTCAGTTTATCTTAAAAGTTTAATAAGCTATAAGTTTTATAAAGAAGAGAGTTTTATAAGATATAAATTGAGGAAATAAAAATTAATCAAGTACCTTTTACAAAGTAGTATAAATAATTTTTACTAGTTTCATGACAATTAGTAAACGGCTGAAGTTTATAAGTCTAGGGTTCTGGCCTACCGCGCGGCCGTTTTCTCCAGCTGTAACGTGAATTCGGATTAGAACCCTTCAAAAAGTCCACCGCCCAAGGCATGCCTTAATTAAGCAGACAATCCTTGTGTAGATCTGCCTTAACCGCAAAGCCTAAATAATTTAAAAAGAAATATACAACATAGGCAATATGGACTGCGATATCTAAATGACATAATTTTGGAAAATTTTGCCCAACTATTATTTAGAATTGCTTACCTTCTCTAAGCGGTTAAATAAAGATTAGTATTATTGTTTTTACTTTTTTGAACGCGTGAAGTCGGCATTGACAAGCACGAATTAATATATAAACCTTGGCACAAGTTTTATCAAATTTTGCCCCGTTTTACTTATTTTTGCAAAGATATATACTTACTTAATGTAAAACTTACTGTGAATTATTAATTCATAAAGGGTTACTTCAATCAAAGACTTATATAGAAACATCTGAAATATATTATGATTTTGGTTCTCAATTAATTTAGGTAAAAACGAAGAAAATGAAGACAGTTTTTTTGTAAATGAAAAATTCTATATGGGATTTGATACAGTAAAATCCCGCACAGTTTTCCCGTTCAATCCGGTGTAAGCCTGCCTCTGTTTCGTGTGTGGGTGAAAATGGCGCTCATCCCCCTCTACTTGTTATTTCAAATAGGGGAGAAAGAGAAACTCGCCTTCTTCTTTAACCGTTTTTAAACTAAGGGGCTCGCTCAACCTAGACAAAAGGAAGTGCATTTTTTACAGGACCCTATTTTGCACCCACTTTTCGTGACCAGCTGTGCAATCAATCACTCAGTTCTTTCCCCTTATTTTATACCAAAGCGGCCTAAACCCTTTTTTTATCCATGCAGAAATTTTGTGGATTAATACAGAATTACATAGCATATCATATCCCTAAAAAACTTTCCTGGCTATGCCCCTTCTTCATAACAATCAGCTTTTTAGCAAAACAATTTGTTTCAAATTATTCCCAAATGCATATTGGTAGAAGGCATAATATTAAGAAAATTAATGACACAAAAAAAAATTAGCTTTCTTATTGAAATAGTAAATAATGATGAGTACTGATTCAAAAGTTTTTTTTTTTTGTTTTTGTTTATGATTCCCAGGCACTGCAGTCTTCTTACTTTTTTTTATAAATTCCTACCTTCCTCAAGTAGCATTAGGCTATTTAGGCTTATAAATTTTAAGAAAAGTTTTAGTTAAATAGCCTAATATTTTTATGGTTTGATAGGCGAAACCTTAACATCTAAAAGGACCATTTAACAATTGTTAAAGCAGCAGAGCATTTTAGTCTATTATTTATAGAGGTAGCATACATGCCAATTTGTTAAGGTGAAAAATCTGTAATTCTAACACAACATATCGCAGTAGCGCTCTTTTTACCGTGTATGGATAACATACACTATAAACATAAATATATTTCATATAACATAAACATAAATGAATACATATTACTTTTTAAAAATGTCAAATAAACAAAGAAATTATTTGCTTATACCAATAAATATATATTTATATTAGATTGTATTGAAAAATGCTGCTGAACAAGACATAGCTTTTTTTATTCTTAAATTATCAAGGACCTGCTCACAGCATTTAGCATTTTGTGAACATTTTAATACTAATAAGTTTTTTAAAGTGTTATTTGACACAGAAGATATGAAATCCGATTTTTTTTTTTTTTTCAATTCACTGAAGACTCTCTTGCATTTTGCATTGCTATGTGGAATAAAAGAAGTCAAAATTAATGAGACAAATATTTTTATTTTGCACACTTACCACAACAGTATTTTGGGGTATATTTTGAGATAGAGAATATTTTTTAAGAGAAAACGTTAGTTTAAAATGTAAAAAATACATGTGATGGCTAATAAATTTAAATTTTAAAATAGTTTTGTATCTTTTATGATTATGTTAGCTTAGATAAAGTGTCTGCAATGAAAAAAAAAAATAGTTATAAATTTCTTGGTGGACGAATCTTATTAAAGAATGAACAAGGGTGCATTTGTTGGCAGTTCTACGAGCACTACATAAAGCTAGCAATTCTTTCCAAATTAAATGTCTTTAGATAGAAATTAATATGTTTTTGGATGTCTGATTAATGGGAGAAATTTGATTTTTAATTTTCATGCTTACTGCTTCCTATTATTTGAAATAAATTGCATCTTTTGAAAGGAAACCTGGATTAAAAATCAATAAAGAATGTACAATGCCTCATAAATTTAAATTTTAAAATAATTTTTTTACATTTTATGATTACATTAGCTTAGTGTGTCAGCTATCAAAATAACTTACAGAAACAGTTATAGATTGATTGGTTGACAAACAATGCTAAAAAATGAGCGAGATGCATTCTTTAGTGTTTCTACCTGCGCTAAGTAAAATTAGCTCTTCTTTACAAATTAAATGTCTTCAGATGGATATTAATGTTTTCTATATCCAATTAATGAGAGAAATTTGATTTTTAATTAGTATGCTCACTGCTATCATTTTGTTTGAAATAAATATTTTTTGGAAGAAAATGAAATTAAAAATCAATAAAAAAGATGTAATGGCTCGTAGATTTAAATTTTAAAATAAATTTGAACATTTTACGATTATATTAGCAGAGTGTCAGCTATAAAAATAATTTAACAAAACTGTAATAAATTGATTGATTGATTGACGAACTATGCTAATGAATTAACGGGGATGCATTCTTTTGCATTTTTTTCTATGTCTGATTAATGGGAAAATTTTGATTTTTAATTAGCCTGCTTACAGCTATCATATTGTTTCAAATAAATTGCATCTTTTGAAAGGAAACATGAATTAAAAATTAAAAAAATAAATGTAATAGCTTATAAATTGAAATTTTACAATAAATTTGTTTATTTTATGATTACGTTAGCTTAATTATAATGTCAACTATGAAAAAACAGTTTTAAACTTATTTGTTGCTGAACAATGCTAAAGAAGGAAAGAGATTATTCTTTAGCATTTCTACCTGTGTGAATTAAAACTAGACCTTCTTTAGAAATTAAGTGCCGTTGGACAGTCATTAATATGTTTTTGCATGTCTGATTAATGTGAGAAATTTGATGTTTAATTTGTATGCTTACTGCTATTGTATTGTTTAAATTAAATATCATCTTTTGAAAGAAAATATGAATTAAAAATGAATAAAAACATATAATGGCTCATAAATTTAAATTTTAAAGTAATTTTGTACCTCATATGATTATGTTGGCATAGATAAATTGTCTGAAATGAAAAAAAAAAAAAAAAAAAAAGTTATAAATTCCTCGGTGGACCAATCATGCTAAAGAATGAACAGGGGTGCATTCTATCATGGTTCTACCTGCACTAAGTAAAACTAGCAATTCTTTACAAATTAAATATTTCTAGATTGATATTAATACGTTTTTCAATGACTGATTATTGAAAGAAATTTTATTTTTAATTAGTATTCTTACTGCTATGGTACTGTCTGAAATAAATTGCATCTTTTAAAAGGAAACATGAATTAAAAATCTATAAGAAAGGTATGTCTGATAAATTTAAATTTTAAAATAAATTAGCACATTTTCCGATTACATTAGCATAGTTAGTGTGTCACCTATCAAAATAAGTTACAAATTCAGTTATAATTGATTCATTGATGAACAATGCCAAAAAATGAATGTTGATGCATTTTTTGGCATTTTTACATATTCTAAGAAAAACTAGACCTTTTTCCCAAATTAAATGTGTTTAGATGGGCATTTATTATATTCTTTTATGTCTGATTAATGGGGAAATTTTGATTTTTAATTAATACACTTACTGTTATATTGTTTGAAATAAATTGCATCTTTTGAAAGGAAACGAACTAAAAATTTAAAAAATACATTTAATGGAACATAAATTGAAATTAAAAAAAAATTTTGTACTTTTTATGATTATGTTAGTTAGTCAAAGTGTCTGTAATGAAAATAACTTAAAAAAATAATTATAAATTTCTTGGTGGACGAACGATGCTCAAGAATGAACGGGGTGCAATCTTTGGTGTTTCTATTGGCACTAAGTAAAACTAGTCCTTCTTTACAAATTAAATGTTTTAGATGGAAATTAATATTTTTTAAAATCTCTGATTAAAGGGAGAAATTTGATTTTCAATTTGAATGTTACCTCCTATGGTAACATTCAAATAGGAGTTCAATTTGAGTTAAATTTGAATGTTCATTTCAATTTTCAGGAGTTCATTTCAATTTGAATGTTACCTCCTATGGTGCTGGTGCACGTAAAATCCGTCGTGGCTCCAAAGTCCTCCAAGTTGTTAAACGATACCTCTGGGGGTGCCGATTTCAGGGGGTTGGTCCCTCCTCTGGAATTGGTTCAAAATTACAGGACCCCGAGCTAAGATGGACTTCCTCCCACTGGGGCTCATTGAAATGGAAGCCGCTTCTTCGGCCCATCGCCTGCCTATATAGGGGATCTGTCACCACAATGCGGTTGCCAGAGGGCATTAGCAACAACAACAACAACCTCCTATGGTAGAGTTTGAAATAAACTGCATCTTTTAATAAGAAATGTGAATTAAAAAATTTTAAAATGCATGTAATGGCTTATAAATTTAAATTTTAAAATAAATTTGTGCATTTTATGAGTACATTAGCTTAGTTAGAGAGTCAGCTGTCAAAACAACTTACAAAAGTTCTTATAAATTGATTGTTTGACGAACAATGCTAAAGAATGTAGAAGATGCATTCCTTAGCTTTTCTAACTGCTGTACGTAAAATTAGCTCTTCTTTTAAAATTAAATGCCTTTAGATGGATATTAATAAAGAGTTTATACTCATTTTTCAAAAAGAAATTCAAGGAGTTTCTAAGGAGTATTAAGGACCCCCAAAAAATTTTTAAGGAGTCCACATTTTTCTGGAGTACCAATGCAATCTTAGGTTAGCAGGAGACTTTTTACATAACTATGATTGAGCATTACAAATATGTTTTAACAAAAATTACAACCCAAACTGAATAAGAAAAATAGAGTTTTTTGAAGGCATGTCCCCAAAAAAATCTTAAAATGAAAGACAAAAATTAAAATTTGCACCTTTTTTATTCTGTTATTACACAGTTTTCTGTAAGTAACAAACTCTAAATTAATTAAAGAAATATAAATTCTTCCATCACTCGGTCATGGTCACCAATATCCGGAAGGTTGCAGAGGCTGTGCACTTCATTAATCGTGGTTGATACTATAAATGCAAAATTAAGGAGTTTCTAAGGAGTCCCACATAAATTTAAGGAGTTTTAAGGGCCCTAAATTTTGTAAAATGAATTTTAAGGAGTGTATGAACTCTGCCATGTCAAACTGCCACAGTTTCACTAACTCCCCCCCCCCCTCAAGCTTGACATCATTTGTGTATGGCCCCTTATCCAATCTAATCTAAATTGAAATGTACTGTAATTTTTTTTTCTAATTACCGTAATCTATGGAAGAAACACCGTACCCACAAAAATGAGCTTAATTAACTAGAAAATTATCAGAAACACCGCACATGTGATCCCATGCTTGCCACACTGGGACATATTTTGGGAGGGGGTGGATAGACGGTAAAAAATAAAACATTCTATGGGAAGGAGGAAAAAGAGAGATAAAGTATTTATTGCTATTTTACGAAGCTTACGACTTTTATTTTCAAATAAGCAGTGCCCGATTTCATATATAAGATATCAATGTGTATATTCACAAAGACGAATTTATGGAAATAAATAAATAACTTGTAAAAAAAATTCCTGCATTCGCAAAAAGTTCGGACAGTCTAGCATGCTGTGTCGCCGTTAAAACGGAAGAGCAAAGTGTGAGGAGAGGGGAGAAAGTAAACAAGCTCCAGTTACAGTAAATATTTTTTTTCCGAATGGCCAGCTGTTGATTACATAATAAGCTTGCTTCAGCAAAGGTCAGCTTTCAGATTGTTTTAAACTGAATGTTGTGTGATAACTCTTGATGTTCGTATTTATTTATTACTTTTAATATTTATAACATTGGGATTTATTTTAAAAGTACTCAATGTTTCGTCAGCATGCCAATTAGTCAGCAGTGTTTATTTGGTAGAGTGATCCTGCACAGGGTGCAAAGCTGCATGGTGAAAAAACACAAATAACTTATAGATTAACATTTTTTTTTGGAAGGGGAAGGGGGATTAGACTCACACCAGGCACAACATAGACTAGTTTTGGCTGAATTTCAGTATTTTAAGAATAATGAAAGTTCATATGAAAAATATGGGTGCGTTTAATCAAGAGCAGCGTGATTTTGTGGTATTTTATAGAACTTTCATTAAACTTTAATTACAGCTCTAAGATTTAGATATAAAAGATTTACTTCTATTTTTTTTTTTACTAAATTGAGGAGACATCGCTTGGATTTATCAACCCATCCAGAGCACATGACATGGACCTTTCTCATGGTGCTCCGACGTCTCACTTTCTCCAAAACTGGATCAAACCACTTTTCTATGGGGGTAGGTACGCATTTGGATTTGTTATGCTGTGCATGTTAAGAAGTAGGTTATCTTTGGTGGCGCCATCTTTTGAGACATTATTACTAAGTATTTTTTATGATTTTTTGTTAAGATCGGTAAAAAAAAATTAAAATACAGTAAACGCCCACACCCAATATATATGCCACACTTACTATTTTTTAACTTTTATACTTGTAAATGTCGTAGCATTTCTTCCACAAATGACAGTACGTTTTAGATAATAGTTACAATGTTTTAAAGGTATAGTTATGTACAAATAATACCTAGATACAGAGTTAGAAAAAAAAATTGGTAATAATGTCAATGATTAAATTGCATGCCAATAACCTCATTGCAAGTTATCAAGGAAATGTGGCTGTAGACAATGAATACGCAATTAATTCAAGAAATTTAGAGATTTTTAGGCATATACTTGGTTGCCACAGGGCAAAAAAATCCTAAAGTAGTCAGAAAATTTTATTTTAACAGAAAAAGTCCGGGAAAACTTCAAATTTTTGATAAAAGTCTGGAAAATCCTGAAATATGAACTTGAAAATTATCTGAAGTCTGCATTTATAAATAATTTTTCATCTGTCGTATGTCTGGAATGCTGCAAATATGACTTGACATAGATGGGCAACAGAGGCATGCATACATAGAAATTTTTTGGGAAAGCCCAACTTAAAAAAATAATAATGTAAACTTTTTTGCTGGTACTGTTCAGATGGTCAGAGTTAATTTTTAAACAAATTATGTACAAAATATCTTGATATTTTCAACTTTAAGCTACATCACAAAAAAAAAAAAAAAAAAAATTACTACCTGTCAGCAGCAGAAAGACTTGTGTCCCAATGCACACCATTATTCGTTTGCTTTGGATTAAATACTGCTTTTCTTTTTAGAACAGGGATCTAAATAGTTCAAATTATATTTATTAAAATCATGCCATAAATAGTCATAAATATAGCAGGAAGTCAGAATTTTTTATTCAGCCTAGTGGCAGAAAGTTTTGTAGTTATCAGCGAGAAGCTTTTAGAATATCTTAATCAATCTGCAAAATTTTGCATGTACTAATTTTAGTGGATAATTCACACATAAAAACAGTAGTTTTTAATCACTATTCTTGTTAAATAGTGTTGACTCTGAAAAAAGTTTAACTTTTAAACATCAAAAAGAAAAAGTATTAGGTTGTAATGAAGGTTTCCTGTCACTGCAAATATCATCTGCACAAACAGTTCACGTTGGCACGCTTGCTTATATTTTGCCAAACAATTTTTGGTATTTGAAAGAAAAATACTGTTTTTAGAACATTGTATTGTGAAATCTGTAAAAAATATTGTCATCATTAAGTACAAGGCGTCTGAATTGGAGCTATCACGCTACAGAATTAGGACAATCATTTACTCCCAGTTCTGTTGCAAAAAGTCAGCTATAGAATGTCACCGAATCATGTGTACAGCTTTAGGTACTGCTGCAGTATCATATGACACTGTGAAGGTTTGATATAGAAAGTCAAAAACAAGGACTTTGACATTCATGAAACACAGCACTCTTGGCTGGCCTACTGATGTTGATGTGACCCGTCTGCAAGAACTTGTGGATGATCAGTATTCAAACCCTCGATAACTGGCTAAGGAGTTAGACGTTAGTGCCATAACCATTAATTGCACTATGCATCGTATAAACTTGATGTACAAATTCCATTCATTAGGACCTGCACGATCTGACTCAAGCAGAAATGAACAGACATGCTCCGACCTGCACTAATTTGCTCAAGTATCAATGCAAGGACAACATTCTAGACCGGATTGTCACGTGTGATGAAAAGTGGATTTACTTCAACAATTTAAGCCGAAAAGGGGGTTGCCTGCACCCGTTGAGACTGTCGGTAGCGTCCCAAAGCGAAATTTAACCGAGAAAAAGATCATGCTTTGTATCTGGTAGGATTGCTCTGATATTATCCAGAAAGAATATCTGGAAAAAGGTAAAACTGTCAACATCAAGCTGTACAGCTAGATGCAGTCCATGATGATGCAGCTATCAGGACAAAATGTTGAACTGAGTTTTGGTGCAAGAAGGTACTGTTCCATCAAGATAATACAAGACCATATGTGTCTGCATTCACTGGCTGAACTCTGTACAGACTCAAATGGGATCGTTTGCCACATTCATCATATAGCCTCGACATAGCTCTTTCAGACTTTTACACTTGCTGACACTTGCGAATGTGGCAAAAAGCTTAAGGACTGCACTGGGTACAAATAACCCCAGCTACACCTCTGAAGCAAAATGTTACTATTATTTTTAATTTTGGAAAAAGCATAACATATTTCAAGTGCTATATTCAGAAAATACTGCCAATCGTTCGATTTTCAGATCAATTTCTGGAAATCCCACAATTTCAGAATCACAAAATGTAGTTTTGCTAAGATACTTTCTGTATCATCTGTAATTATATATGGTTAGTAAATATCTGTAATAATTATGAATAATGTGTAATAAGAAAGCTAATTAAATGGTATAAATCGTTCAAAAATAAAGGCATAATTTGCAAGTGTACAAAACAATTAAAAATATCGAGAAGAGCAATAACTATACAGCTGGTGATGAACTCAAGAATAATAATTGTTAATAATTCGCAACAATGTATTTATCAAATGGAAACACCGATATTTGAGGGAATTAAATTTTTAGATAACTAAAAAATTTTTAATTTCCCAACCATATTTTCTTCCCTCAACTCCTAAGTGAACTGCATGCATAGTTTTGGCAATCGAAGTTTTTCTCACTTGAAACAGCAATAAACAAAAGATGCCAGAGGGGGCATTTTTCAAGTTATTCTGCTCATATAGACCATGGGACAATGGCCCAATAAACACATGGAATTTAAATTCCGTTTGCCATAATTTGGGACTGCACAAATTTGTTATTGAAACGTTTTAATTGCTGCAGTTTATTATTAATTGCAATGTTCCCACACTTAAACTTGCACATTGTTTTAAAATAAGTCAATTATACCTGGAACTATATTTCTGTCCTATTTGCAACTAATCTTCGAAATCACCACGAGATGGCGCATTGCTAATCTCATGAATTTTTTTTTTTTAATGCTGCTAACTAATAATATACTCTTTTTTATTTCATATTATGCCCTAAAAAGGATTAATATGACAATAAATACAGTTCATGTTTTCATTTCGGTTTTATCTCATCACTTATAAATGTCCATTGTAACCTTCCGCTATTTGTTTACATTTCGGCCGGATGTTGAGCAGACGATAAACAGACATTTTACGAAGATTTTGGCCTTTTGTAATGAACGTTTTAATTGTGAAAAATTCCACTGTTTTTTAGAATATTGATCTTGAAAAATACACATTAATATTTTTATATTTTCGTTAGAATAAAATTGTTTTCAGGAAGTTGAAAAAATTAAAAATATTTAGTTTACTTACAAAAATATACTAGTTTAATTAAAGGGTTCAAAGGAAAACAAATATATATATATATATATATATATATATATATATATATATACTTGGTATATATATATATATATATATATATATACCCCAAAAAACTTACTTCGACAAAAATATAAATAATTCACACTTTCAACCAACTATTTTTCCATCAAAATGAATCTTTGTTGAGTTTTTTCATAGTATTTATTTTCCATAAAATATGACAGAAGGAAAACATCTGATGGTTTCCCTTTTACCCCCATATATCAGGATACAATGAAACAATAACACTCTAAATAATACAGTGCAAAAATCAAATTTAAGCAAATGTGTTTTATTTACATTAATAACAAACATCAATGGGAGAAAAATATAAAATCTAAATTGTAAAAAATACTACACTAGAGGCATAACTAAAAGTATAATAGTACCTTAAAAGGTATACTTTTTTAATTAAAATGATATACTACAAACGCTAAATTGATACAAATAGCAGATCGATCAAAATTAAATAGTAGAGTTCTACTGATACACAAAAAATTATTACTTACATTAATTTTATTCTGAGCAGTCACTTAAATCATCAGTTGAATCTAAAATACATCTTTCATTGTTAGAGTTTTGACAATTACTCTCACAAGAGCAAAACTCTGAACATGCGGAATTATTTAATTTGCAAGTACATTTTTTAGACATACATGCAGTTTTAAGGCATGCACACGAGATGTGTTTTCGCAAAAAATCTGGTGCAATAGGCAGAGTACCCCACTGAATAGAAATGTTGTCATCTATAATCCATCCATGCTTAGATGGGCTTGGAGCCTTCATATAATTTTCCAAACACCTACGATAAATATTGCATTGGTAATTACTTCGTTTTATATGGAAAAGTAACGAATCAAAGTTCGGTGGCAATGTTACATCAATTTTGAATTTCAGTTTAAATATTTTAAACCTCACATCATTAATTTTATTGATCCTGGGATAACCATATAGATCACAAACAAAGGATTCTAGGTTACTTATTAGCTCATCATTCAAATCCCAGGAAGAGCCTAGTTCCTTAAACATTTTAATATATGCAACGTTCGACGGCATCATTTTTAATGGTTTTATTTTTTCCTTGCCTTTAAAAGCACTGCAAGTATCACATCCTGTGAACACATGCAGGCTAACCAAAGCTGAACAAAAATTAGTGCCCAACATTTTAGCAATTTCAGTTATATTTTTTATTTGTATGGAATGAGAAGTACCCATTATTAAATATATATTCACAGGGAATTTGATACTCATTGCTAATGAAAGTATGAATACATCAGTATCCACACTTTTAATAAAAACAGCAGGAAATGTATTTGCAGCAAAATGGGCATGCAAAAGAAGTCTGGTGTCTGCTTCTTCATGGTCATTAGATAATTCTATAATTTCTTTAACGACAATAGTTTTATCATTAGGCAATATCATATGACAAACTTCACCATGTGAAAAATATATCTCCACTGATTTAAAAAAAAAATAGGATCATAAAGTATCCACTGTTTAAAAATAAAATTAACTAGATCTTCTTTATTTTGACCATTTGAAAGGTATTTTTTAAACTGCTTTGGTGTTTTCTGATTTGGGTTATTGATTTTTATTACAGTTTCTCTCCCACCACTTCTACGTTCTCTCTCACTATTTTTTATGCTTTCTGTAGGATATGTGTCAGTGACAAAATGGACAGTTTTGCAATTATACTTCTGGCTCACACTGATAACATATTCTAGGAGGTTATATGCCAATTCTCCAAATGTAGCAGGCATACTTTTTAATTGTTGAAATACTGCCATTCCATCAAAAATAAAGCAACTCTCACTCGGTAAATTATTTATAGCAGTATTACTATCTGCTAATGCAAGGATACCATGAATTAAGGTGGACTTGCTATTTTTTACAAGTGAACCATTGTTGTCAGCTATTACAGGTGGGTACTGATTTAAATTATACGTCATAATAGTTTTCATGTCAAGAGTTGATGACTGTCCCATAACAATTATGCGTGCTAATAAGTCAGAATTTTTTAAGACTTGCTGATGATTTTTATCTTTGGAGACAGTTTTTTTTGCCATCACTAGAGAAAGTTAAAAGCTTTTTCAGTTTTATTGGGGAATATATATCCATATTATGGTTTTCTAATAGCCACTCAGTACGAAAATTCTCATAAGCATTTTTGCGTATGAGAATGCATGATTTGCCTATGTCTTCAGCTTTGGATAGGTCTGACTGAAGAGAGTCCGAGGCATATGCTCCACTAGAAATATTCACCAACACATCTTCCCTCCATGTAAAAAGATTTACCATAGACGTTATTGTGCATATAAAATTATTAACCATAACCTCATGTTTCTGAATTTCTGCTGTACTTAAATCTTTCTTGGCATATTCTTCTTTGGTTTTACCCGAAAGTTGCTCACATGAGAGACAAATCTGAGCTCTTAAATGATGTGAAAGCATCCACCTGTCTACAGCAGCTGGATTTCTAGTGAATCCTTTCAACCCACCCTTCATTTTTGAGTCGCGATTTGCAGTTTGTTCAATCACTTGATCCATTGCAATTCCACAAAAGCCGTAATTATTTTGTCTTTGAGCGACAAAATTCCCACTGCAGAATTCATTGTATATACGAGGATGGGTTTCAGGTAAATTCAACATTTCAAGAAGATAAACAGGTAAATACCTAGCATAGTTAACATGGTCATAGCTAAAGAACCATGGGATCATTTCTTCAACAGCTGCTAGATGTAAATGCCAATCAGCATTTCTTGTTGCTCGTAGAAATCTTAGTAAGCAGCCAACCATGTCTAAATAAGATACCCAAAATGCAAAAGTTAAATTAGTTTTGCAAGTTTTTGCAACAAATTCATCAAACATTTTCGAAATCGATAAAAATTTTTCAGGTAGCTCATTTTTTTTCAAAACTCCTACCTTATAGTTGTGGAGGAGTTGCAGCGATACTTCCAAACAATTCATCTGCTCTTCAGTAGAAACAGAATCCAAAAATTCAGTCCACAATAATCTGCTTAGTGCTTCAAACATTATTTTATGACAGCGTACACTACGATTATAACATTTACCACTCAGTACTCCATTAAGTAAACCTTCTGCAACAATTCCGGACTCTATAAAAATATCAGACAGCCCAGCATCTTTAAACCATTTTCCTATGACAGCAATAAAAGATATTGATGTGTGAAATTCACCCAGACGTATTACAAGAGGTTTTTTTAATTTATCCTCTTTCCAGCATATCTGTTGGGCTTTTGAATAGATGGCTTGATCGAAGACCAACACAATCTCGTCTAAATGTAATTTCTTGCACATATCTAGACTTTTCATTAGGATGGCATTAACAGTAGAAAATTCGGTTGGATTGGCTTCTAAAACAGGAAGATACCTTATGTTGTTATGTCGGGAATATTTTCATCTTCCAGCATGCAGTTAAAACCAGTCCATCCTGGGAGCGGCTCTTTGTGATTTTGAGATAGTTTTGCTTTAGACACTTTTTCTGTTTTTTTATCGCATGTAATAATTTCTGGAATTTTAGGATTGCAACGCTGTCCAATAAAATAATTGGGTATATTTGTCACAGGTGGATCTATTTTTCTTTTTTTTGATTTTCTGCCAGATTTCAATAATTCATGAGTTGAATCATTCTGAACTTTTTGTTGAATAATGATTCCATTTGTACTGTGAGTAGTGCCATGCCCAGTAACAGTTTCTTCAGAAAAATCAATATTATCCCATACCAGAGTAGCGAATTTGTTTGGAGCAATACCAGCTGGAAGGGAATCGGCAGAGTTTAGTTGCATTTCAGCAAGTTGAGTATCATACTCAAGTACAGCTGAGTGAGAAATGCAGTGGCCTAATCCGTTTAAAATGTTTATTATACGAGCTGACCCAGTAATATGCCTCACGGCCATAGCTAATGATAAATGTTTCGGAGTTTGTTTTTTACCGGCAGAGGATAAATATATCATATCTTGGGCAACTAAAAAAATTTTGCGTTTCATGCTTTCAGAAGTACTGACAAACATGTCCGTTTCTAATTCGTCAGTTGCACCAACACACCATGCTAAAAAATTAAATAATAATGATGGAATCATTTTCCCCGCAGACATTTCATTTAAATCTTCAGCAGTAGGTGGCCATTTACACTGAAGTGGTGGGCTATTTTTCAAAATATTGTTTATAATTAAAGCAGCTTTATACAGAATTGACTTTGTTTCACTATCATAATTAGTTACAATTTTATTAGGCAGTACAGCGATTTCTTCCTCACTTTCAACTGTATCAGTTTCAGTCGAATGAAAATTATGTTCAATTAGAACAGGCTGATTAGATGTAAAATTACACAGGACAAGTTCTGAGAGATTTCTTTGCTTCGGCTTCACAAACAGAATTTGTGGAAAATCTCTCCGAATCCATCTTTTTAATTGTCGATTGGAAACTTCACATGCTTGAGTGGGATTTACACTTTGAAAAGTAGTGTGGAAAATTCCTGACAGTTTTACCATTGAAAGAATTTCACAGTTTTTTACTATTCTGTTTTCTACAATGTCACAGAACAGGGAATAAGATGCAGAACAAGGAGGTTTGGGATCTGTTGAACCAGGTTTTTCTTTAATGTAGGTTTTGTAGCAACTTTTGTGATATTTCACTTCTTTAGCAATACAGTCAATGCCCTGTATTTTGCAAAGCAGTGTTTCATCTGATTTTTTGGTGGCACTTTCCAGTAAAGCTTTACTCGCTGAGAAAGTCTAGCACAATGCAAGTTTTTCTTTTTGATGAATGATTTTCTAAAAAGAACTTCTCTTTTGAGCAAATGACACAAATGTCAGGAAAGATCCCTATATGATCGGACATTGTTCCTTTGGATCGTTTTGGGCGAATTACGGGTGTGTCATTTTCAACGGGGGTAATATTTCCCATTCTTGTTTTTGCATGCTGGATTTTCGCTTTATCAGTAAATCGCATATAGCACTTTCTGTGATATGCATACTTGTTATCGGTCCATTTTCTGAAGTTCTCATCGTCCTTGAACCCTTTTAAGGTATTTAAATGCTCAGACACTCATTTTTCATTGCCATCAAGCGACAACCATTCTTGCGCACACTGTCTTAATTTTTCGAAGCTTTTCTCGGATAACAAAATTAAATCATCACTTGCATCATCTAAAATATGAATGCAGCAAAATGGGACGGCAGTAGCACCCATTTTTATGAGCTTTTGCACAGTTAATAATAAAGATAATTACAGCCGGGAAGAACGATGGGATGTCGACAAACGAACGTAAACATAAACAAACCGCCTAGCACGGAGTGATATGCAGAAAAATTGCGGTGTAAATAAATAATAATGTATAATTTCACTTTATTTACATATTATTAGTTATTTTAATGACATGAAATGAATTAAAAACTAGCATTTTACGATTAAAATGTTATTCATTTAATTTAGTAAAAAAATTTGAACACGCCATCTGGTGGCCTATTTCATGTATAGCTGCAAACAAGACAAAAATATAGTTCGCAATATAGTTGTTATTTTATATAAAACGTGCACCTTTAAGCATGGGAACATTAATATTTAAGGTAAAATTTAACAATTACAATAGTTTAATCCCACATTTGCGTAGTCCCAAAGCATGGCAAACGAACTTGGAGAATATTAATGTTCAGCCCATAGTCTAATACTAATGAAAACAAAGATAATGAAAAATGCAGTAGCAATAAAAAGGCGTTTCAAAGTAATATCTGAGAGAAAGGTCCGATTTTGTAAGCAGTAATTTTGTAGAAGGGATCGTTTTCAATCATCCTATTTTTATGAGGGGTCACAAAACAAACCCAAAATGGTGTATAAGAAATAAAAAATGGTGATCGTTGGCAAATAATAATAAAAATAAGGAGAGCGTAGAGGTGGATAAAAGCTAGATTCGCTCGTTCCATTTCACTATGGAAGGATTGCACTTTTGACCTCCATGCAAACTCTGCTGTGCTGCATTTAGTGATATCATCACGGAGCGGAGACAGCATAATGAGCTGCTGCAAAATGTGCCCGAAAGTTGCGGACAGTTAAAAACAATTTTTTTTAACGTGATGACAAAAACTGTCTGTATGCAGAATTTTGTGCCTGCAACATTGTCGCGATGTTTCTGTCATGGGGTTAAGCAAAACTAAAAATAAAGGAATGAACTGACGGAGAGAAAGGAAGCAATGTTTAAAAATTGGAAGTTCAGCAAGAGACTAAAGTAAAGCCATTCGTTGAGAGGCAGAATAGCAAAAGTTAGTTTTATTTGGTACAGTATTGGACCCTTTATCCGGAATTCCAAAAATCGGAAAGTTCCAAAAACCGGCACTTTCCCCAATTTGTTTTTTTTTTTTTTTTTTTCCTCACTGATCTACAAACCATATTTTTTTCCACTACGTAAAATCTCGACTATTCGGCGTTCAAGTAACCGGAAAATTTCGGCTCCCCCCCCCCCCCTTTGGGGGGAGGTCTTCTCCAATGACTAATTCCTACTGTGAATCACAGCTGTCCAAACTTAGAACGGGGAAAGAGGATGCAAATTTCTAACTGCTAGACGCTAGAGGTTATCAATAATTCCACGAATCGTGGTAGTATAAAAAAATAAACAGACAAAATGCTCACAAAACAAATATGACAGACACACGTTACAAAAACAAAACAATTTACAGCTGTGCCAGCGAGCACGGAGAAAAATCAGCTCCGTACCGATAGCCAAAACAGTAAAAGTGCTGATTACATATTTATAGCTAGTGAGTCCCGACCAACTTATTTTGCCCATCTGCATTCCAATGATTCAACAGTGTTATCTCTGAAGAGAAGGTCGAGAGGGAAGGTGGGGGGACAGAGAAAACATTACTGTTCATATTTATTTTATTAATCATTCTCTTAGTTTAAAGAAATTGCCGTTAGAAATCGATAAAAAAGTGGTTTTATTTTTAATTTACTATTATTTTTCTCCCCAACGATGCAATGGTATTATTGCCTTGTAACACTGCAATATAAATGAATATTATCATAAATACAATTTAAAACTTTGTTAAAAACACACAATTAAAAATAGATCAGTATGCACGTGTGTACCGATTATTTTTATTTATGAGTGTTTTTCAACATGCATTGATTAACATTCGAAAACATTTCCGATTAGATTTTCCCCCCTCCCCCCTTAACAGCTTAGTTGACAAACATTTTTTTTACAATGCTTAACTATCCGGAATTTTCACTTATCCGGCATTCGGCATTTCCCGTGCTTTCCGGATAGTCGAGCTTTTACTTATTTAAATTGTGTCCTTTTAATTAAACATTTTTTCCTTTTCCTGTTATGGGTTACGTTACAGCTGCGTGTGTTAAGGAGAAAGCAGGCAGGTTATTTCTCTATTTCGGCGTGCCTCAGATTGTTTCAGTATTTTTGTGGGGAACATTGAAACAGCTAAAGATTAATAAATGTTGAAACAGAATAAAAAATAAATGTTAACTTTTCTCCTCTCAAAATTGTATATGATCTAATTGTACGGTCTCGTTTTTATTAATTTTGTTTCGTAATAGTGGGCATTTTCTCAACGTATTTTCGTAATTAAAGCTGAAAATTCGAGCTGCTTTATGGGGAGCTCCAATTACGGAAGCCAATACTTCCGACAGAGATTTCACTAGTTATACGCATATTTTTTTCAATTAGTATTTCTTCTTCAATATTTAACCATATTTTAAAAGGACTGCAACTGATTTTAATTGTCATCACAATGATGTTATCAAGGGAGCGAGCGAGGTATATTGTTTTTGGCCATCACGTAAGCTATATAATGTCTACCGTCTTTGTAATCCATATGCGGAGGCGAGTGTGCGTAGCGCCGGGAGCGGGGACCATGGTTCTCTCCCATAGCGATGGTTCTGCATATCTGACAGAATACGTGGATACTGCGATTCGCAGCATTAAAGTTTTATTTTACAGTAAGTTTTGATAAATTTAATTATTTTTATTTTAAAATCTATTATGAATGCCTTACTATTTACATAATTATATGCAGTAATTATCATAAAAGCTACTTGTACTTAAAGACCAGTTCTTTTTTAATTGTACTGTGCACAAATGGTTAATTTTTCGGCAGCAACCCGAAAACCGGCAAATTCCATAAACCGGAATGAGGTCGGTCCCGAGGTTGCCGGATAAAAGGTCCCATACTGTACTAATTTTGTTACAACTAACAAAAGTAATTTGTGGTAGTGTGTGCATTTGCTGTCTTTTAAACACAGATTTTCTACACAAAGCACATTCAATACTACTAAATGTTAATTTTATTATTTCTGGGGATTTCTATTGCTGAAATACAGGAAAGTTAAATATTCTCAAATGCACTGTCGTTTCATATAAGAGCCACCTCTTATAAAACATTTAGTAGCAGTTGAAACATTGTGCTATTAATTTCAAGGAGGAAAAAATCAAGTTATGTATGGTCAAACAATATACTTAACATTATTTTCTGCAATTTCATACAGTAAAATTATACTTCTGGTACAGCCGAATGTTCAGAAAAATAGTAATTTGAATAAATTTCAAGTTATATAAAATAATTGAGGAAATAGAAAAATTCTTATAAGCCACGTACACAGATATTTCTCGACTAAAAACATATCATGGTTTTTTTCATACCTTACTAGGTAGTTTCTTCTGTTCAGTAGAAGTACCAAGTTTTCCAGGACAAAGATTCAGTCTACATTATAAAATACAGAGTTTTCAAACTAGCAAAAACAATAAAAAAAAAAATACTGGTTATAAGAAAAATTATCAAGTTAACTTACCGATGTGAAAATTTTCTTTCATTAGAACCAGAAATATCATTTCCAGAATTTGCATTCTGAAAACAAATACACAAACCATCAATATAATTTAACACATAATAGATTATTTTTAAGCCTTGTGAGGTACACTGAGAGCTGAGAAGCAACTCATAAGCAATAACAAAATTAATCACATACAACACTGAATGAAATAACAGTAAATGTGATCAGTGAATTAATCATTCAAAGCACCTTAAAACACATTTAGAAAAACTGATATTGCTTTAAGGATTTCGGACTTGCATAATTTGAATTGTCGCAAACACACATCTGCCATTTTAAGTAACCTTACTTTAATAATGCTATTGCACAAAAGTACTCAATAGTGGCAATTATGTTTTTAAATCAAGGTCAGGATGGATCACAGATATGCCTGATCACTAGGAATCTTGCTAGTACTGTGATGGGATACAATAACACCTACCTAAAAGAATGCTCAAAATTTGTAGTTATTACCAGTGGTAGCTCATGGATTATTTAAATGGAGGTTCACAAAACAAATTTTGAAAATTAAATATGCAGATATGAAGCATCTTACAAGTTAAAATATCCTTGCATTTTCAGCAGTTAAAGGAAAATAAAGCATACAACTAAAAAGAAAATGAAAAAAAACCAATGTATTAACTAATTGAGCATAGCAAACAAAGCAGAATTTGGAAGAGAATCACAAACAATGGTCCGCTCGCACACTAAAAATGTGCGAACGGAATGATATCTTCATTGCCTTACAACTCCAGCTTTTCTAACTGCTTCTGTTCTCACAAAATAGGTATAAAAGACATTTCTCCAATTGCACGTGCGATCAAGGCATGGATTGAGGGAAGATCCGATGTTTTATGCTGTAGCAAAAGTGTGTTAGCTATAATGAGCATATTCAATATTAGTGGGAGCGGGAGCAGAGAAAAACTCTTAAATACACAAAAATTTAGCAGTGTACTTAATACTATATAGATATTTTTAATTGGATTTGTTAATGCATTTATTTTTTCCTTGGGGGTTCATGAGTTCAAATCGAGCAGTGCTCTTTAACCTTTTTATCGCCATGGACGTGTCAGCGTTTGATAATTTATTGCGAACTGCTGAGGCAGTGGGGGAGGGGGGCAGGAAGTTGATTATTGATATAATAATATTCGTTAATGCTGATGTTATTATAATTTTAGGAGTGAATGACTAAGTTCATTTATTTTTCGATAAGAAAACTCGTTTTATTTATCCGTTTGTTCATTTTTTCCCCCTTTCAGGAAAGTGCGTTTACTTTCAATTTTATGACTGCAATTTTAGTTCATAATCTTGAAATGTTTTATGCACAATAAACTAATTAAAATAGTTAAGAGATTACTTCTGTTACATAGGTATAAATTAGCACAAACCCGAGAGAAATACAGCACTTAATAAAATGGAAATAATTTAATGTGCCTTGTACAGCCCGGTACCATTTGCTCCACAGACCGTTACTGGTCTGCAGACCGGGGGTTTGGTGACCACTGAAATAGAGGAGTCGCCACTGGTTATTACAGTGAAAAACATTAATGTACACTACTATCATGTACACTGCTATCTGGCTTTAATTTTTTCCAAAAATATACTTTTAATATTAAACATATAAATAAGACTTACGGGTCTTGTGAGTAAAGGTACTTTTCCATTTAACCCCCAAGTGGGAAAGTTCATTATTTTTTTCATTATCAAGTAATTTGACAATTTTTTCATTACCATATTTTTTCAGCAATTTTTTATACCACCAAAATTTTTTGGTGCATGGTTTGGCACTACACGATGAAATAAACATGCACTACTCAATGAAATCTAAGTAAAACACGTACTCACCTTTACTGGCAACACAGAAACAATCAAAACAAAATATATTACTGAACAAATGAAAGAGATGATATATCTAATACAACGTTGTTCAGGATATGAGTGATAAACATTGAAAAATTGGAATACATTCAAAATTCAAAACTTTTTCTTCATTACACTTTTAACCCTCTGACGGTCACACCCGGCTAAACGGCTTTACATACAAGCAGCCAGCTGGCCAACCGAAAGAAAATACCAGTTCTTTCGGTTGGCCTTGCACGAGGCAAATCTTTTTAGGACTGCTGGACAATAGTACGGGAGGTGCGAAAACCTCCCACGATCTTCCTTATCTACTTCATCTCGTGGGAATTCTTCAATCTCTTTTTTCTAGGGAACAGGGATTTTGCAAATAAGGCAGCAGCTTTTCTGAAGTTACTGCGATTTTGATAGCCAGTTTGTTAAGACATGTTTTTTCTGAGATCTGATTTTGCTTTTCTTTTCTGGAGTTAGAAAATGAGAAATTAAAAAAAAATTTGACTCACGAGGAGATTGAAGCGATTTTATTTAATGATACCGATGAATCTGATTTAGAATCTGAAGATGATGGTTGGGGAGAGAGTACTTCATTTGAGAATGGGGATTCGATCCTAAAAGATACAGCTTTAGAAGAGCTTGAAAATACTATGAAAGTTGTTCCAAAAATTTACCTGAAGAAAGTCTAGAAATTAATTGGTGTCTGGATGTAGATATTAACAAAATTGCATTCCCATCATTTATTAGCAGCGTTGGGCCTGCTCATATTCTGGAAGTTGGATCTACTCCACTGAAATTTTTGAAGCTTTTTTTAACCGATGATGTGATGAACACAATTCGTGTTAACACGAATAAATATGCAGAATTCTGTGCTAAGAAAAGAGGAAGTGAAGATAAAGGGTGGACTCCCATCACAAATAACAATGAACTGTGGTCATTTTTTGCTGTATTTCTAATTATGAGCATAAATCACCTTCCCAGAATCGAAGACTACTGGTCCACTAATCCTATCCTAGGAAATGAAATGGTGAAAAGAATTATCGCAAAAAACAGATTAAAAAAAATCAAGCATTATTTTCACATTTCAGACAAAGACTGTGAGAAAGAAAGAAACGACGATAATTTCACCTATACTCAAAAAGTAGAGCGTTTTATTGGCCAAATAAGAGAAAAGTGCTTACAGCACTTTAAACTATATAAGGCAATATCCATAGATGAAGCACTAATCAAATTTAAAGGGTGACTAGGAATAGTGCAATATATGCCTCTTAAACCCGATAAAAGAGGCTTGAAGATTTGGATGATGTGCACATCTTATTTGGGATACACATTAAATTTTGATTTGTACAGCGGAAAAAATAGCAAAGTACATCGATCAAGTAAAGGATTGGGTTATGATGTCGTTTCCCATTTGTCAAGTAGTTTAAAAGATAAAGGACACAAAACATATTTCGATAGATTTTTTACAAGTGTAGACTTGATGATTGATTTACAAAAAAAAAAGGATTATCGGCATGCAGAACTGTAAATACTAATCGAAGAAATTTACCGAAACAATTAAAATCCCTTAGGCTAAGGGAAAAAAACGAGAGCAGAACATATCAATGTTATAACCATCCAAGTCTGCTTTGTACAACATAGTTGGACAAAAAACAAATTACAATGTATCCACAAATTCTAAAAATGAAATGTGTGAAGCAACAAGACGAAGAGGTGCCGAAAAGAACATTGTTCCATGCCCATATCCATTTACAGTCTACAACAAAAATATGGGTGGAGTAGATCTTGCTGATCAAAGGCGGATCAACAAAATGGTGGTTTTATTTATTTTCCTTTCTCTTTGAAACTGCAGTTAATAATGCTTATATTATTTATTTAACATCAACTACCCTCTACCAAAGAAAACCTTCCAGTTATATGATTTCAAACTAAAAATTATAGAAGACATGGTCAAAGAAATGAATGTAAATCCAAGAAAACGTAATTTGGAGGACACAGAAAACCACCAGCACAAAATGCAAAAAGTAAATGGAAGGAAAAGAACATGTCTTTCCTGTAGAAGGAATGGAAGAAAAACTTTCTCAGGCGGTAGTGTGGAAAGTTCCTGGGAATGTGGCATTTGCAAGACTTGTTTCTGCAAGAAATGCTTTATTTAAAGCTCTCTCCCCACCATCAGAAAAAACTGCCCTTTTTAAGGCAAAAATTACCCAGTGATGTACTAACAGCTTTATATAACTAATAAGCTTTATTATACTGAGGATAATAAAAATAAATTAAGTAATTTTTCACTGCCAAAACAAATTTTTAGGTGTCATTATTTTTCAAACTTTTCATGCTGATTCAGAAGCATAAAAGTAAATTTTTTTCAGATTTCGTCCTAAACAATATGCGCTATAATTCCACAAAACATATTTTGAATTTAAATGTTTGAGTGCAAAAGTATAACTTTTTCTCTCTCTCCCAAACAACATGGGCACTTGAATAAAAAATTTTTGGAAGTATTAAAAAGTTCAAGTTACTATTTAATTCAGATCTCTCATCACTAAAAATAAGTTGAGAAGGATACCTTACTGTGACAAATGTTGCTTCCCAACTTAGGTTTTTTAATGTTCTGACACAGCCCAATAACTGTGCAAATTCCAAGATGGGATCATTCGAAGACAAAGACTTAAGGATGGAAGAAACACTGATCACAGAAGAGGAGTCTTCTCAGCTTTTAGAGAGCGAAAATATGAAAGTCTATATTGAAATCATATGGGGAGAAAAATTAATGCTCTATCAGCAATAAAATTATTGGAACAAAATACCATTCTGCGAATCCTGGATAATAAATTTATACAGCAGGTACAAAAATTTTCAAAAAAGAAATTTTACTGTTACGCATTGATAAAATAATTATCGAAAAAATGCTTTTCATTATTTTTTTACCGCGTTATTTTGAAACAGTATTAAAAAATCGTGTGAAAAGAGAACGTTATGCAGACGGGTACGGGTGTACGGGTATGCAGAAAAACATAGAAAGCAACAGCTGCCTAGGTTGTATAGTGGTTAGAGAGATATTCTACCACAGCACGGGTCTGGGTTCGATTTCTGACGCGGACTGGGGTGTCATTTTGTCCGTCCCTTCATAGGAGGCAACGCTGGTCTACGTACTAGGTGCCACCATAATAAAGAGACCAGTAATACTGGGATTGATAGTGGTTAATGCCTATAAACGGCAAGTGCCCTCCACTATTTCTATTAAAAAAAAAAAAAAAAAAAATAGGAAGAAACATTGGCTACAATAAAAGCCCGAAATTCACCAATCTGCAAAATAAAATTAATTCTTTGTTAGCTATTCTGATGCAAATGTTAACGTTAGGAGTAAAACAATTTGGTAATTTAAAAATTCTGATTCGATCGAATAAGCTTCAATTACGAGTGTTAGAAAAATAACTACCTTCACTACGAAAAATAGATATTTCAACTAATAACACAGGCCTGCGAAATTGTAATTTTTGAAAAATACAAAAGATGTGTTTGCTTATTTTTATATTATCTGGTGTGCTGATTTCGAAAATGGCCTCATTCTTTTCCCATCACATCAGGATTTTTTGTTAAATAAGTATCGATATTTTTGTAAAATCCTATTTGAAAAAGAATTCTCACGAACAATTTTGCATGTACTATAAAGCAGCACTAGTTTTATCCATTTAAATCTATGTAAAATAATCTATTCTTGGTGAGGCAAAATGATTTTCCATGATTTCATGTTATTATTTGTATTTTATTGGTTTAAATGGATGAAACCCCTGTTGCCAGATCGCACGAGTTGACTCTGGTCGAGAGAACAGAAAGTTACCCCGATTTTAAACTTTTAAAATCAAATTATGGTACTTTTTTGTATTATAGAAAAAGAATCACCAGTATACTATTTTAATCTGTTTTTATTAAAGTATCTTACTGATAATATTAAACGATATTGACCAAGAGGAGCAAATGTATGTATATCAATATTGCAATTTGAAGCAAATTTTAAACTTAGCAAAGAACAAAACAAATAAAAAAAATTCTATTTAAGTACGTACTCTTTTTCCTTTGAAACTTCTTTTCTACGTTCTTCGTTTATGTTTAATATCAGGCCTATCTCGTGTAAACATCCAACAATAGTCAACGAGCATATTCTTGTCCCATCTTCCTTGATATTTACGCTCCATATCTTTGATGTCTTGGTGGAACCTCTCACCCTGTTTTTCGCTGACTGATCCTAAATTCTCAGGAAAGATGTCCACATGTGAGTGAAGGAAATGCATTTGAGACTCATGGAGCAACCCAATGCATGAAATTTGTCCACCATATTCATTACAATTGTTTTGTAGTCAGGATGCTTGTAATTACCCAGAAATCTACTAACGATATCTTTGAAGGCAAACCAAGCTTCTTTTTCTTTTGTTGACATGCTAGTCTCAAATTCTTTATCCTTCATAAGCTTGGGGATATTTGGACCAACAAAAATTCCCCCCTTCAACTTGGCTTCGGATAAATATGGAAACTTTTTGCACAGGTATTTGAAACATTCACCATCTTTTGGAATTGCTTTAACAAACTGCTTCATTACACCTAACTTAATATGGAGAGGGGGTAACAATACTTTTACTGGATCAAATAGGCTGCTTCTGATAACATTCTTCATGCCTAGTTCAAGTTTCTGTCTTTTTGGCCATTCTTTCTTGACCCAATGTTGACTCTTATCACGGCTGTCCCACTTGCAAATAAAACATAAGTACTTTGTATAACCACCTTGTTGACCAAGTAGCATGGAGATAACTTTCAAATCCCCGCAAATGGTCCAACCATGGTGGACATATTTTATTTTGGTAAGGACAAGAGACAGGTTTACGTAGCATTCTTTTATAAATGCACTGAGTGTCCAACTGGTACAGATGCATACTGGTTTCCGTGATGAAGAAGGACAGCTTTAAGACTCCTTTTCGAGGAATCTATAAACAACCTCCATTCATCTTTATTGTAAGTGATATTAAATTTGGTCATCAATCCAGGAACATCAGAACAGTACACCAGATTTTCTTCTTCCTCAGAGTACTTAACAAATTCCTTTTCTCTATTCCTGTACCAATAAAAAGAGGTTCCCTTGGCCAATAAGTTTTTTTCTTTTAATTTGGAGCCCAACAATTCAGCGGCCTCTTTTGAAAGGCCCAGATCTCGAGTGAGATCATTAAGCTCAACCTGAGAAAGAAGCTGAGGGGAATCACCTCCAGAGGGCTTATATTCAGTATCAGTGCCAGTAACTTCTAGGTTTCTGGGTCTGAAGACCCTGAAGAGATAACTGGCAATTCAGTCGGAGGCAAAGGCACTGGTACACCGGGCCCATGAGGAATGGGTCGAATGGCCGATGGAATGTTATCAGGATAGGAAATCAGTTTGTAATTTTTCCGGTTAAACCCACGAACATGGCAGGAACAAAAGTAGCAATCATCATAGTGATTTTTTGGTTCCCTTCATGTCATAGGAATTCCAAAGCGTAAAGCAGGCTTCTTCCCTTTCAACCAGTTTTGCAGATCATTGAGACACTTCACACAAACTTTATGAGGAGCCCACGATTTGTCCTGGTCTCCGAGTTTCATGCCAAAATACGCAAGATAAAGTTGTCTAATATAATCTGTAATGCTCCTCATACGATTTTTGATAACACTATATTCACCGCATATATAACGAAAGTCATCTAGCAAATTTTCACAACGTCTCGAACTCGAAGCCATGCTTCACGAAAATCACAGAGAAAAGCAAATGTTAAAATTACTTCTGTGATGTCCACTTGTCACTATGTCAGAGAATGCGTGATACTATATAAGACTACACTGCTAACAGGTCAGCGAACCAACAGGAAGATCTGAGATAAGGATTTGCGCGACGCTGTTGGTTATAGAGGTACCGCGACGTGAAGGGAGGGATGGTGAAGGTGGGGGGGGGGGGATCACATATGGTTATTCTGTAGGTTTCAGTTTCACCCTGGTAGAATGATGGTCAATCACAAATAAATAAAATGGCCCAATATAAATCTATGGTCAGGCAGGGAGCGAAGAAATTAGACCCGAAACATTTTTATGGTAAATGTTGATAAAAATCCAAATAAAATCAAATTTTTCAAAAAAACGTGACCTGATAGAAATTTTTTATTACTCTTTTTGAAATCAGCATCAAAAAATATAATAAGTTTAGCTTTCAGTTCCCTTGTATTTGTTTCATCGCAGGCCTGTGTAATATATATATATAACTGCATGACCTCCTAAGGTACTCCTAACTTTAAATATAAATGTTCAACGGATATTAGAAAAATATTGTTTTCTTATATAATTCGTGCAGCATATGTTGGTTGCATAAAATTTAATACCGATTACATTTAATAAAGGGTGTGAAAATCCCTTGTTCGGGCCCATCGCACGGCCATCGATTTAACAGTCTGGAGTTTTGGACAATTTTCTAGAGATGTAGTGTGAATACGCGTTAGAACCTCTTAAAAAGTCCTTCGCCCAAGGCGCTCCTCCGGCAGTTGCTCCTCGTGTAGGCTTGCCATAACGCAAAACATTACATTTAATTGTGATATAATTTGCTGATTTCAGTACGTAAAAATGAATGTTCAGTTATTAAATTTTTCTATTATATTTCGCCAAGAATTATTACTTCTTTAAAAAATACGTAATCAAAATTAAATTATATTGCCATTTATTTAAAACGTGGTTTTTGCGATTACGGAAGATGCAAGATTAATTTACAGAATATTAATTGATCATGAAGGTGATAAAAGTATTTGTTAACTGGACACACTAAATTAATTTGACTAAAAGAAAAAAACCTGTTTGGACATTTTTTACGTAGTAATTTCGATTTATACCTAAATTACAGTGAAAACCATAGACAAAATTAGCACAAACTGAAAGAAATTCATTTGCGCTGTGTGATTCTTCTTTTTCCCCCCACTACAAAAAATACCAAGGGGAAAAAAGAGACGTCAGCTGACTTTTTTTTTTCCCTCCCACGAAAATTTCCCTAGACTTTCTTCGGAGCGGTTATCATAGACGCCAGCCCTCAAGGGAGTGCGAATTTTCACCACCACCCGCAGTGAAGGTCTTTGTGAATACCCATCAGATGGTTTCCGAAAGGTGGAAGGAATAATTCTTTGATTTTTGGCCGGGGCTGGACTTCTGAAAGCTCTGAGAAAAAGCTCTGCCGAATGTCAAAAGATTAAATAATCACCCCCCCTTCCCACACAAAATAAAAAAAAGCAATGCTACACTACTCCAAAACAAACTATGAATTTTATTTCTTTTGCGCTGGAAAGTGCTTAGCAATTGACTTAAGTATACTGTGAAATCAGAGGTGCACACAAGATTTTCTCTTGGGGTCCAGTCCAAAAGCTGTGACACCAACCACCACAACCGATCTTAGATGGGTCAAGATGGTGCACAGGGAAGCCAAATTTAAGCATAAGGTTTGTAAAAGAGGGTGGCCTATTTTAATTTGCCTATGAGAACCCCGATGGTCAAGAATGAGTTATGAAAACCACCAGAATTTTATTGCTGTGACTGATGTTACATATACTTTGTGACTGATGTTACATTCACATAAACATGCTATAATTATATATTATTTCTTCTTAAAAACAAAACTACCAAATTTACTTTTTGAAATTGTATTAATCTAGTTTAATCATAACATATAAATCATAGTAATGCTTACTGTACATTAACATTAAAAAAAATAATGTTGTTAGTGTATTTCACTAAAGGGTGATTCCATGGAACTAGAGACACCAGTAAAGAAAAAAATATAGAGAATAATATAAAGAATAATAGTAAAGAATAAAGAATAATAGTTATTCCCCTATAAAGTAAACATTTGTGGATTTCTATAAAATTATGCTAAAAAGTTGGCAAAACACATTTACATATATTTTTGTCTTTAGAGGTGTAGAAAGTTCATCTTGCTTTCTAAAAGAAATCAACGGGTATGTATGAAGTCTTATTTTTTTATTGAAATTTTGTTCATTTATGAGAAGATTAGACAAGCGCAGAAACCTTTAACTGCAATATTTGCCTTGAGAACAGTTTTTATAAATTAGCCCTAGCATTAATGTAACATCACTCCTAATAACATAAAAAGTCGTAGTTCATTAGCAAGTTGAGTGTATAGGCTGATTAATTTTATTTTTTACAACTATGCGAAAATTCCGAGCTGGGAATCGAACAGGACTGCCGCTAACGTATGTAACGTAGCATCTGGGTTCGATCTCAGCTCTGATTTTCACATAGTGGTAAAAAAAAATTAATCAGCTATACACTCCAACTTGCCTAATACTTGAAAGGTGATGAATCACTTTCTAAAAATGTAGTCGTAGTTTCATTTGTGAATTTTAAAATTAAGTTATAAAAATGTGTAAATGTGTATTATAAAATATGTGTAACATTAGGCTCATTTCAGTTTTTCAATTAGAAAGCTACTTAAAAATATTGGGGAAAATAGCACTGACTGCTGCTGAAAGACAGAAAAGGTGATGTAAATTAACGAATGAAGGAAAATATGAAGATTATAAAAACAAAGCAGAAGCAATAAAAAGCCAAAATAAAAGAAGAAATGGTCAGCTAAATTACCTCAGTCAATTCACAAGAAGGTAAAATGATTGATTTATCTTTAAATTAGAGAAAATGTTAGAAAAAGAGTATTCTGGATTGATTGAGGTAATTTAGCTAGGTCATTTCCTTTTTATTTTGGCTCTTTATTGCTTCTGCTTTGTTTTTCTTTTAAATTTTCATATTTCCCTTCATTCTTTAATTTATCTCTCCTCCTTTTCTGTCTTTCTGCAGTAGTCAATGCGATTTTCCCAATATATTTATGTAGATATCTAATTAAAAGACAGAAATGTGACTGATGTTACATATTTTGTATACGTTTAAAATTCATAAATTGAATCAATATTAAATATTCAAAGGACTAATATTAAAGATATCTTCATAAAGGAAGAGAAAATGACTTTATGTTTTTGGGACTAATTTTATTTAAGAAAGAAAAACTTTTATAGAATTTTGTGACTGATGTTACATTAAATATTTGACCTAATTTACAAAAATTGTTTTAAAGATAAATATTGCGTTAAAGGTTTCTGCATTGGTCTAATCTTTTCATACATAAACTAAATTTAAAAAAAAATAAGATTCCATTCATATTTGTTGATTTCTTTTATAAAACAAGATTAACTTCCTACACCTCTTTAAGACAAGAACGCATGCAAAAACAGTAATGTTGCCAAACATTGTGTATAAAACTTTTCAAAAGGTGTTGTTAACTATTTTAACATCATTTTATAGAAATTCACATATTTTTACTTCATAGGAGAGTAAAGTTTTACTTTTTTATAAGAAATTTTTTTTTGCCATTGGTGTCCCTAGTTTCATGGAATCACCCTTTTATGTTTTTATTTATTTATCTTAACTGCTAAAAATAAGAATTTGATAAGTTATAACGTACATTAAAATGTCAAAAATGGCATGATGATTTAACAAAGTTTATAACTCTTTAGGGAGGGGTCCAGACCCCCTGGACCCCTTCCTTGTGTATGCCACTGTGTAAAATAATAATTTCAATCTAAAAATGTATTGTTATTAACATTAACTGTTTTTCACAATTTCAAAGACGAATTCTTCACGCCAGCAATATATAAAGCAAAACATACCTCAGAAAGTCAAAACTGTTTTCCTACATGTTTTACAATCACATTTCGATAGTATACAGTCTTCTCAAAATACAGTTTCATAGGAAGGGATAAACAGAAAAATCTATTCTCTAGTAAAATACCATATTATTTTTGAAAAAATTAGCAGCAACCTCTCTTCTGCTGGTAACCTGACTTTCAGAACTTGAGATAAATCAAAATACATTTTAAAATTAAATATAAATATTGTATCACTTTGAAAAGGTTTACAATTACAAGAATAAATGAAACTAAAAAAATGGCTGTTTCTGTACACATCTCGATGTAATCAAACTCAAACTATGCAAAAAAAAAAAAAAAAGTAGGTAGCACATGAAACATTTTTTAAAACTTCAAAAACAACAAATAAAGAAAGCACTCGTGCTACCTTCTGAGGATGAGATAAAGAATGATATCAGAATACATTTTAAAGTTAAAAAAAGTACCACTCTCTATACATTAACACATTCAAGCATATATGAAACAAAAAAAAAATTTTTTTAAAGCACACAACCCTGTGTAATTAATTGAACTATGCACTTAAACATAAAACCATATGTCTATACTTTATATGCTTTTTCAACATGTAACTATAAACATGCAGATACAATCATTCCATGAATACAAACACCACCATTGTATTCCATCTTTGTACAAGTTTTAAAGGATACAGGTTGCACTAGTACCAGAAATAAATATTGCCAAGCTTCACTATCTGTTCAAAAAAATTGCCAACTTAACCATGTGGGTGGGAAACAGAAAAGTACCCTGAATCGAAAATATATACAGATACCATAATTTACAAATTGTTTGATAAGAACAGCACTTTTTAAACTAATGACTTTAGCTCTAATTTTTAATTAGAAAAAGTTATATACTGACATGTTGATACTGCGTATGTTTTATAAGTTGCTGTTTAAAAAATGACTTTTTTAGGATAAAACTTTATGAAAAAATTCAATGAGGAAATGAAGTCTGACCTTCTAAAGGTCATTTACAAAAACTGGACATGTCCATAATTGCTGCAACAATGTCATAACTCAAAAATCGTGATTTTTGAGTTGATACCATAGGGTCAATTGCAATGCACATCATTGCAATTAAAATTAACCCTATAGATTTATGATAAAGAATTTTATGGTATTGATTAAAATTTTCAAGATATTAAATATAAATAAATTAAATACAAAATTCAAATTTTATACGATCCATACAAAAAAAATTTGCAGTTAGTGAAACACATGCATACATTAATTAGGTGATGTACACAGATATAGAAATCTATATTTGAACAGTCAATATTTTTTAAGCTTTGAAAAATGGCACAAAATGGCTATAAAATATTGATATTTTATTTTGTCCTGTCATTTGTATTGTACAATGTTTTTTTTTTTTTTAAGTGCTAACTTTTCTTATATTAAAAAAGAAAAAGATAAAGAAAATTAATAAATTGTTAGCAACAAAATTAGTTGCATGCATGACTTTCTAGGATTAAATTTACAGAACTATGCAAATATGCATAACAAAATCTAAGATGGGGAATCCAAAAAAATCAGCTGAATTGCTGATTGTGAGAAAGTTACATTTTGTATAAATAAAACCTGGGAAGCTTATCAAACATAGAAGGAGCCAATACATTACACATCAAACAAAATCACGCATAGCACAAAGCATCTCATGAAAGTCCCAATTCTCAAGTTTAGACATAGCTCGACCATCATGAGAACTCACTCTATATCATGTGACTCACTCTATATCATGTAATACAGTGTTTCTCAACCTGTGGGGTGCGACCCCAAAGGGGGCGCAGAGCGTTTGCAGGGGGCACGAGAAAAACAAAAGAGCAAGTAGTGATGCATATTTTTAAAAAAATCATCTTATTTATTCTCATTTTTACTCAAAAATATATCCATTTTCACTTAAACTGCCCATTCAAACTTTACTGATAACATCATTTTATAGAAAATTCGACTAAATGTTCATTGTTAAAGATTAAAAAACAATGTATGCTGAAAAATGTGGGGGGGGGGGGACAACACTAAAAGGTTGAGAACTGCTGATGTAATATAAAGGTGAATCAAATGAAAAAGAACAGCAGCTACAAAATAAAAAGGTATTTATTTTTAAATATAATTATCAAATTCCACAAGTACTTGTCCTACTTTTGCAACAAGCAGTGAATACCTATCTTGTTCGTAGAAAGAGTTTGGCTGAAAATGAAACCACTTTTGAGTGCAATGACCATGACTTCGTTGTTTGAGTCAAGGCTGTACCAGGGGCATGGACCAGGGGCATTTTAAATTTCTGGGGGGGGTCCCCCCCCCCAGAAATTTAAAATTTTGCTAACAAAATAATTAAGATGAAGTCTTTTTGTACAAAAACTCAGCCCTTTTCATCGCTTGGTCCCCCTCCAAAATTTTTGGACCTTCCCCAAAATTTTTTTCTGGGTACGGGCCTGGTTTGAGTGAAAACATAGGCCCTTCCATATTATTTTTAGCAGTCCACAGATGTAAAAGCTACATGGTGAAAGGTTAGGGCTGCATGCAGACGGCACAGCAAAGGTTTTTAGTCACTGAGAACAACTGAAGATTTTGTACCTCCTCCTATTTGCCAAAATGCAATGGGGAAGGTTTTATATGCAATTTGGTGCAGTACCTGGAGACAAATTTCCCTCCTTGACCACTGTATGGTGGGTGTTTCAACACACTCAACCAAAATTGCACCAGCATGCTCAATGCATGAATGACCACATAAAGCCATGGATTGTCATGGAGCAAAATCATTCCAAAAGTCAGCACATCTGGACACATGGCTTTAACTGCTGCATATGAATGTTTTAAAGGATAGAGCAGTATTCATTAATGTTCATCATTGAGCACCAGTGATCGATCTAAGATTTTTTCAGAAGAGTAAAAATACTCCTTAACCGTTTTAGAAGGAGTATTTTCTTATTCACAGGAGTAATTAAAGCAACGAACAATTATGCTACATTTTCAAAAGCATAATTAAATTGCATTTAACACATAAATCATAACTGATTACACAAGCTAGGTACACTGTTAGTGTTAACTGTAAATTTTACTGTTTACATTAAAAGTTATAGCAGATTTCAGAGAGTTGACTGTAAATAAAAATCATTTAAGGGAAAATCTCGCCCCAATCACAGATCATAAAACAGAATTTTATATGGAAAAGCAATGTGTAAAAACATGCATTCTGAAATTCTTAAGGCGTATTCAAAATTTCTAAGGCATGAAATATGCATTTGTCCTGTTGCTCTGTGATCACATAGGACATATTTTTTCTATATTTTAATTACTTTGGGTTTTCGTCATCATAACGTATTCTTTTCCCCTTCATGGGGCCCCTTTGCAATGCCACAAGAGTGTAACTTTATTTCCTACCTTTCGCTCTAATCAGCTGCGAAATAAGAATAAAATAACAGTCGACGCCACGCTTCTACTCAATGCTCCTCCAGAGTTTTACTCCCTTGCTCTCGCAGCTGAAATTGTTTTAAGTTTTTCTCTTATGTTGTGTAAAGAAACATCTGCTGCCATCTCGATTGTTCTGGAAAAATCGAGACTCTCTCATCTATTGGGGTATGCTTAACGGCCTTTCGCAACGGTCACTTTTAATCAGTTGTGGAGTTGGAGCTTGTGTGGCGAGGTCCTCACTTTTAAGTGGGGAACCTTAGCCACCGGAACGCAGGCACAAAATGCCATGCACGCCATAATAATTTTTAGAAGTATGCTTCCCAAGTTTTCGTTTTTTTATTTGAGGGTATATTGTAAAGTTTCAAAATGTTTAATCCAGAAATTTTGTGATGTTCAGATGGTGTAAAATAAAAAGATATGACTACAATGGAGATGAGTCTTGCTAATTATTTATAGTCAACTTACTGATTTTTGTTCGCAAAGTTTGCACTTTGTGTTCCAGTTTTCTGTGTGCTCTCCTCAAAAAGGAAAATGAAACGACGAGCACTAGGAAGATGGATGCCTTTCCACAACAACATTATGGGGCAACAATTAGTTGGCCACCTCCTTCTTTTCTTTTGTGAACCTCCTTTGATGTACCGCTATCTGTGATGATTCCCAGCGTTCTCGTGAAATCGAATTTAGTTTGCTCGCATTCAAGAAAAATGGATGTGGTGTTGCTTTAACAGAAATCTTTTTACAGTGCTACATTTCGCTAGCATATATCGTTAACACGCACTATGGATTTTTGACACATTTTTATTTTTGATACAACGCAGTGTTCTTCAAGATTCTTCATAACACATGTGACAACAAATTACATACCAACCGTCTTTTACAATCACCTCCACAACTTCTTCACTACAGCATCTACAGACGTTATCGCGATCATTGTTAACCACAGTCCAAGAACTCAAGGAAAATCATAAATATGATTTTGCTCTTCTAACACACAGTTTTGTTACACTCACACATGAACAAAATTATTACTACCTTGTTTTCATTTGATGCACTCTTATACATGATGATAGCATTTCCTGATTTTGAGTGATAAGAATTTATCAGGAATCTAAATACTGCTTCCCCACTGGCAATTTTTGAGGGGTTTCAGTCCTACAGTAAAATGAACTCTTCTGTAGGAGAGGAAGAGTCAAGTCTCTTCTCATCATAACCAAACTATAGTTAGCAATTAGTATTATTATGTTTATATTGACTGTTTTAGTAAATCAATCCGACATTCTCTGCAAATAACAATTAAACAAATGTTAATACAGTGAATTTTAACATGCAGTATGATTAATTTGTATCACATTCCTAACAAAACATGGCTCTGTAACTTACCAAAGGTTGTAATCTTACACAATTATTCTTTTTACCTTTCTGTTTAGTTGGCTCAATATAAGTGTTTAATGTAACAGCTTTTTCTGAAACATTCTTTTCTACATGTTGTTTCATAGCACTTTTATATCTTGATTTAGAGTAAGAATCCCAGTAATATACAGTCTGCACCATAACTTTATCCAGAAAGAAATATATGTTTAAGAAAATATCCACATAACTTAAACAATAACAACAGAATATCCATGAGTGTGAAAGTACACAGGATGTCTCAAAAACACTGACCTGTGTGCTTTTATTCTTTTAATACTGATCACAGACAAATTACAATGTTACATAAAAAATGGTATAGAGTTTTATGATACTGATTAAAATTTTCAAGATTAAATATAAATAAATACAAAATTTAAATTTTTATATGACATACACAAAAAAAACTTGCAGTTAGTGAAACATATGCAGATATTAATTAGGTGATAACAAAATTTCAGCCTTTCATCATAAAAGGGTTCAGATATATGAAAATAAATATATGACGACTTAAACCACTTTTCAACAGCTTTTGAAAGAGAAAATCAAGCGAGGAGATTGCATTTTAGTGGGCTGTACACAAATTATGAAAGCAAACAATGATTGAATAAAATACATTTATATGTATAATACAAAGGAGGGGAAGATATTATAGAATACCATTTAAATAAATATAATTTTTCAGGTTTTTAAATAAAAGCCCCAAAATCATCACGAGTACATACTATAACTAACTATAATGAAATATCACTTGTAAAGAAAAACACTATTTATTTTGTTGTCACAGAAAAAATTATTTTTAAAAAAGTTGAAAATGGAGGTTAATATGAAACAGTCGGGTAATATGGAAGAGGTGTTACAAACCCTCAAAAAACTAATTATGCTCCATATAACGCAGTTATTTTTAACTATAAAACTATATTTTTAAGATTATGTTCGACCCATTTCTGCTTTGAGCCTATTTGCAAAGGTTGCATATACAGAGGGTGTTCACACATTTTTGGAACGATTTTGCAAAGATATATATAGAAATAAATATAAGAATTTTATTCTCTAATGTATTCAATCTGATAGCCCTTTCTTTGAAATATCATATTACATCTTGATTTCCAAGATAATAGTCCTTTTCTTAAAACATCAAGGCAGATATTGTTCCACTCCTCCTTCACAATCTTCCAGAGTCCACCTAATGTTTTGGGATGCCGTTCATAAAGAGCTTGTTTTAAAAGTTCAAATGCACAGTAATTTATAGGAGACACGTCAGGGGACTTGGGTGGGATGCATTTAAAGGGAATAGCTTCAATTCCAGTTTCATTTCTCATTTTATAAAAAAATAGAGCAGTAGATTTAGAGGTATGGCTTGGAATTTTATCCTAATGGACCTAACACAGTGAAAATTGTTTGGATAAAGGGATGGAATTTCTTGAAAAATAGGTGTTAAAATATACTTCTGCTAGTAATCCGAATTACTTTTGACATTTTTTTCCTACTTTCTTTATTGTAAGTTTTCCATTATAAGAAAATCCAGTAATGATCTTTTTCTATTGCAGTATGTATCCAAGCTTCATCAATTGTAACTACCTATTTCCATTTTTCACCGGCCAAATAATTTTAATACAACAAAGATATGCAGAGAAACATGTTTCGGCATTAGGTGATGAACATCGTGTTTTTTTGCTTTGGTTAACTTTAAATCGGATTTTATAATTTTGTTCACAGTTCCTACAGAGATAAAGATTTTGCGATAGTTCTTTGGGTAGTTGGATTTTCCTTTAAAACATGAGGTGCGACTTTAGATTTAATAAGAGGTGTACGTACCTTTGTTGGGTATACATTTTTTGCCTTTTCCCCAGTGAAATATAAACTTTTGACATTTCTTTCCTTTCATATTAATTATGTCACTTATTTTACATAACCATGATTTTGACATTTTTTTAAATAACCGAATAAGAGTATTTCTCTTTGGATAGCGTAAAAATATAGCCTTCAATCCATTGTTTATTTTTCAGCGACATTTTAAAGCAAAGAATATTTTTAATGCTGCAGATGATAAATAAGCCTTATTACAATTTGATGCCAATCACATTTTTATTTTCGAATTAATACTTCATGGAGAAAATGAAAATCATTACAAAAATGAGTGAACACCCTCTGCATATTCTTTCTCTTCTCTGGTAAAACTAAGATATGCTTACAGAGAACAGCTGAAGCATTGAATCTAAATTTCCCCTCATTAATCTTCGAAGAATCTTCCGTAGCAAAAGATAGATTCAGATTCTTTGTTTTTCAGTCCTTTAGTTGATATCATGAACTCCATTACAGATGACACATTTACATCAAATATTATACAATATTTAGTATTCCATAATAATCAACAAGCAATCTAGGAAAATGAACATTTGAACTGATAGACGACTCAGTTAAAAAAATGACCACAGTATTGTTACAATAACTTACTTTATATGAAACAATTTCAAAAAAAGAATTAAATTTAGCTTTTACTAGTAGTTTATAATTTTAAATTCAAAAATTTCTTAAAAAGAAAGCGGAAAGAAGCTATGGCCATCTGTAAAACTGTGTACAAATTGAATGTTTTAAATATTTTTGCGATGATTTTCTTTTTCTTACAAGTATGTTTTCTGGGTTTCATGCCCCACCAGTATGACAATTGATGAACGGGATAAAGATTACCCTAGTCCACTGTCCTCTTCTAGAGTAACATTAATGGGTGCAAGTTAGGGCACTTCATTTATCTCCTTGAATGCTGAACTAATATGACTATAAAGTTTCATTCACGGAGAGATAGCATTTATTTTCAAGCAACTGGGGATGGCTGGCTGCAAAATGTAAACAGGACTGTCTCTTCTTGTTTAAAAACTTGTAAATCTGTCTCATCTCGCATTCATCCCGACACAACACTCATGAAATGTTAATAAATTAAACGAAATTATACTATGCTGCCAGATACGTATCGTACAAATAGAATTCCACCCACCCTAAGTATTTACAAGCAATGATTTTCCCATAAAGGGAATGGGAATATTTGATGCCGTATCTTGGCATCAAAAGTACCGAACAGGTAAAAGCAAATAATACACAAATAACAATTACCTTAGAAAAAATTCTATTTAGAATTTTTCTTCATACTAATACAAACGAGGACTTCTCAACATCAGGGGTGCTACATCACATACTGCTCCTCTGTAATTTTAGACATAACTAAACACTCTGTTGTGACATGAGATTGATCAAGGCAGTTATGGTTCATGGGCAAATGAAAATAAATTGGATCCCCTACAACCCCTCTCCTTTTCAGTAAAGAATTTTGATTTTCATATTCTGAAAAGTTTTAAATATTTATTTTCTTTTTTAATGCTATTCATTTGAAATTTTTTAAAAATTAAGATTAATGAAGAAAACCAGCATCTGAGATATAGGGAAATTCATTTAATAATGAGCCATGCACACCTGAGAAAACGGCAGTTACAACTCCAGCTCATTATGTTTTGAATGCACCTTTTAATTAAATTTTCACCGATATGATGACTACTAAGTTATAAGTATGCAGCAAAAGAGAAGGAGGAGAGCAGAGTTGAACACATATGCAGAGTGTGTGCATGAGTAGGGGGGGGGAGGGTGCATTTTTCAGATTTTATACATTTCCCTTACTATTACAATATTCACTATTTTTCTTTCTTTTTTTAATTACAATATTCACTTTTTTCTTTCTTCTTTTTTTAATTGAACGGTGCTTTTTGTTCCAAAAATTAATTTTTAGAAGCAACAATTATAAATCACAAACAGTAATTAAAAATACTAGTGAGAGTTTTTAATTTTTTTCCCTGCTGTCCTATTTGATTTGAATCTAGAAAAACAATTTTAAAGCCTATATAAATAGCGAAGTCTTATCTCTCATCTCTTTTCTTTTTGTAAAGGGTTGCAAGAGAGGGTGACGTATTTTTAAAATTAAAAAAAATGTCCATTTCATGTAGTGTCTGAGGTATTTAACGCTAAAACGTGAACCTAAATGACAGCATGTCTGCAGAAATAAGACATTTTGAAAGTGAGAAGTTCACTGCAAACGGTCCATTTTCACTTTTTTGATACCGAATGACGCTGACATAGTTTTTTTTTTTTTTTTGTGTCATTATATTGCAATGATCTCAGGTTATTACATATATGACGCAAATTTTAAGTCAAGAGTGAAATAATTTTGCTTTTTTCTAGATTCCACATCACTGGAATTAATTCGAATTGCACATGTGAGGAAATTTTTCGTTTCCTACCGTGCGAAGAACGGGCACGCAGCTAGTAATGATATAAAATTAACATTTTTCACGTGCTATTGGATTCTACTGCCGACTGAGTTTGGTAGATGGTTGCGATATATCCCGAAAAGCCGAGAAATAAAGGTAATATGTACTAGCAGTGCTAGTGGTAACTTACATAAGAGATGATAGAAAAGAGGCCCCAACTCTTTTGATTTACCTGGGGCTCCGCATACCCCTCGGGCCGACTCGGTGGAGGGGGACCACCTGGAATAGTCATATTTGGGCGTAACTGAAGCTATTTAAACAATAAAACATTTAACAACAATTTTTTCCTTTCATAAATACCTAACAACTGAACTATTAAAAGTAGATTAAATCAAAACTCAAAGGAGAGGGATTAAAACTCAACTCTCTCCTCTTTTGAGCATAACAATGAAATCAGTACTAATTAATGTATGTGTATTCTGTTAACCATCTCTTCATAAGCATTTGCTCTATAGCCATAGCAAGGTTTGAATAGTTTTTCTAAATAACTGCATAAGCCTGAAAAAATAAATAAATAAATAAAATCATAATTGTTTTTACCACCTGTACAGTATACGTTTACTAACAGTGATTTAATAAAAGCTATGAAGTGTTTAACAAAATGGCTTACAGAACTGGGTAGTTTATTCAAAAATGAGTGAGGCTTCAGCCAATTTTGCAATTGGATTGTTGAACAGAAGATTTTTCTCCTTTTTAAACAACATAAGACACGTTTTTTGATTTAAAGAATTTTTTGATTTTAAGACATATTTCAGGATGAATGATGCTGCTCAATCATAGCAGATTCGACCTCTACGCACACAGCACAACTGCAGCAGTAAGAGGAGACTGGAAATAACTTATAATGCTCTTTTTATACTTGCCAGTTAGCATGGGACTTCAATTGATATTTGTATAAAAAAAGTTCTCATTGTATGCAAAACAAAATAATGCCATCTATCGGCAATGAAGTTAAACTTTTATTATGTCGGTAAGGAAATACTTTGTATGTTTATGGTGCCATTTTTAAACATTAATGAACTTACGTTTTAACTCTGAAAACTTTTTTTAAAAGTTTACAGAAATTAGTTTCTTATAGTTTAGCAAATTTACAAATAAAAGGTAAGTGAAAAATAGAGTTTTTCCCTAACAAGTATAACGAATTACAATTCTTTTAGTGCACATTAAGCATAACATCAATGTTCCAATCATTTGTGGACTACTAGCAGTATTGTGATTTCCCGATCACCAATTCAGCAGAATTAACTTCTTTGGAAATCCACTCTCTATATAGGGCAGTGGTGTTCAAGGGGGGGGGGGGTTATAGACATAACTTTGTGTTAAAATGCGTAATAGTTAAGCTAAAAATTGAAAATTTGTGGACATTTTGTTAAAAAAATTTTGGCTAGGGAGTTGGGGGTTTGAACTAACTACCCCCCCCCCCTTGCATACGCCACTTAAATAGGGGGAAATTGCTTGCTATGTGGCACCTCCAGCTGTTCATCACTGGTATGCTACTGAAGTTCTGGGACTTTCCCCGGCATGCAGCGGTCTCAGGCCTCTCCAGACATCCTTGGAGCATTTCAGAAGTGGTCACTTGAGAAGTTTGAAGTTCCAGAATGGGGAAAAGACCTTCTTTCCGTTTTTGTTCTTTAGTCCCTGCTAGTCCTGCTTAGTGATGGGCATGAATGAATGAAATTAATCGATTATTAAATCCATTTGAATCAATCGATTTCGAAAAATTTATTCGAACGCCCAGCATATAGCATTTGAATAGCATCGGTGAAACAAGTACTCGTGAATTACTCGTTTCACTATTCGAGTAATATTAACGATTAATGGCGACTACTCGTTTCCTATTCGAGTAGTATTCACTACTCGTTTTACTCAGTTCACTCGATAGTATTCACTATTCGTTTTACTCGATAGTATTCACTACTCATTTTACTTGGTTCATTCGATAGTATTCACTACTTGTTCGGTTAAGGGTAGGAGCTCTCATTAAAAAACCCGGACTCATGCAGTAGCAGATGCAGGATTTTATATCAGGGACTGCACGGGAGGGGGGGGGGCTGTGTATCAATTTATTAACTAAGTTTCAATTGCAAGCTAAATATTAAATTGGGGAGTTACAGCCCCATCAGCCTCCTCGCAATTAATCGAGAATACAGTTCGAATAGTGAAGCGATTAATAGCGAAAACTGCAATCGCATTTAACCTAAGGTGACCATACGTCCTCGAAATTCGAGGACAGTCCCCAAATATAGATCTTTTTTACATTTTGTCCTCAAAAATACTTTGTCCCCAAATATAGATCTTTTTTACATTTTGTCCTCAAAAATACTTTGTCCCCAAATTTAAAGATTTGTACTTTTTTTTCCCCCCGAAAGTTTCCATTTAGTTTATTTCTTTCAGAAAAAACTGAAGAAATAAGAAAAATAAACCAACCAAAAGCGCCTTCTACTCAGAGAAACAATGAAATTCGATCTCTGAAGTTGTCATTGTGTGGGTAGCGTGTACAGACATTCAATAAAGTATTTGACTATGAGCCAAATTTCCCTTTTCAGTTTTGTTAATGATTAATCACTTTTCATGAAGAATCATGCTTTAAATATGAAACTGACGTACGAAATTTTTCTTGTACTCGAATCCTTTTTTTCGAGGGTGTACAAAGTTTCACGAAAAATTATCACAAAATGAGCCAATGTAAAAAGCAATGTCTTTTGAAAAGTACAAATACTATGCCAAGAGTTAAATTTTGAATAAATGGCAATATTTCAACAGGATGTTCCTTTCATATTTCTGGTTGAAATAAATATTTATAAATGAATGAAATACTTCCATTAATTTATTAGAAATAAGAATGCACAATTGATATAAAAAGCTATTAGAGTTCATTTTTAAGTATTGAAGTCACTAAAGATTTAAAGTATCGGTACGCTGGTATACATGGTAATATGTTGTGTCCTCGAATATGTCCCCAAAAATATTTTCTAGTGTCTTCAAGTTTTCCTTGGATTCGAGGACAATGCTGTATTTGTCCCCAAAAGACTGTTCAGAAATATGGTCGCCTTAATTAACCACGAATACAGTTCGGATTGTGAAAACAGTTAATCGCGAATCCAATTCAAATTGCGAAATCGACATTAATCGCTTCATAGTTCGAATAGTGAAATCGCGATTAACCATGAATACCATTCGTTAAACAGTTTTTGTAGGTGATTTTAATGTAGATTTCAGTTCCAAAGGAGCGTTTATGGAACAAGGAAAACAAACGGTTCAGTCATGGATTATGATACACAGTGCCAAATTTAGAAGTGTGGAGACCCTGGAGCAACAAAAGAGTGGTGGCCTCTAATTATTTCTCAAACAAGTTAAAAGAAATTTTCGAAGACTAGTGTGGCAAAGTGGGTTCTCAGTTAACTCATAGCCTAGAGGTCCAGGGTTCGATTACTATACTCCGTAACATGATACATTATATATATTGTATATTTATTTTTGATCTGGGTGAATTAATTTTTACTTCCTTGTACGGAATATAAGGAAGTAATGTAATCCAGAAATATTTCGGAGACCAAATTTCATCGAAAAAACAGATTTTGACTGCCGCTAAATTTACTTTTAAGAATTTTTTCGGTGCATCTCGTACGCTAGCATGCACGTTCATATAAATGCGTCTGCAACCCATTTTGACCAACAAAGAGTCTATTTTTACCAGTTTTTCCATGCCATCTATACGTACGTATGTCTGTATGTAATTCGCATATCTCAAAAATTATTGGTCATAGAATGTTGAAACTTTATATTTAGGGTTGTTGTGGCATGTAGTTGTGAACCTCCCTTTTTGGTCAAATTCGACTGGGTAGTTTATCTACAGGGCCGCCCAAAAGATTCTAAATACATTACGCTCTATGTGCTGTAATTCATTAAAGCGTATGAAATGATATATGCTGTTAAGGATTACAAAATGAACTTCTCCATCAAGAAAGTGTCTTTTTCATTTATAGTTCTGCTACAGGAGCACTCAAAAGATTTCCAACACATTGCGATCAGTGGCAGTTTTAGGGATATTTCACCCATTTCAAGCACAATACCGTCCAACCATATAGGTAGGTAATAGAGATGAGACGGGCTCAGCCCGAGCCCGAAAGCCCAAGCCCCAGCCTGAACTAACTCCAGCCTTGCGCTCGGGCTCGTGAAAAATTTCTATTTTATTGAACATACTCTTTGAAACAGATTTTTAAAAAGGGATTCATATGGAAAATAAAAGTACTTATAAAAAAATAGCGGCACGGGTGCCTAGAAGGTGCGTGAAGCTCTTTGGGTATTTCAGAACGTCGGCTTATATTGCTTAGTTAGTCATGAGATCCGACATTATTTCATAAACATAGATATAAAGAATTAGGAAGTGCATTAAAAATTTGCAACTATATTTGTCTTTAATTTGCACAAATGGCAAAATTTATTGTATTCTATCAAAGAATTTCTTCTTTGAATTTTATTTATCTTTAGCTGAAATTTCGGGCTCGGGCGAGATCGGGCTCCGACTTAATTAATATTGCTCGGGCTCAGGCTTCAAAAAATGAGCCCGAACTCGTAGGTAATGGTCCTACCCATGGGCGTAGCCAGCGAGGGGCAGGGGCGGAGCTGCCCCCCCTAAAATGAGCTAGTCATAGGGTCTGATTATGACAAACCGGGCATTCTCCGGTTAGACTCCATGTCCTGCCCCCCCCTAATGAAAATCCAGGCTACGCCCTTGGTCCTACCTAGGGCTGGACGATATTGGAATTTGATATATCGATATCGATACCATCTTTCACAATATATCAATATTTTTCACACTTAATTTTAGTATTTTTGAAATGTAAGCAATCAAATAAACAAACCGTAAAACCACTTGCTGTATTCAAAAATTAATTAAAATAGATTTTAATGAGTAATTGCTGGTACTCTATTTAATTAAAATTAATATTTGAAGGGTCCAGGGGTAGAACGACTTTACAATAAAATTTTGCTTCTGAGAAACGCGTCTTCGAGGGCCCGCAGTAAAGTGGTTTTCCCCATTATACCAAAACTTGACCCATTGTACCATAGCTTGTTTCTTTTTCTTAATAGTGTTTCTATCCCAAAAATAATTCAAGTTGTGATAGCGCTCATTTAAAGCAGTGTTTAAACTGCCCGAAATGAAAATACAGGGGCGCATCGTATGACCCCCTGGGCCTGTAAGATTAAAAGGTTAAGTTTGGTGTCAAAGCACGTAGTTAGTCAAAGTTATGTAACAATGGGGGTGTAGAGTGTAGAAGGGGGGTCGAGAATCAATAAAAACACGCTCCGATGTATAGTTTCCGAGAAATACATTAATTAATGATGGTAATTAGACTAATTAACCATGATTGAGGCTTAAAAGGACTGCAAACATGTAGAAATTGGCTCTGGGGCAGTTTCCAGGCATTGGTGATGCCGCCCGAGGCGGCTAGCTTTTAAAATGCCCAAATTAAAAATACAGGGGAGCTTCGTATGACCCCCTGGGCCTGTAAGATTAAAAGGTTAAGTTTGGTGTCAAAGCATTTGAAATTTTATGGAACGATGGGGGTGTGGAGTCTAGGGCGGGGGGGGGGGGGGGGGTCGAGAATCAATAAAAACGCACTCCGATGGATAGTTGTCGAGATATACGTTAATTAATTATGGTAATTAGGCTAATAAACCATACATATAGATTTGATGCCAAAGGCTGGCAGCTTGGATGACCATGATCTTCCTTTAAGCTATGAGAGACCTCCAGCGGTATCGTTCATGGGGGACTTAGGAGCCACGACAGATTTTACGTGCACCAGATCCCGTTAATATACACGGTACGGCACTTAGATTAAATTATTATTTCCAATAAAACATTTACTCTACAGGGATGTGCCAGCTGAAATTAAATTTTGGAGCAAGAAAAAAGGCATTTTTGGAGCAATTTGGAGCGTAAGAATGTCAATTTTGAAATAAAAATTTATTTTGGGGGGGAAAGAGAAAAGTCATTAAAGAATGCCAATCAAAAAAAAAAAATGAAAATTAAGCAGGTTCTTAAAAACTCTTAGCTTATAACAAAAACCAGTTTTTTTTTTTTGGGGGGGGGGTCAGAAGCTTATGAAATAAATAAAAAATTCAGTTATTTTATACATTGCTATAAAATACAATATTTACTGAACTATATTAACCCATTTATGCCTAGCGTCCCTTTTTGGGGACGGCATTTTTGCTAGCAGTCAAAAGCGTTATTTATTTTTCCTAGCTTTTATTCAGGAGTATAGAACCTCAACTCCACATAATATTTTAACATGACCCAGTAGGATGTTGATATTTTAATTTTTATACATAATGGTTTTAAAAGAAATCATCCCTTGCTAAAGAAATTGACACCAGAAATTTATCTATTATTGCTGTTATTAGCAAAAATCAAAGAAAGTCTCAAAAATATCTGGGCACAAATGGGCTAACTACCATCAGCAGCTAATAAAAAATTTGGTAACAAAAATTTAGAAATTTATATAAAATTAAATTTAAAACAGAGGTCAATTTTTACTCTTAAGGCATTGGAAGTTTAAACAAAGGGATGCCAAAGAAAAAAATATTAGATATCTTATATAAAATATCTTTATATATAATAGAGAAAGATTGAAATAGAATGCTTAGAATGTATGATGACTTTTGTAAAAATTCGGGAGATTTACAAACGTTTAAACATATACGGAAAAATTAAAAATGTAGCAGTTTTGCTGAATTTGGAGCAAAAATGTCAAAAAACGATCTTTTTGTAGCAGATTGGCACATCAGGATTGATTTGGCACAATTTGGAGTAATTGGAGCAGCTGGCACATCCCTGACTCTATCAGATATTATCGATCCAACCAATTGTCAGTAGCTCTATTGTCTGTTGAAATAGCCGTTCGCACATCATAATATCCTTTACTCAAAATCATCGTTAAATAATAACTACTATTGCGCCTAGATATCTTCCGTGAGCAGAACGACACACTATACGCTACACCCCCTTTGACATTAACGTTCCCTGCTTTCTTTCTGTGGACCTCCGAGGGAGGAAAAAACTATTCTCTACGATAACAAACACGCAGCAGCGATTACCGTAGAGAAGCAGCTGTTTTTCCCGCGATCCAGTATCACCATCAACGATGGGAAAGCAGTAGCAAAAGCATCACAAACTGGTATAGATCACGGGATTTTCATATTGCCGGCCTGTATTTTTTAACTTTATCGAATTCGAGATTTCTCTGAAATGGAAATGGGAATATTGGATATCTGATCTTGAAATAAAACCAATATGTCGGTATTTATCAATTTTTGGCCCAGCCCTAATCAACGAATGACGACGAAAAAAAAAAAAAAAAAAAAAAAGAAAGTAAGTAAGTAAGTAAAAAAAAAAAAAAAAAAAAACCAGCAATTAACAACCCAACTATTCACGGATAGTATGTGGGAGTGAGAGAAAGTAACACCACACCGCGATCCAGTATCAATAACAGAAACATGCGTATATGAGAAGCGTACTATTTAAAACTAAACAGCAAAAGTAGTAGTCTATAAATGATAGTCACATGTAAAGTAAGTACCCAGACTCCATTAAGACTAAAAAATGATTGCAACTTCGATATAAAAGCTTCACGCACCTTCTAGGCACCCGTAATGTTTTTTTTTTTTTAAATAAGTAAATAATAACGTTTATTTTCCCCATGAATCACTTTTTAAAATCTATTTCAAGGAGTGTGTTCAACAAAGGAGGAAATTTTCACGACCCCGAGCCCGAAATGAATCGTGAATTACAAAGCCTGGGCTCGGGCTCGGGCTGAGCCCGTCTCATCTCTAATCTGTATACATTCTATTTTAACACAAAAATCAATATCCAAAATTCAAATCCACGAACTTAAAGGAAAAAGAACAAATCTATTATTGCATCCTACCTCTGCTACTGCACGATCATTTAAAGCCATTAAATTAAAAAAAGTTCAATCATCAATTCATTGGAGCTAATCTAATTCTAAAAACCCATCGTTCAGCACATAGCATTCGAATAGCATCGGTAAAACGAGTACTCGTGATTAATCGTGAATACTACTCGAATAGTGAAACGAGTATATCGAGTATAACGAGTAGTGAATACTATCGAGTAAAACGACTAGTGAATACTATCGAGTGAACCGAGTAGTGAATACTACTCGAATAGGGAAACGAGTATATCGAGTAATTGAGTATATCGAGTAGTGAATACTATCGAGTGAAACGAGTACTCGTGATTAATCGTGAATACTACTCAAATAGTGAAATCCCGAATATTCACTGTTCGATTACTCGATTATTGGCAATAATCGAAATCGATTAATTGATTATGGAAATCATTCGAATGGCACATCACTAGTCCTGCTCACCTTCTCAGCTGTTTGGGTGCTTCTTAGAGGCATTTGATAAATGAGCAGGATTGGGTGTTTGATTCATTGATGCGACAGGGACTTTGGACTTAGTGTAGGCTTTTCTGCGACAGGGGGGATGAGTAACAACAACAACAACTAGAAGTGTTTTCACTCAAATGCGAGAACAAGAGAATCTTGCATTTTTTTCTTTTTCTCACATTAAAAAATTATTACAGCGACAAATTCGTGCACTCTACAAATCGGTTTCACTCTGTGTGAAATTCTCACATTTTAAAAGATTCAGGCAAGTTTTCAAAAAGTCTTGCCTGCTTCCAAAGTGGATATGAAGTAGGGTAGGGGTTCCCAAACTTTATCAAGTTAGGACACCCTGAAGATAATTAATTTTCCCCACGGTATACATACACATACATATATATATATATTCATACATATATGTATGTATATATATATTATAAGACCTTCTTCTGCTGGGAGGGGGGACTTATAATCAAGGAGAAGACCTTATAATTACCCCTGCTCATCCACCTCCGAACGGTGACGTCACAGCTGCTGTTTGTGATGATGTCACAATTTGTAGCAGTGTCCGTCGCCGGGAATGCATTTTGTCCTCTTTCCAAACAAATGGGGTGGGAGTAGGGGGCTTATAATCGGGATTTATGGTATGTATATTATATATATACAGGGTGTCCAGTGCTAACACTGTCCAATGGCTATTTCCTAAACCGTTAGTCAGAGACACATAGTTCCAATTGCAAAAATGCTTTAAATTGTATAATCTATTATATAAGAAACAATCAAAGTCAATAAATCAAATCCTATAAAAATTATAAAATTTAAAGTTTTACATGGTCCCCCAAGTGCTATCAGTTATATTTAGAAAAATTTCATACACAATAAAAAAAAATTTGTCCTTCTACGACCAAAATTCGCAGCGTTACAGCTGCTTAAAGTTAGATCACTTTTCGAGCTGCATAATAGGGGTTGTATACAAAATGAATTTCAGAAAAATTAATGTACATAGTTTTGAGCCTTGTAATATTGATTAGCAATTTCATTAACTATTTTATGATTGTAGATTACAATAAAGGAGATTAATGTTAAACTATGTGTATCCAATAAATTAACACAAAAATATAACCTATACTGAAAATAGAACTTTTTAAAGAGTTTTTTAAATGAACTTGTGTTAAATTACATGAAATAAAAAACACTGGAATTAACCTTTTCTGTAATTAAATCAGAATATCAAACATTTTAAAGTACGAGTAGTATATGCAATTTTAGAAACTTAAAATATTACAAATTCTATTAGCGTAACATTTGCTCAAAGTAACTTCCTTCGGCTGCAATGCAAACATGCACCCATGTCAAAAACTCTTCCTGTACTTTGCGTAGCATACTCGGTGTTACACATCTGCATGCTACACATATGCGATTTAGTAAGTCTGATGGACTTGTTGATTCATTTTCATATGTTTTTCAAGAAACCCCAGAGAAAGTAATCTAAGGGATTCAAGTACTCTTTCCCTAAGGGATTCAAGTACTTTAAAAATCTCTGGATGTATATATGCAGGCATATATATATTTGGACAAAAGAAAAAAAGTTCCTATTGAGTGAGTATACATATTTAATTCTAATTTTAGTTTTTAAATATTCTCTCTACATATTAGAATAAATCTCTGTAAAATAAACCATACCCAGACAGCACATAAGCTTAAATCAAGCTTGACATTTCTTTGAATTTGACGTATCAATACAAGCTAGACAGTTCAATTCATTTTAAGCTAGCAGAAGTCATTTGAACTGTCAAGCTGGAATACAGCTTGAAAGGGAAAGCGTGCAGTGATGGTGCCATATGTGAAAGAGAATGGGCATTAATTGTCGAGCGTTTTCTCAAATTTGCTCATATTAAATAAAGAAAAGTTCGTAAGAGTTGTGTTTTATTTTATTATCGCAAAAAACCTTGACATTAGAACACGCAAGGGGAAGGAATGAATGGGATAAGCCCCTCTGAAGTGTAGCATGAGGAGAGTTTTAATTTTATCTACATCTAATTAACATTAGTAATTCCATTAACTAATTAATTAGCCCTAAAAATAAATTTTAATATAATTAACACAATTTAGTTAGTTAATATACTTCACTTTATGGGTGGTAGAATGAGGCGCAATCTGGCTGCCACAAAATAATTAATCAGTCATAAATGTACTTGACCATAGAATTAAAAAAAAAAGATTCTATATTTCCAAATATGGAAATTCTTCAAAATAAAATACAATTATACTACGAAATTGATTTCAAAATCAGTCGTTTGTCTCGATTTTGGCCAGCAGTATTGCCCAACATTGTTGCGATATTGAAAGTTTTAAAACGTGTCCTGCTTTTAAATTTTATTATGCTTATATTTCCCTATTAGTAGAGTCTATAAATCACACATAACATTATTTAAATTTTGATTCATCCCATGGAAAAATAAAAGAAACTTATTGGCATCGCCCACTGATCGATCTGGGCAGAAAACGGCATGACAATCATAACAGTCACTTCAAACTTTATTCATAGCAGCGCGAGGCTTATTGGCGGAACGGTTAGCACGCTGGCCTCCCAGCCCATAGTTCCCGAGTTCGAACCCAGCTGCGGATGTTTGATGGAAACAGATTAAAATAACTTAAAATTAGAGCATAGAGGGGGGAAAATGCATGGAAAAATAAAATATGTGGGGCGAGTTCGTTAAGCTTACTATGTCAAGCTTGATTCAAGCCTGCTATGTCAAGCTCAATGCAAGCTGGGCAAGTGTAAACTACAACACTTGATTCAAGCTTGCATTAAGCTTACACACTTGAAATTTTCAAGCTTAATTCCAGTTTATTGACTTGATAAATCAAGCTTGCTGCAAGTTTGATGTGCTGTCTGGGTATGTGTGTATTCAGACAGTATATACAGGCCGATCCCACGGGGGGGTGAGACACCCCCCCCCCACTTAAAATGCAGTCTGCAAAATTGCTATTCCAAACTTCTCATTTTAGTATTCAAAAGAGTTTTTAATCGGCACTTTTCCTAACTTTTGTCCCTTTGACGTCCTAGTACTTCCAGTGCATACAAAACCGAGTGAGAAATTCCTTTCTCATCCGCATCAGTCAAAAGAAAGAAGTGGGAATATATAAAGAGCGCTCGGCACTGGGTGGCCAGATACACAGAAGGAGGAGTCGGAAAATCAGCTCTCTGCAATTGACACCACATACATCCCATAACACCTGTCTCGGCATTTTTCCCTATGCAAATAGTCTTCTCACATGTCCATAGTAATCTAATTAAGAATCTTTTTTGCACATCTCTATGGGATAAATACTGAGGATGAGAACGAGAATGTTCTGTCCCGCAGTGGTCTGGGTGCTCAGTTCCAATAAGAACATGGCAAGTGAAGCAGCATCCAGCTTGGCCAGTGCTTGGGAGGGTCAACTTCCTCTCGGCTCGACTGCTGTGGGAGCGTGTATGCTAATGGGAGCTGGTGCACGTAAAATCCGTCGTGGTTCCAATGTCCTCCAAGTTGTTAAACGATACCTCTGGGGGTGCCGATTTCAGGGGGTTGGTCCCTCCTCTGGAATTGGTTCATAATTAGGGGACTCCGAGCTGAGTCGGACTTCCTCCGACTGGGGCTCATTAAAATGGAAGACTCCCCTTCCGCCCATCGTCTGCCTATATGGGGGATCTGGCACCGCCCCGCGGTTGTCAGAGGGCATTAGCAACAACAACAATGAAAATGTTCCAGTCTTATATATTGCCCTGAGACAAATTAAGAAATACCACTCTGTATGAAGTAAAAATATCGCAAGAAGGCTGCAACTGGCCTGAGGCTGTCACCACCCTTTGGTCCAGCGTGGTCTTTTCTGGGAAAGAGATGTATTTTCTTTGCTTCTTTGAAATGCATGGGAAAAAGAAATTCACTTGAACAGTAGAAAATAGTGTGTCCCCTATTCCGGTTAGCTAGACAGCAACCGAGCCAAAGTCAAACATATACTTGGAGCCTTGGCATACCTTGGAATCTAAGCATACTTTGATTAGAAGAAAACCATATTTAGCTTTTAAGATATTATTAATACATCAATTTGGCAAAAATAAAAAAATCTCTAGCATTTAATAAAATGAAGTAAAAGTTTGATTCAGTGTGCATTTAAGACAAGTTTGAAACCAGTTGTACACAAAAACATGAAACTATAGTTGTAAACAAAAGAAAATGACAAAAAGTGCAGTGCACAAAATGTGATATGTAGTTGCTTTGATAATGACTAAAAGAAGAACGCGAAATAACTGTCATAATGGAAAAAGAATTTCCATACTAACTGTTGGAGCTCCGTCAAATCCATTCTCCAAGAAAAAGGTCATTACCGATTAGATTAGATTTGTACTACTTTTTATTATAATTTACTTTCATATTCATATAGAAACAACCCCAATTTTGTAATTTAATTTGATTTTGGGAAAAACAGGCATGTGCCAGTAGAAATTAAGTTTTGGAGCAAGAAAAAACACATTTTTGGAGCAGCTTGGAGCAAGAAAAACAGATTTCTGGAGCAATTTGGAACACAAAAAAGTCACTTATGGAGCACAAGAATGGCAATTTTGAAACACAAAATTTACTTTTCAAGGGAAGGGAGAAGTCATTTGAGAATGCTAATCTGAAAAATGAAAATTAGGGAGGTTCTTAAAACACTTAGCAACAAAAACTACACATGCACTGACAATTCTTACATAAAAATACATCATATTCACATCTACACTATCTTTCTTCCCCCCTCCCCCAATTTAAATTAAAAATTCCATGATATGACCAGTTTTAGTTAGAAGTGGTGAATCTAAAGTCTTGCAAACAGAAGATTTTTCATCCAATTTGACATTGCTTATATAATTTCAAATTTTATTTCTACAAGGGTATGTCAGAAGTTTCAAAAAATAATTATTAAAAAGTTCAGTTATTTTATACAGTGTTATACTAAATATCTATTTTAAATAATAAAAAAAAAACCTAATATTTACTAAACCTTATAACTACTGCCAGTAGCTTAAAAAAAATTAAAAATTTCATGAACTTAAATAAAATTATTTAATTTAAAATACGGGCCAATTTTTATTCTTCAAGTATTAGAGATTACAAAGGAATGTCAAAGGAAAAATTTCCACTTTTAAGATTGATAGATAAAAGATTGAAATTAGAACGCTTAGAATGTGCAATGAAATTTTTTATAAAAATTTGGGAGATTAAAAGCGTTTTTAGCACATGGAAAAATTTCAAATTACACTTTTGCTGAATTTGGAGCAAAAATGTCCAAAAATGATCTTTTTGTAGCAGATTGGAGCATCATCATTGATTTGGAGCAATTTGGAGCAGCTGGCACATCCCTGGAAAAATAATAGGTAAGTTATAAAGAGATAAAATGCAAGAGTTATAGATCAAAGGCCCGTTAAAATAGGAAGACATGGCATAGCAAATAGTGGGGAGTCGCGACCGTAGGAGCTTCGAAATCAATATGCTTAATTTTCCATTTTCTTTTAAATTACAGGGAAAATTAACTTTTCGAGCTAGAATTACTTTCCTTATTCCTTTTTTCCCCTTTAAGCCTCACATTCTTTTTAAGCCTTTATTTTTTAACGCTTTCCAAAGAACTTGAAATGCTTATGCTTTCAGTTTGTCTGCCCGTGCTCTAACTGCCGCAAATATCCATCGATCGAATTTTTATGTGATAATGAAAATTACCGTACCATGTACCCTATTAAAAAGGATGTAGGTACCATTTATAGTTCTTTTACAGGAACACACAAAATAATTCCAATGTTTTGCAGCCTATGGGCAGAGAATGTTTAGAGTACATTTTAGAAACGTTCATCCACTTCAAGCAAAACGAAATTGGTATTTATTATTGAGGTTTATGAGGGCATTCTATCCATTGGCATGGGTGGACGTAGCGTTGATACCTATGGAGGGCTAACAAAATAACACTCATAGATTAGGCATTAAGAGCAGTAGTTAAAACAATATTTTAGTTTCTTGTTTGCTTTAACCTGTTCACTACCGTCGTTGCTAAGACACAATGTCAGAAATTTCTCCCTCCTGTATAAATCGTTGCTTTCCGGCATGGGTCTTTGAATGCCCAGGCATGGCCCAGCCATGCACTTGTGCAAGGCTGTGGCCAGAGCAGAAACATTCTAAGACTCATGCCGGAAAGCAACGATGGATGCAGAAAGGAGGAATCTCTGCCGTCGCGTCGTTAACAACGCCGGGAGTGAACAGTTAACTGTTCGTTGTGCAATAGTATTCCAGCCAACATCTAACTAAGAAAATCCAGTAGATTTATGTGGTATCATAATCTTAAAGTCATAATTACTTATCTAAGTCACAAAACATTCTTCGAAATTTTTTCACACATTAAATTTTGCCATTTATTCTATGTATCATTTTTTTAAAAATAAAATTTGACATAACACGACACAGTTATGGTTTTTAAAGTGAAAAGCTTTTTATAACAGCTTATGTTTGAAATTTTAATCACACATAATGTCACGATATTAAAAATAGAATTTGTAAAAGAGCTCAGAAATAGAATTCTTTTAACATAAAATGAATAAAACGTCAATGTTTCTTTACATTCACAAGTTTTTCTTAAATGTTCGAAATTTTACAAAATCTAAGACTAAAAAAAGTAGTAAAATTTTGGGACTTTGAACTCAAAAAATGTTACAATTAAACGATTTGCCATCGAATTCTGAAAACTTCGAGAATCGCTCACAAATGTGTTATAAATATAAGCACAAAACTTTATTATTGGACCAAAATACCATGGTATATTTGTCCATATTGAATGAATAGACCCAGAGAGCGGTAATCTTTCAGAATTGGTGGAGAAATAAATAGTATCAATTATTAAAGCTTCAAAATGTTAGAAAACCAGGATATTTTAATGTAAAATCAGGAGACCAGGAGAAACCATCAAAATCTAGTAGTCTCCTGAAAAATCCAGTAGAACTGGCAGGTATACAATAGTATATACGCAAATAAGACAGTGTTGAAAGTATAAACAGTGCTCTCTGTATGGCTTCCTTTCCTTTTTTTAAGTTAATGTAAAGACTCCATTCAGGGTACCCCCAAACTCATTTTCGCCAACCCAAACTATGGCCTGATAGTTTTGTCGCATACGGATAAGCAAATATTTTCTTCAGTCCGGAGATAATATTTTATGACTCAATTAAAAGTTATGAATATTTTATGAAAATTTAATTACTTGTGACAGAATCAGGAATGTAACCATCCCTCCCCAACAAAAATGTGAAGTTTTGTTGACAAAGTGATAATAATCTAGCCTTTTTGTAGAAAATTCTGCCTTTTGCGTACTCCCCTCTGCAATTTATTAATGTAAAAACCAGACTGATCATTAATGCGTAAATGATGTGAATCCTCTGAAAGTCGAACGTTAGTGGCTCCCTCTGTACAACTTACAGAGGTATTTATGCTGTTTCTATGTTATGGGTACATTCTGTTCGTCGGAAAACTGTCTAATATAGGAAGGTGACCAACTTGGAAACTGAATCGGAAAATTTGTTTTTTCAGTCGGCAATTTACTTCTCTTCACCCCCCCAAGATTTTCTTCTGGGATCGGCCCTGAGTATATATATTTATTAGAGTTAAAATACAATATTTTTTTAATATTTAATTGGCTATACCAGCTATTAATTATAATTCAATAATTTTAATTTTAATTTAAATAATATTCCTTTATTTTAATATGATTAATATATACCTATATTTTAACACTGTCAAATAATTTTAAACTACCGTTTCTGTTAATACTTTTATAATCTTAGTTCTATATTTATATTTTATACTTGTGGCAACACTATTTTGACTTGTGGCTTTGGCAAATTTGCTGGCTAATGCTTAGTGATCTTTATTGTTCCTGTATGGGTATGTCCGTTTTGCAGCGTTTTTCAATTATTTTGTTATCAAAATACATCTGTTCATAATTTTCTTGTTTTATAGTAGGACAGAGCCTAAAAAATTTGGAGTCAATATCTCTTTTCATATGCCACACAACCGAAATCCTACTGTTTTGATTGTCTAATTATAATTTACTGGTTATGGCACCAGTGGTTATAATTTCCATTCTATTCTATTATCACATTATTTATTTGTTTGGCTCAGCATCTGTTTTTTTTTTTATGTTGTTTTTTCCCCCACTCAAGGTTTATAATTTTTGCATCAGCCGTTATATATCTTTTCATGTGGGCTATGTCATATTTGCAGTATATACTTTGTGTTTTACTTATTAGTCATATATATATACATATATATATATACACTGCTAAAAAAAATTAGGGGAGCAAGCAAAGAAGTTAAGAAAATCGTGCGAGACAGCCACGCAGGGTCAGAAGCAAAAATTTTGGAAAAAAAATAGGAAAAAAAGGAGAGAAAGAGAAAAAAAAAAAGGAGCTTTTTACTGTTTTTTGGGAGATCAATCTATCTATAAATGCGTGCTAAACAAACTACATAATTAAAAATTTTAACTGTGAATCTTTTCTAAAAAAATTTTAAGAACATGCGTTCATAAGTTAGAAATACTGGGTACTCTTTATTAATAAGAATGTAACCATTTGTACTATTATTGTCAAGTTCAAGAGACTTGACAATAATAGTACAAAAGACTTACTTTTTCATTCAAAAGACTTTGTTTTATTATTGAAAAGAAACTATTAAGAACAAACTTTCTGTCAGTTATTTTTCTTTAATTGCTAACAATAAATAAATAAGTTTACATCTATTTCTACTTAGTTATGTTTTTCCAAGACACTCAGGAATTAAAAAATGAAGCTCTTGTTAAATTAATTAGAGAATTTTTAATTAATATTTAAATTCCATTAACTTGTATCCTTTTCAACATAAAATCACAAATAGTAATTTTGATACAGTTGTCACAAGTAAAGTCTCGTCTACAAGATTTTTCTATCAGCTTCTTTTAGTTCTTTTGTAATACTTTCAACTTTTTGTGTTGCTATTTCAATTGCTGTAGTAGCGATCTTCATGTTCGGAATATTTTTTACTTAATTGCATCCTGTAATTTCGTATTGCTTTCTTTAAGATATGTTGGGACTGCTTGGAGATCTTCCTGCAGACCTTTTACTCTCTCATCAATTTTCTGTTTTTTTTTTTTTTTTTTTTCCCCATTCTTTTCTTTTCTCCTTTTTACTTCGCTGGCTTCTTTTTCTTTTCATGTCTTCAGTTGCTTTATTTATCGCTTTTTCTTGCGAATAAACAGCATATGCTTTAGTCACAGCATTAAGTAGCTGTTTTGTAATTGCAATATTACTAATGGTACCATTTCACCTAATGGTATCTTTGACCTATCGAATTCCAATAATCGCAGCCTCTGAGAGATTATGTTGTTCATAAGACAGAATGCTGCGATTTACAGAAAAACCTCTTTCAACATCAGAATTGGCATGCGACAGAGAAAGGCAATTTTTGATTATAATCGATAAATTTGAATACTTTTCTTTTCCGTTCATCTTATCAACAAGACTGAAAACTTCTTTCCAGTACCCATCAATTGGCTGTCTGTCATCATCAGAACGTTCATTAAAGTTTTTTACAATTAGATCAACTTCGTCATCTAATCTGTAAGCTTGGTATTCCAAAACTGCTTTGTCTATAATTTCATTAGACAAATTTCACGGTGCTAAACAAACACATAAGCATTGAATGGCTCTGTCATTCTGAGAGGATCTGAGAGCCGGACGCAGCTGCTCCAGATCTTTCAAAAATGAATGATTTATAGGCAAAGATTGTTTCAGTAATTTGCAAAATATTTACTAAAAATGCCTGCATGCCCATTCATGCTTCCTTTGCATCATTTTCCCCAATCTGTGACAGTGATTCTCATTACAAAATAATAATGAAAGCAACCCTTGCTCCAAGTTAAAATCCCCCCCCAAAAGTGTTAATTCAAACAACTGGATTTGGATTAAACCAATATTCAATATTATTTCATCAATTGTTTCCTGAATTTATATTTAAAACAAGTTTAAGAAGAGATTCCTATAGCAAAATAATAATTAAAATAAATTAAGTTTCATAAATAAATTTTTTCCCAAAAGTGTAAACTTTAACAGTGGTCAAACTTAATTACACCAATATTGTTTTGCCGATCGTTACCCGATTTTATAATTGGAAACATAGTCAGATAAAAGAAAAAACTATCTGCCCACATAATCCAAAATTATCTGCAGACTCATAATAGTTCATGATAACTAAATACATAATGTGTATATAAACATGTGTATATGCATATGCGCACACATCTGTGCAACGTGCTTGGGCTCAGAGCTCATTCTAAGAAAAAAAGGGCAGGGTGCAAAGGTTTTAAAAAAGGGCATCATTATTTTAAAAGGGCATTGTGTTTCTTAAAAAGGGCAGTACATATCCTGATTCTAATTTGCAAAAATCCCCTAAAAAATTGAGTAAACCAATGCTTTATTGATTAATAATAATTAATTAGTAATTATTAATAAATTTATTACTAGTCTTTATTAAAAATTTGATAAAATTAAGTTGATAAAGCTAAGTAATGTAAAAGAATTATATTTTAAGTAACTTTGTTAATTAACTTATTAAAATAAATTATAAATAGTTAAGTTAATAAGAATATTTCTTTAAAAGATTTTTAAGATTTTTTTCTTTTTATAATAAAAATAATCACTCAAGTATACCTAAGACAAGAAAATGCTTAATTAAGTAAGCATTTTGCATAAGAAGCACATTTTAATAAACTATTTATTTGATCACCTTGTTAAGAATCATCAATAAAAGTTTAACTAAATTAAGAAACACTTAATAAAGTTTTGTTCTAAACCTAAATTTTCATTTTTATTAATTTTTTTCAGTTTTCAAGTTATTACATTTCTAAAAATAATTCATTCAATTTTTCATCATTCACTTGTCTTTGTAAGAATTAATCCAATAGTACAAACAATTAAAATATAGTTAATGCATGAAATTAGTAATAACACTTCTGTTTATAATTAACACTTCTGTTATAATTATAACTGGAATAGATATTATACCATATAATGGTATAATATCTATTCCAGTTATTCAATACATATTCCACTACAAATTCCAGTAATTTATTAATTTTTTTGAAAATGGACAACAATAGCTAAAATTTTTGTAGTAATAACACTTCTGTTTATAATTATAACTGGAATAGATATTATACCATATAATGGTATAATATCTATTCCAGTTATTCAATACATATTCCACTACAAATTCCAGTAATTTATTAATTTTTTTGAAAATGGACAACAATAGCTAAAATTTTTTTCAGGATTATCTGCAGCCATTATAAGTGTTCTGTTGATTTTAACAATCAGCTGGTCACCTATATACAGTCGAACTTCGATAACTCGAAGTCCCAGGGACCCTCAAAAATATTCAACTTATCCGAAGTTCGAGTTATCAAAGTTACCTCCCATTCCTCTCTACTGGCACTTAAGATGGGTCGACATGGTTTAAATGGTTTGATATGTGCCATAATACTATAGTTGTACGCATTTCAATTTTTTAATAGCCTATGTAAACAACAAGAGAAGAATGGGGTCAAAAGATTTATTAAAACTCACAAAATTTGGCCTCATTACATATTAATTAGTATACATACCGTGTAAATCTCATTTGAAAAAAACAGTTATTTTTTGTTGTTTGCATTTTTTAAGGTTGTTGGCATTCACAAAGTCACTTAATTTTTGAACACAGTTAAATAGGGTGTTGTCTGTGCCTTCGGTGTTCTCCAGGTATTGTTGTAAGATGTGAACAGCGTCCTGCGCTTGCTTGCTTGTTGGAGGAGGGGGGATTTCAGCCTCTTCTTCGTCCTCATCTCCTTCGGGCTCTCCGCAAACTGCATTCACTATTGCCTCGTCAGACAAGGGTTCTGACGTTGCAATATTGTCATCGATGCACATGAAATCTTTTTCCCAGTCCATATCACCCATGCCTTCAAAGGGATCCCAATTGTCGTCTTTCGCTTCACTGTCATTTGCACTGAAGAAACCACAGCTCTTGAAACAGTTCTCGATCACCGTTTGAGAAACATCACTCTCCCAGGAGTGCGAAATGAGGCGCATGGCATCTAGCACATTGATTTTGTGCTCTACACCATTCTCCACATCCTCGATGGATTGGCGCACTAAGCGTTTTCGATAGGCATGCTTCAGGCACTTAATGAGGCCTTGATCTGCAGGTTGAAGTTTTGCCGTTGTGTTGGTCGGCAGGAAGAGCAACTTAATCGCGGACAAGTTTGTGATATCACCGTGAGCAGTACAGTTGTCCACGAAGAGCAACACTTTTCTGTTTTGGTTGAAAAACTTTGAATCCAGTTTCCATATGTACATCTCGAACAAGTTCAATGTCATCCAAGCTTTTTGATTTGCATGGTACTCCACGGGCAGTGATTTTACATTCTTTAAGCACCGGGGCTTCTTTGTCTTGCCGATGACCATCAAAGGCAGTTTTTCAGTCCCATTGGCGTTTGCCCCTACCAGAATTGTCAATCGTTCTTTGCTGAGCTTTCCATCAGAGCATTTCTCATTGCGATACATCATTGTCTTGTTCGGCATGCATTTAAAAAAGAGTCCGGTTTCATCTAGGTTGAAAACATCTTTGGGTTCATATGACTGTAGAAGCTGTGGCAAACTCTTCCTCCAGTTCTCGCATGTTTCATCTGAAACATCCTTTGCTTGTCCGTGTAGGGTGCGGAACACGATCTTGTTCCTGGCTTTGAACTTGTCCAGCCATCCTGTACTGGCATTGAATCCATCGACATTCAGCAGGTGAGCGAAGTCCGTGGCTTTTTCTTTCAGTAACACTCCGCTCAGGGGAATGTTCTTGCTTCGGTGTGTCTCGAACCATTTCAGGAGTGCTGCTTCGACGTCAGGAAAAGCACACTTTTTTGCGCATTTGCTCGAAGAGTCGGCACCCGATTCATGGCGGCTCAAAATCTTTTGTTTATCTTTCAAAATCGTAGATAAAGTGTTTGGAGGTATGCCATACTTAGCAGCCACATCTTTCTTTTTCAACTGAGGATTTTTTTCAATCTCCAAAATAAGGTTTGCTTTTTGATCTAAAGTAAGCGTGATCAATTTCTGCTTAGCCATTATGGATACAAAATGCTGATTAATTCAACAAGCGCAATTCAAAGAACGCAACTGCAGCGTCACGGAGTCAGAGAAAGAAGAGCGTCCAGCTGGGAATCCTTATCAGGAATGTGCAACTTTTCTACACGCGGCCGAGAAGGACAGAATTTCCCCCTCACAAAACAGGTATTCTAGATTCTCCAAAGTGAACCCTCCCCCAAGACAGTGACCACCTTGGAGTCTTTGTTCAGTCCCACTCCAACCTCCCCTTCCCTCCACAATCTCTTATCTGTTTACCCTCTCGGACAATGGAGGGGAGGGGGGTGAAGGGCATTCCAAGAATGTGTGACGTAAGTGGATGCCATTGCATTTCACAGAAGGAAGACATGAGTGGACTGGCATTCGGTTTTGAACTGAATTGTGTTTTTACCGAGGAAGTCTATCACAAAAACTTCGACTTAGAAGATGTTCACTTCGAGTTATCGAGACAGTTTTTTAAAGAAAAGTATAGGAATGATTCGAGCCTTGATTAAAATTTCGAGTTAGCGGATTATTCGACTTATAGGAAGTCGAGTTATCGAAGTTCGACTGTAAGTGGCAGTTTTGAAACAGCCTGAAAGGAGATAAGAACCTCAACCTCATCTTTCTCCCCCAGTCTAGCTCGGAAAGAAAACCACAAAAGAAAAAAAGAAAAAAAAAAAATGTTCCGACAATAAATTCTAACGGGCGGAAATAACTTTCAGCTAACTCAAATAGTTTTGGATCTACATTTGAGCTATGTAAAGCTGCTTTTTTCACCACCACGGTTTCCGCCAACGCCGCGTATGCGTGCGTTTCTGCTCTTACATTATCCCTATGGAAGCTGGACTTCTTCACGGGAGTGATATTTATGATTGGCTGTACTATCGGCACCGTCATTCCGAAAGAAAGGGAAAAAAAAAAAAAAAAAAAAAATCAAAGAAAGAGAACTGTGGGAAAGCGAGAAGAGGCTGAAAATAAGAGGGGAAACTGTATTTAAAGAAAAAAACAGGAAAAAAGGAGCCAATTGAAAAAAAAAAAGGAAAAACAGGAAAAAAAGGAGCACTGCGGTCCCTGCAGCCACGTATTGGCATAAAATGGATAGTACATGCATATCAATACTCAATACAGAAAAAAAGATGTCAAAAAATTTGTAATTAAGCTTTAATTCTTTGAAAATATGAAAAAAAAAAACATGAAAAGATGATTTAGGGCAACAGTTTGGTTACATGTAAACGATAAAAAAAAGTATTGTTTAGAAATGGTGCAAGATTTTTAATACGGCATGTGGTCACATCGAACAGCTAAGACTGCGGCACACCTGTTTTCCATGGATGCGATGATGTTATCGATAAGACTTAGGGGAATACTGTTCCATTCCTCAAGCAGTGCAATCTTCAAGTCTCAGACAGCAAAAGGAGGCCTTGGTCTCACAGCAATGCATCGTCCGAGCATGTCTCAAACATGCTCAATTGGATTCAGGTCAGGAGAGCATGCTGGCCATTGCATATGCAGTATTGTTTCAGCTTCAAGCATGTTCTCCACAAGACAAGCTATACACAGTCTGGCATTATCATGCTGGAAAACAAAGGAATCTCCAATGGCTGCAGCGTAAGGTATGACATGAGATCTCAGTATCTCGTCTGCCTACCTTCGGGCTGTGAAAGCAGGGTTGGGTTTTTGACGTCAAAAACTGGTTTTTGACAAGACAAGTGTCGAAAATGATTTAAACTGTCAAAAACTAATCTATTAAACAACGAGAACAAAATGTTAAAGTAACTATGCAGTATATTTTCATTTTGCATGAAACTAAATACATAAGTAAAATTAATTATATTAAAAAATATCAAATATGCTAACACACAAATTGAGCTCATTAATAATAATTAGTTATGACTGCCCATAGAGTGTAATATATTGGAATTTTTCTCCTGTAAAAGAACTATAAATGTTACATATAAATCATTTTCAATAGGGCACATGGTACTGTATATAGTAAATAATAATGGTCTTATTAAGTTAGATAAATAACGGTCTTATTAAGTTTATTTTTCATTTAATCCAAAAACCTAAATTGAAAGGGTTTTAAGTAACAGGCAATAACATATGTAATTTCAGTCATTTAAATAAAATAAAGGTCAACACCCCATTAATATTAGTATACTAAAGCTTCGCATTTAAAAAAAAATTAGTAAAAAATTTCAGTACTTAAATGTAATGCATAAAAAAGCACACATTTTAATTTTTAAATATTGATTGATTAATTAATTAATTACAGATACAAAGAAAAAAATATTTTATAATAAAATACTTATTAGTTTCGATCATTTTTTTCCATGAAGCATTCTATAAAGCATAACTAATTTTTATTGAAATTGATAGTTTATAATTTTAATATATTAGCAAGAATATTGTTTTGACTATATTGGATACATAATTAAATTTCTTTCCACTTTCTTTTCCTTTTTCTAGACAATGTTTTATTAAAAATATGTAAAAGATGACCATATTTCTTAAAAATTAGTATTAACATTTCACACATATTTATAGCTTATACAATGCATGCAATGTTAAAGACATCAATTAATATTTGTAACTAGCTGCGTGCCCGTTCTTCGCACGGTAGGAAACGAAAATTTTCCTTACATGTGTAATTCGAAATTATTCGTGATGTGGAATTAATAAAAAAAAGAGCAAAATTATTTGACTCTTAATGTAAAGTTTGTGTCATGAGTACTAACCTGATCATTGCAGTATAATGACTCAAAAACTACGTCAGTGTCATTCACTATCAAAAAAGTGGAAAGCTTAATGGTTTGCAGAGAACTCCTGGCTTTCAAAATGTCTTACTTCTACATCATACTGTTTTTTAGGCTAAAGTTGTAGCATTAAATATCTAAGACACTACATGAAATGGAGCACCATTTCTTTCTTTCCGAACATGTACCATATAAGGAAAGTATTGCAATCATGAAAAAATTCGACTTCGAGATTTTGGTGTATTTACACGTTTTGAGGTCTTCTGAATTCATTTATGCTATTTTCAAGATGTTTTTAAAATAGCTGCGCACCCGCTCTTCATACGGGAAGAAGGGAATATTTTACTACTAAAATCATATCTGCATGTGACAAAACAGAATTTCATTTTTAAAAAAGTTCAAGTAATCTCTACTGTTGAAATTACTGCGGGATATATTAACGCTAATTAGAATTACTTTTCATTTAGTTGGTTGTAAGACAACCGTTGAAAAAGGATAAACAATTTTAATTTCATGAAATATTTATTAACGTGGTACATTGCGGTTTATTCATATTATCTTTACAAATCTAATAATACTACCTATTACGTGCATTAATACTATCTATACTCGCTTCTCCCTCTTCAAGACTCCCTTAGCTTAGATTATTTGGCCTCAATGGGATCTTTTGATTCTGTGGCGATTCTTTGCAACTTACGCATTAGCATAAATAATAATCATTTCACATAATGGTTGCCATTAAGGAAACTCTCCATATATATTTAATTTATACATAGTTTTATAAGATTGGCGTATTTAGCGCTGCAAACCATTTCATCTTACTGTGGGGAGAAAATATCCAAGGGGTGCCATTTTAAGTATCCATGTATCTAATATAGCGATATCTTTTATATCCTCCATAGTCCTGTCTCCTGAAAAACATCAAACTGTGTAATCTCGAGGAGCTACTTATTCCCATTTTAATTGTGACAGGGCGTTAGAGTTGCAGAGTTTACAAATTTCATGCATTTTTTTAAATTTATGACGTCACTGTTTGACTGCCGTAAAGGATACCCCGGTAGATTGAGGGAGTTAATTTCGATATTTCGCATAATTGTTTTCAAACGGTATCATTAAAACTTTGCGTTGACTTTTATGGAGGAACGTAATTCAACGTTAAAATAAAACTATACTCGCAACCTGCATGCGAATGTTAGGCAACGCCTGCGCAAAATTAAATGCCAAAAATAAAAATAGTAAATAGAAAAATTTTAATATATCGCGCTTTGAAACGAACTTTGTAACTTTTAAAATGAACATTTTCAGCGCCGTGAAAACATTTCAATTTTTAAATAAGCACCGGATTAAAATACCACTTCTAATAATAATAATCGTGAATTTCTTAGTTTATTTCTACAGTAAATTTTAATCAAAATATCGTCTCCCTGTGTTGAAAATAGAGCTGGAATAAATGAGTTAAAATTATGGCATAAATTTTACGTATCTTAAAGCATTTGACGTCATAGATCCTCACTTGCGAATTGAAATTCTGATATCCCATTTAAAAACTTGATTGGTTGAAAAAACCCTTTTTTCTAATCCTTTCTGTGGCAACAACCGAACATAAATTCTCGTGCCGTGATCACAATGTAATGAATGGCGTAAGATCGCGTTGATGCTATTAAATTCTAAAAATTAGGCTGCATTAAAATTCGTAAAAAATCATCTAATTTACATAATTTTTTCGTTTTTATTTTAAAAGAGGGAGAAAAGAATGTTTCACGATTTGTCAAAATATCTAAAAGTTATGACGGATAGAATTCAAGATGCGACAGTTTTAAAATTATTTTACGAAAAAAAATCGCGAAGCAGATGTTTAGTAAAACGATTCCTAAAAATCGGTAAATCATGTTACGTATTCAGAACAAACTGTTTTTAAAAGAAAATTTTCTCCTCTATCCGATGATACAAATGCCATTTTGCTGCGAGCGTAATTTCCGCCGTCATTACGAATTAGGTGAGAAAAAATGCCAAAAATTGCATAAAACATAAAATTTAAAAAAATCTAGGTCGAATTTAGAAAAAATCGCTTCGAGGTGCACAACAACATATTTACATCTTCCCGAGTACCAAATTTGGTGTTTCTAGGTGTAGCCGTTTGTCCGTAACGCTGCCGACAGACACACACACACACACACACACAGACACCTTTTATAATAAGTAGAGATACTACAAGTGCAATATTTGAGGTTTTCGACAGTTTTTGACGTGACAGTTTAAACCATGGTTAAAACCGTCAAAAACTTGCCAACCCTGCGTTAAAGTACCATTCCGAATGATATGCAGGTCCCCCGTGGCAGAATCACGGCGACATTGTCACAGAACGGCACAGAGCTCCTGCAGAAAGATTTTCCACACAGGAATAAAATTTCCATTTAGGGAGACAAAAAAAAAAAACTCCCACTTCTGCAGATTAAGTTCTGTTTCTGCAGAATTCTTTTCAATGAATTATTTTACTCGCAGTTGCAGACTATAAATATTTATCTTCCCAAGCACGTCAGTTCATTCAGTTTCGCTCGGGGACCGCAGCACAGTATTTTCCGTTTACAAAAGACGTGCACATGACCTGTAACCCTGTTCGCTCAACTCTCTTTTCTCACTTCATAAATGCAACGGAGCTTTTCGACCTACGTCATACCATAGCAACCAGCTCGGCAACACTTTTTTGCAGAACAGACTGATTGGCAGAAGGCGCGACTTCGTGCCTCTAAGTATCTGAGTTGTCCAACAAAAAATTGAAGCGTTCTTGGCGAAAGGAAATACTTTCCATACAGAAATTAAAAAAGAATGGAGGTTAGGGTAAAAATCCAGCCCTAGATTTTTGCAGAACATGTTTTGTTTCTGCAGAATTGTTTCCAAAGGATTGCTTTTTCTCACGGAATTCTTACATTGCGCGTGTATGCAGGAGCCAGGGCCGGCCCAAGGGGGGTGCGAATGTAGGCGATCACCTAAGGCCCCGCGCTTATAGAGGCCCGGCTCCTGGGATATTTTATTCCTATCTCATAAGACATGATAGAGAAGAGGCCCCGCTCTTACACTTCGCCTGGAACCCCGCACGCCCCACGGGCCGTCTCTGCAGGAGCAGAATCACGGAGGCAGAATTCACACCCACTGGAGAGCTATTTTCAGAAATGCACTTGACCTGTGAGTGTGACCCCGTTCGCTCAACTCGCTTCGTATGTGCCGCATATTTATTTGTAACATACACGTGGTTAGTTATCGGGCTCACTTCACAGTAATATATTCAGCTTTTAATGCATAAGTGAAAGATATTTCGACTGTTTCTCAACATGTCTTCCAATGAAAAGGAGAATTCTAAAAGTCCGTTTTTCGGGCCATATTGGTCCGTGTCTATATAATTTTAATGAGAAAAAAAAAAATAACATCACCGATTTTGACAGGGAAAATAGCGCTTTGAACACATTTCAATCTTTTTCCATCCGTCTTGAAACTGCATATTTTTTCTTTTGCATTCCTTTATTCAAATTTCCAACAAAATAAGATTAAAAATAATGTCCTATTTAGTTATTTTTACAAAGATCGAGCATCACAAAACTTTATGGGGAAAATTGTGTTACAAGCATCCCATTATTCAATCTTTTTCATCCTTCTCGAGAATGCAAAAGAAAGAAAGAAAAAAAAAACCATGCATTCTTTTATTTGAATTTTCAACAAAATAGGATAAATAATAATGCACTGTTTTGTCATTTTATTTATTTATTTTTACACTGATCGAGCGTCGCAAAATTTGATGGAAAAATTGTACTTTAAGCATCATGCTTTCAATCTTTTCCCATATCCTCTTAAGAATGAATATGTTTTAAGCATTCCGTTATTTAAACTTGCTAACGAAATATGAATAAAAATCAACCCCTATTTTATTATTTTAGTTATTTATTATTTAACTAATCAGTTAGGTTCACACTATAAACAGAATTTGAATGCTAAGATCTTCAGACGGAAATGAAGAGGACATTGGGACGAATGATAAAAGAACTTTCATTCACATAAATGGACCACCATCTGGTTTTAAAAATACCAGGAAATATATCAAAGCAGGCTTAATTTAATGTACGGACCAAATTATGCATTCCATTTTTCAACAGCCCACCAAAATAAAGTTATGAAAAAATTTGCTACCCCAAAAGTTGTTAAAAAAGTGAATTCATAAGCTAAATGTTTACCATGTTTCAAATAATTTTCAGAAATAAATTGTGTTTATAGTCCATCGATTGTAGCTTTCATGTTTTCATGTTTTTGAGCTTGATTTTTTCTCTTCAGTATTTTTTATAGACGCAGGTAAGTTTCTTTTTTTTTTTCTTCTGTTGTATTAATGTTTACATTTCTGTCTGCATCTAACTTCCTACCAAAATTTATTGCTAAGTTATGCAGTTTGTATATATAATATACATACAGCTTTAATCTATTCATGTAAAGATTTTTATACGCACAAAGTGCTTCTGATATTGCAGGTTGATTACATATTTATTATTAAAAAATATGTTGCAGAAAGAAATTGGTACTCATGAGGTTTGTCGCAGAAAGCAGGAAAAAATTCTGCCACAGGGTGCAGGTCCATGCATCCCCCTATGCTGATTCCACACCATACCATCCAACCAGTTCATCTGTATTGTGACCTTTCACGAATGAATGAGGGGTTATTTGGAGTGCCCCTTTCCCTCCATACCAAAACACGTCAAGTGTCACACTCCAGACTGAATCGAGACTCGTCTGTACACTGCAATTGGCTCCAATCATGTTGCTCCCAATCTTGGTGTTCAACAGCCCATCTTCTTCAGGCCGCATCATGGTGTGAGGTCAACAGAATGCAGACCATTGGCCTATGTGCATAGAGACCTCCTTGCTGAAGCCTATTATGTACTGTTTGGCTGGACACCCTTCGTCCTGTTGTCAAGAGCAACTGTCTTCACAGCTGAGTAGCACTGTCTATTCTGTTTCGACGAGCTGTTAACAGTATAACTGTCATCAGTTGCTGTGGTGGCACGTGGCCAACCTTGTAATTGGTCGACAACTAACATTCCCTGTTTGTTGGAATCGATTCCACAGCCTTGCAACAACACTTGTGGCGACTCCAACATCATCTGCGACACTATGATGTGTTTGCCCGGATTCCACTCTGCCTATAATATATCTGCCTATAATAATAGTAGAAAAAAATGTTTTAAAACAAATCACCATAGAACAGGTTTTCAAAACTAGAAAAAGGAAATTTTGAAACCATTTCCTTTGCTTGTCTTCATGCAATTTCTTTTTTCTCCTATGCTTTTGTATTTAATGTGAAAATATAAGTGAAATACTTTTGACTGTGTTTTTATTTCATTGTAACTGTCCTTTTTTAAATCAGAAATTTAATTATTTATCTTTTATGGCTTGAAATCCACAAAATCCTGAAATCCGTACAAGCCATGGTCCCAAGATGTGCGGATTTCTGGCTCTCTACTGTACATAAACCTAATTTGGACTATATTTCGTATCTGGTGCTATACACGTTTCGTATCTGGTGCTATACTCCGGGTGTATACACGTTTACATATCGACGTGTATTTACATGTTACTTTTGGTGATCGTTCTAGCACCATCATAGGAGATGCACAGCGGGAGTGAAGTGCCCTGCCAGCAGGCACGGATCCAAGGGAAGGGCGATGGGGGTGATTGCCCCCTCCTGGGCGAAGTCCCAAAAATCTGTTATAATCTGTTAAAATATATTATGAAAGTGTAATGAAAATTATGTAGCCTTTTTCTAATGGGTGTATTGCGGGTACTACTCCCTGTCCTTTTTAATCATTGCTCATATATAGATTTTATCAATAAACTAATTAATTACATTAATTGGTACAATTGATTTAAAATAAATTATTATAAAATGATTTTGCGCATTCTACCCCCCTGTTTCAGGTACAAAATCGCCCCCTCCTTGAGTAATTTTTGGATCCGCCTGTGCTTGCCAGTGATAGTTATGACTGACAACCATAAAAAAAACGTGTATCATCAGTTTGGGAATTTGAAATTGTTCCATGTTATAGATGGAAAGGAATGAAATATGTTATTGTATGAAAAGAAAGTGTGTGCATGCGAGTTTGTTAGAAGTGTAGTGTGAATATAAAACTAAATAAAAGAAAGCATGCTGGTTTTACATTATAAGCTGGTGGGTGTTAGGGACGTTTCTGAGTGGTTAATTTAAAAAAAAAATAAAGGTAAGTGCTTTTTTTTAAACAAATCTTTGTGATGTTTAAGATTTCTAATGTGAATTTTAAATTGATATTTGATGTTTTTATGTTTTCGTTAGTGCTATTTATGTGTTATTCTATCATACTGACTTTATAAGGAGGTGTACAACTAGGTTCTTTATCCACCGATGTTTTTTTAAGTTGAAAACGGGCCAGTGTTTGCCCAGTTTAAATTAGCTGTCTAACTAGGTTGCTTAATCCATAGTTTTTTTGAGTTAAAAACAGTCTACTGTTTGATCATTTTAAATTACCTGTTCATGAATTTGCAGACATTTTTTAGGTAAAACATTGACGGTATATTTTGTTTTCATTTTTTTGTTAGTGGAATTTATGTGCAATTTTAATGTGTTAAAATTCTTTGACTTTGCTTTGCTAATCGTGCAAAATGGTTGCCGACAGTCGCTGGGGCTTGGCAACCACCAAGTTCCAGCGACTGTTGCCATGCTTACATGGGGCACACACCGTATTGGTCGATTTTACCTATAATTTAAGTTTAATTAATAATCAAAACAAGTACTTTGATGAAATCATGGTCACTTTGCAGCATCCCTTACCTCCCTTACGGCAACCCAGGGTGCCATGGCACACACTTTGGGTACCCCTGCAGCAGGGGACACAAATGCGGAATGCTCAGAACTGCGGCCCTTCCGGATTTTGGGATACCTGCTGCAAACTCAACTGGTTTCCGGAAGTCTTCCATGGCAAGCTGTTGTATAGGTCCTACTGTGCCTTATTTTAGAATTCATTATGAAGTTAATATTAACCAAAATTCTGTTAAATCGAAGCTTTAAATATACATACACGATTATTGTGCCTGTTTAAGAAAAATGAATAAAGTAATTTAATACGTTAAAAAATTGAATGCAACGTTTAGGAATTATCGTGTTTATCACATACACACACATACATCTAGTAAAAGTAGCATAAATGAATTCAGAAGACCTCAAGATGTAAATAAATCAAAATCTCAAAGTCAAATTTTTTTCATGATTGCAATACACGCATGATTAAGTAAAAAGGGTTGCAAACAGAAACTTATAAAACATTATTTAATACGGCGGATTAATCAGTTAAAATTTTTTTATTTGGGAATACCTTATTCCCCCGTAAACGATATATATTTCGGTTACACATAAACACATAACCATCATGATGGTTATGTGTTTATGTGTAACCGAAATATATATCGTTTACGGGGGAATAAGGTATTCCCAAATAAAAAATTTTAACTGGTTGCAAACAGGTTTTCAAATGAACCCCTTAAAACTGCTACTTAAAATTGTAGTATGGGGGGACTCCGCAAAACTGACCTTTGTCCACTGCTAATTTTTGTCTTACCCCGTCATTCCTCTTGGTCCTTGAATTTTAAAGACCCTATTCTCAGGTTCTCATTGACAAGAATAATGGATAGGGCCCGATTAAAAGAAATTCTGAATTACAGGCACAACTCGGGATGGGGGCCCCGAAACACTGATATAGGCAGTGTAAAATTTCTAAAGATAAATTACTTTCTGGCTGTATCCTGCTATCGAAAGTTGTCTATTATCTTTCATGAGGAATTTAACAACTTCAAGCTGTACATAAGATACCATTAAGAATTCATAACTTTTTTCAACCGCTGGTTTAAAATGCAATTCAGTCATCGAGCAGATCGGTAACCTGTTAAAAATATTGTTTGAAAAATTTGAAGGTACAGCTTTAGTATTGGTCCTTTGGCGCGCTTTATTTTTGGCGACTTTTTTTGGTGCGATAAAGGATGCCAATATGGTAACCCCACAGTCTGATGATCCGGAGCGGAGAGCTTGGTAACCCTAACCTCGGGCGAGCACTGGATTCATCCGTGACGTCACGGATTCGCTAACGTTTTCCTCCAGCAAATCGTGAGCATTTGCTCCTTTATTAAACTTTTGGAGCCCCCCTTTTGCCCGTATTTCACGCGGGAGGTTCGAGTGGTTGATCAGTCATTACGCTTTATGGTTTTATTTTAATGGCTTTATTTTACATTAAATTTTATTATTATTTAATTATTTCTGAAATTTAAAATCTGATGTTCAGGTTCATACTGACTGTTTATATACAGTTTTGTATGAATAAACATTCTTTTGACAGGGATCACTCTAGAAATGAAAAAGGGCAGGGTGCACATTACAGAAAAAGGGCAGTGTTTGGAAAAGGGCATATCACATCACACAAAAAGGGCAACTTTTCTAATTATTGTCTACAAACACATAAGGATAGCTTTTATAAACATACTTTTATGTCCGAAAATGTGTTTTCTTAATAGCAATTTTTTAAGTAAATGATTAAACAAATTTTGAAACCAAATTTTTTCATTCAATGAAATCTACACTTTTACAAAAAATTGTGTAAGGTGGCCATTATGCTTTATTTCAACAAAAAAAAAAAAAAAAAGCATAAAAAAAAAATAAATTTTGTAATCGTAAAATAACGGGAATCTGGTTTTGCCGACAAATTTTTAATTACGCCAATTTTCAAACCCGAAAATGACAGAAAACATTCCATTTTAGATTCAAATTTTATCGTATTCAGCGTCACTGCAACTTTTCTCTCTGTATATATGCTAGTCTGCAACTAGTGGAGGGGAAACGGGACACTTGCCCATAGTGCTGTTACGTCAAAATTGAAATGGAAAGAAGGGAGCACCAAAACAAAGGTTTGTCCCGGGCAACTTGACCTCTAGCAGGGGTCAGTCCAGGTTTCTTTCCCAATGTCCTATTTTTGTGAAATTTTACCTAATTTTGTGAATTTTTTCTATTTCTGTGAATCTTTCCTTATTTTGTGAACTTCTTCCAATTTTCTATTTCATTTTTGAGCAAGAACGCAATCACGAAATAGAATTGAATATTTTTTTTAAAATAAAATGGGTATAGTTAGTTCCCTTAAAAAAAGTTGGCCAAAACTGAATAATTCCTGTTCACCGAACATCCGGGATAGTCATAACCTGGAACAATATTTTTTTTTTTAATTGATTAAAATTAAATATATAAAGCTTTAAATCTTTTACTTTTAAGTGATTAAAAAATAGATTTTATAATAAACGTAGGCCATGGTAGTTTTGATTTTAAATTGCAGGTACTAAACACTTATATTTACACCCCAAATTCAAACTTTAGTAATTTTTAGATATTACAATGTCTGTCAGTTTCGACTGGAAATACTGTAATACTAAAGATGTGAAAAATGCAATTTTTAAATCTAGTTACCTTTCAACAATTGAAGGGAAATCAAAAATAAGTTGCAGATAATTATAGATAGGAGAAATTAGCTAACATTATATTTTTAAAAATTAATTTCAACTTGTACCATTAAAGAAAAATTACTTGTCAGTGTACACAGAATATCCCAAAAACACTGACCTGGGGTTTTATTCCTTAAATATTTTACAGTAAATCACAAATTTATATTAAGAAAAAAAGGGGGGGTACAAAATTTTACAGTAATGATTATAATTTTTGGAAGATTAAATCTAAATAAATACAAATGTACATTTTTATATGGTCTCCAAACAGAAAATTCCCAGTTTGTAAGATGTGCCCATACATTAATTAAGTTTAAAAAATTTAATTAAGTTATAAATTTTCAGTCTTTTATCATTTTTTGCTCGCTACGGCCCTGCCTATGCCGATAGCATTTCTCTGTAGTGTACCCCTATGACCGCTCTTTAAAAAGACATTAAATCCCAATAAAATCACTCCTATGCTTTGTTGTTCACTGCCAAGAATGAAGAAATGCAGTATTACACTATTTCTACCCCCCTTTCTTTTTCCAGCCTTGAGCAATGATTGACCTATTTATCCCATTTCACATTCCACAGTGTGAATTCTCGACCGATTAAACAGGGCGCGGCACCCGGCAACCCTTTAACGTCTGGCAGCCCTTTTTCTCCCCCCTATGGTTTGGCATGTCGGTCCGCTTTTCCATTCTTATTTGCCAAAACTTTTTCTCCTTCCTTACCATACAGTTTTCCTTATACAGGAGACAATACAATGAAGTCAAAATCGACGTTTAAACGACCCTTTACAAAACAGGAGGTATAACTGTTCCTTCACAAAATTCCAATCAGCCTTTTTTTTTTTTTTTTTTTTTTAAATACACCCAGATAAAGTGCCCTTTTATAAATAATTATATTTTCTGTTTTCTTTCATTTGCGTGATCTGAAAGATGCCCCTGGAATGTTTGTTTTTCAGCAATGTAAAAGGGCCATCTGGCACTTTACGCTTTCAGTTGGGGGGAAAAGAAGGGAGTTCAAAATGATTTCCTGTAAGGATGTTATGTTTGATAAGTATGCAGCTGTGAATTAGTAAACAATAAGCTTAGACTTAGCCACATAAATCACTGCAGCTTCCGTTGTTTTGAAATGGATGTAATGCACTCTTGCAAGTTGTTCTTAATGATTGCTTTTAGTGTAATCATTGCATGGCCTTTCTACTTCAAATTATTGGTCATCAATTTGGCCGCGATGCCTACCCGAAATTCCATATTTTCAAGTAGTATTTCCTGACTGCTGCACACCCTGTCAATGAATCAATTTTTTCCTATTCTTTTTAGTACACCGACGGGGCGGAGTGTGTGTAGGGGGGGGGGGTCACCCCACACTTTCGGAATTGCCCTTGTCTTGAACTTTCCGTGCAGCCAGCCTTAAGTTTGGATGAATGTGTTTTGAAAATCTGAAAAAATAAACAATAACCAAGTAGCCTTTATTAATTACAGCATTTATAAAACACGTTAAAGCGCCATTTACAGTAGGAAATAATTTATTGTTATGACTACTCTCCTGGATGACAGATTGTTTCTCTAATCTCTCTCTTTCGACCTCAAGCTACAGGAACGGTTTTAACCCTCTCAGGTCGGGAGGGAGAAGAGCAGCGACTGAGCAGATGTCCCCCCCCCTCCTCCCCCACACATCATTGATAAGAGAATAAACAAATCAACTTTCTTGTTGTTGTTGGAGAGAGGCTTTTTTGGGGTCTAGCCGAGCGCCAGCAATGGTAATAAGAATCAAAGAAAAGGGGAAACAAGGAGGGGTGGAGAAAAGGAGAGCGGCATTTTGATTGGGAAAAAAAAAACGCAGAATTTTATCAAGGAAAAGGGCAAAGAGGGCGGAATTTTATCAAGAAAAGGGGCAAGGAGGGCGGCATTTTACCGGGGAAAAGGGCACCAGGGCGGCCCGCCCCCCTGAAACGCTCTAGAGTGATCCCTGCTTTTGAGAGTACGTTTCAGATTAATATTTTCGTTCTCGATTGTTTATTTGTTAAGGGTAGAAGCAACAAATAATTACGTTAATATTTTATACAGTGAAATAATTTTAGATATTTTGATTTCATTATTTCCATATTGCAATAATTTAGCGATTTTAATCAAGGTATGTGATAAGCATTGTTGTTTTTATTTGTTATGATTGCCTTTGTTTATTTGTTAAGGGTAGGAGCAACAAATAATTTCGTTATTAATATAATATTTGATATTTTGATTTTATCATTTCAATATTGAAACAATTTAGCAATTTTAATTAAGGTATGAGATAAGCATTCTTTGTTATGATTTAAACTAGTTCTTTACTTTTGCTTACGTAATCTTTTGTCAGAATGCTAAAATATATTTTACTTTTTTGTTATTTTTGTGAGGTATTGTCTTTAGAATATTATTTGTTTTCATTGTTTAATTTAATCTACTAAAAAGAGAAAGGAGGGGGCACAGCCCCCTTCACATAAAAAGAAAGTAATTAAATTTTATTAAACCGAATCTATATGTATTGTAAGCTTGTTATCTGGTTAATTTTTTTTTCATAAAAATATTTAAAAGCCATTAAAATAAATCATAGAACAATTAACGGCGATGATCTCTGAACCAGCGCCATCCGATCCGCCATATTCTTTACAATTGGCATCGGCAAGGCAAACTTGGGTTGGCGACAAGATTTTGTTGCCAAATCAAAAAATCGCCAAAAAGGGCCTATACTAAAGCTGTTTGGAAACCTATTTAAAAAGATAAAATTAAGAAAAACTGAATTAGTATTTTATTTGGGGGTGCCCTTACATTCGAGGACCCAGTAGACCTGGCCTACTGGAAAATAAGGGCCTGATAGCGGACACGAGACGCTGGGCAGGGAGGATTAAAGTGCTCTCTGGCAATTGGGGGTGCAGTCAGACTCCTTTGGCAAGAGTTGTTTCTCCCGCTGTTATACACAGCACGCTAGGGGTTGCGGCCCGCAAGTTGATCCGCGAAAAAGAGTAGAGTTAGAAATTCCATGTTCTTTTCCTAATATTTTATCATTTTATTTGTTTATTAATTGTTCTAAATATATATTTTAATGCATTTGTTTTAAACTGCAAAAGATTTATTATTTGTTTTAAATACAACTTACTGTAATTCAGTCAAAATATTGTCTATGTATAAAGACAGGGGAAAAAAAAAAAAAAAAATTGAACGGTGAAATCTGGAAGTTTCTTGTATTGTCAATGACATTTTGTCTTTTTTCTTTTTTTTTCCAATGGCAAAGGCAAGACAAGGGAAAGAAGTAAAACATTCAGAAAAAATAAAAAGATAACAAGAAAACTGTAAATAGCTGCGAGTTAAAATTTTATGCTCAAACGTTCAATTTTCCATTTCAAAAGTGCTCCGTGACTTAAAATGTTTGACCATCTCTGACATACTTTCCATTCTTGTTATATCATAAATAAATGTATACTTTTTTAAAGCCCACCCCCTCCTCCTCTAACACCTTACTTCTATTCCATAGCAGTGACAGAAACGGATTATTGAAATGCTGTATGTAAATATACTGGAACATTAAATACATTCAAATATATTTGTAGAACAATCAATATATAAATAAAATCATAAAATATTAGGAAAAAGAACAGAACATGGAATTTCTAAAGCGCGATTTCTCATTTTAATAAACAAATAAAATCATAAAATAGTAGGAAAAGAACATGGAATTTCTAACTCTACTCTTTTTCGCGGATCAACTTGCGGGCCGCAATCCCTAGCGTGCTGTGTATAACAGCGGGAGAAACGACTCTTGCCAAAGGAGTCTGACTGCACGCCAAATCGCCAGAGAGCACTTTAATCCTCCCCGCCCAGCGTCTCGTATAGCGGACCCGTATTAAAAAATATTAGGAGGAAGGTTCTGACCTCCCAATCTCTCCCTCTGCTATACCACTGCTGCCAATATGCAAGTTAAATCACATATTTAACAGCTTAAAAATATCCTTTAGTGAAAAAGTATACGAAAAAATGACCTTTAGAAAAAGAAAATTTAAATTAATGAATAAGTATCCAACACTTATTCAGAAAGAGTTCAGTAAAATTATAACATTTAAATTACTGCAACTGCTTGAAACCTACTTATCTTATAAAACTAAAATCTATTTCATTTTCTTAATTGCTAGCCTTTTCTATACATATACATACACTCAAACAACTAACACTCAATTTTTAACAGTTTTTAGCAATCTGTAATACTAAAAGTTAATAAATTATAAGCATTTCACCTGTATGCAGTTAATCAAAACCTAAGCAGCATTCTCCAAGTTTTGAGTCAACTTGTTTACATTAACATTTATGGTGTTGCGAGGTAAGTGCTGCAACCACATGGGTCGGCTTTACCTCAAATAATGGGGTCCTTTCACGTCGAGAAGAAGAAAACCTCTGAATCAGCTGGTGTCGGCAAAACAATGTTATCCCGCCCATTCAATTGTATTGTTCCGCATTGCGTTTTGGCAAAAAAATTATTTTAAAAATGACTTTCTTATCAGAGAAACCATTATATCTTGTAGATTTTGGTGGGAAATAAATGGGAAAAGTCACAACAGCAGCTAGTAAAACTTTTATATTGTAAATGAACCAGAAAAATGTGTGCTGTGGTCATCGGTTGTTCCAAAGGATAAGTTTGTTACAGATGCTCGTTTTGAAAGGTTTCGTATGTATTTGTGTCTATTCATGTAAGTGAATATGTATGTTTATGATGTTAAATAAATATGTTTATTTTCTTTCTGTCCAAATTAGATGGCTACAAGTAGAATTTTTCGATCTTTTCCAAGCTATTCGCCATTAGGCTTAGAACGTAAACAAACATCGAATAAATGCTGCAAATTAATATTTAATTATTTTCTTCATAAATAGTGCTTATAGTAGAATTCAACTGAAGGGTCAAAACAGGGTTTGTTCGTAATTTGGAAATAAAACACGGACGTTAAAATTAGTTTGCCTCCTGATGCGTTTCGTTTTTAAATTTTTGGTTTAGATATTTGTTTGTTATTGTTTGTTTGGTTTCATGTTCTCATTTAGGTTTATGGCAAACATTATCTGATTGGTGTGTAAATGAAGATACAATACATTGTTATAAGTTCAATTTTTTTTGTATTTAGTTTCCATTTAAGCTTGAAAGCAAGTACCGATGATTGAAGCGGGCGACTGCCCCCCTCCCGAGAAAAAAGGAATTAATGATGAGATCCTATATAATGAAAAGATGCTACTTTATCACCATAAAATGGATGTGTATTAAAATCTTCCAACTAACCGCCCCCACTCACAATTGCATAAACCCGTCAGTGCTTGGAAGAAAATGCATTAGTATACTGAATAGAACTTTTTGTTAAATAGAGGTGATGTAAAATGAATCAATATTTTTTTATAAATAGAATTAATTTATAAAGAATAATCATGGAAATGTTAACTATTATTTACTGTGTAATGCAATTATAAATGTTCGAAATAAACATATTTATGTTTAGTATTATGTATTAGTAAAGCCAATTATTTAGGTAATTTATCTATGTATTGCTTTTTTATAACAAATGTTTGAATTTTTTTATTTGCATGTTAAATTATCAGTTTATGGAATTAGATTTTTTTTTTTTTTTTCATGGACAGAAATTTAAAATTTCATGCAAAGCCTGACTAAGTTATGAGACATGGGGTAGGCAATGCTCTCATGAGGGTCCCTTATAAGTTGATGTATTCACATTGGCATCCATAAGGGAGAGCATGAAAGGGCACTTGCCCCCCCCCCTTTCTATCCTCAGCCTAAAGATTTAGTATATTGTCTTATGATGTAAACAAAAATGTATCATTAAGCAAAATCGAAACGGTACTTGCATATTATCCCAGCGGTCTGGCAAGACAAGTGATTTTTTACCAAGATAAATGCATGGCAGGTGAATTTATTGATGGTTTGAAATAAGATTGGCAACAGTTTGCCAGTACATTTGATAAAAAATAGTTTGGCGAGAATGATCGCCTGGATAATACGTAAGTACCATCAGAAACCAAATTGTTATAAATGTGAAATTTGCCCTTATCTAGAAAAAATTTGTGACGTTTGCCCTCTCCTAAAAATACTTCTATGCTCGCCCATATGTATTCACACGCATTACATGTATTCACACGTACATAATATGGTTTTTGTGTAGATTGATCATGTATGTTCACATATGTATCATGCACTGCACATGCATTTCTACCATAGACAATATTTCTGTTTAATAATTTGGGTCCTAGGGCAGCTGTCCTGTTACTCCCATCTACACTTCCCTTAATTGAGCTCTGATTCAATGTTATTAATTTTTGAAGATTTATAAATTAGTTTTTATTTTCATTAAACTGTCTTGTATTTATAAAACTGTATAATTCTTTGGCAGTTGGTAAAGTATTGTGACATAGTGTTAAACTTTTGAGTTCTGTGTGCTGTGATTATTTTGTACTGTGAATTTATAAACAGTAAGTGACAATTTCGCTGTACATTCGAAGCAGTTTGCTCATTGTTGTGTTTAGTTTTTAATATTTGGTTATCGTTTTTAGATATTTGCTCATTGTTGTAGTTCATGAGTCTGGTTTCATCTTCTCATTCAAGTTTACAGCAAACATTATTAGATTGGTGTGTAAATGATGGTAAAGTACATAGTTATAAGTTCAATTTTTTTTATATTTGGTTTTGATTTAAGCTTGAAAAGCAAGGACAGATTAAGGAAGGGGATACCGCACGTGGCGTAATGCATTAGTATACAGAATAGGATTCTCTTTTGAAATAGAGGTGATATAAAATGAATTTTCAACTCAATAAAAAAAATTTTATAAAGTGACAATTTGAGTTTCCCTTAAAATTGTAGTCTTTAAAAATTTTTATTTTTAGGAATGTGATCGATACAGTTCATGCCTAGATACCGTTTTATGCCTAATGAGTGCTTGTACAATTTTGCTGTACATTTGAAGCAGCAGCATTGTACTTGTACTTTTTCGGCTTGTAAAATAGGATGAAGTTATCTGCCCAGTTTTATAAGCTGCAAGAATAAAAGAAAGAAGCTGCAAGAGTAAAAGAAGATCAGCACAGGTAAGTGCTGAAGACAGATGGCAATTTGATCTCTTTGTGTGAGTATCATGATTAATTAAAACAAATTTATAAATGTATTCTATGTATTTGTAATTAAAAAAATGAAAACATTCCAAAAAGTTTTAATTTGTTAAATGTCTCTTAGAGAAATGCTAAAAAAAATGATCACTATTGTCCAATTGTAATGACACACATGTGTATACTTCGCTCGCACCTATCCTGATAGCATTACCAAAGGTAGAATGAAGTGTGAATCCGCGAAAATATATAGTTCGCACATTTTTGCGGATTTTAAGACTTTAGTTTTTAATTTTTTTGTCTAAAATCCTTCAAATGATTCTCAATTTTACAAGTTACTGCTTGTATGAGCAGTTAGTATAGAAAAATTTGCAATTTTCAGGAGTTAACAATAAACCGCTCGTATATTCCCATTCTACGAATTCCACCAATTAGAACTTTCACACTCTTGGCGGAAAATTCAGTCTTTCACGGCGACCTGGTAACCCCCGTTCCTCCAAAGTGCTCCCACTCCGCCACCCACCGCGCAATTCCACATTCTTATCTTTTCTCCTGTCTCCGAGCTGAGCAGTGATTTCTTATTGTCGTCGTTTTTCTTGTTTACTTATTTTCGTAATGTCTTCCTCTGCCAATTCGTTTTCTTTCACTTTCCAGCCTCATAAAGCTGGAAAACCCTTAGGAAACTCTGCTAAGGTTATTGTCTTAAACGTGTACACTAAACTCAGAGAGATTTCTCACCCATCCAAAAATTTTGAGTGAGATTTCTGAAAGTTAAGTGAGAACATAAATATTGTTTAACATCATTTTATTTATTTATAGTACAATTTCAATAACACCAATTTTTCACGTTCATTAAAAATTTTAGCAGCTTGATCAGCAAAAATTTTAGCTGCTGATCATATTGATTGATCAGCAGCTTGATCATCAATAGGAGGAAAACTTTCTAAATTAATATTTACATCAGCTATTCTAATAAGATAGCTTAAATTTGCACTTGAAAGTTTACAAAAAAAGGACTGAAATTTGCACTTGAATTGTTAATGAATATTCAAACTCTCAAAGAATCACATCCAGTTTAACTATGCAACAGAATTATTAACTATAATATTTTATCTAGCACGGGCGTTGCCAGAAATTTTTCATGGGGGGGGGGTTACAACTACTGCAACTCATATATATGTATACGTGTGTGTGATAATGTAGTGAAGAATATACATTTTGTATGGCAAAAAATTCCTCATGGGGGGGGGTTATGACCCCCTACCCCCCCCTTTGGCTACGCCTCTGTTATCTAGTATAATAAAATTATATAATATAACTTAATATTTATATAATATAATATATTGTAAAATGTAATTGGAAGAAGAATAACGTGTTAATTAAAGTGAACTGGAACATCAATGGAACAGCTTCAATTAAATTAAATTTTAGCTATACTATCGAAATTTACGTTCGGCGTAAAATGTAGCACAAAAACCTGAATATGCATGGAATGCCAAACTTGTAGAAGCAACATACTTTTTTAAAAATCTTCCGCACATTCAAATATCGTACAAATAGGAAATTTATGGTGTATTTATTCTTAATTCGTTAGTTTTAAATCTTCGAAAGTTTTGAACGGTACCGCTAATAGTGCAATTTTTTAGACCACAGCCAAACGAATTACCGCGAGTAGGGAGAAAAAGGCGCGAAGGCGGAGGAAGCCCCTCCCTTTACTGTAAGCACGTAAGGGAGCTGTTCTGCGCCAAGTAATGGAATAACAGCCAGCTGTGGTACACCAAGAAAGGAAAAGAGAGAATTCTCGGAGTGATACAACGTAGCAAAGTTGTAAAACGGCCGCTGTAGGCTTCCCAGTGCTATCAGGATAGGTGCGAGCGAACTATAGTCGACAATAAAATGTAAACATAGCGTGAAGACAGAGGCGTAGGCAGAAATTTTTGATCGGAGGGGGGGGGGGTTACGACTACTGCAACTCACATATATGCATACATGTTTGTGATAAGGGAGTGAAGAATATACATTTTGTAAGGGAAAAAATTCCTCATGGGGGGAAGGGATTATGACCCCCCTAACCCCCAACCCCCTTGGCTACGCCCCCGCGTGAAGACCTATTCATTTTGTCAAACAGAGCAAACCACTGATGTAAGGTCCGTGGAGCAAGCTATCTCATCCCTCCTTTCTATAGAACCAACCTACTATTCATTAAAACAGATGTACATTTCTGTTCATAGCCAGATTGAAACACACTTGTATTTTCATTGTGGAAGTAATGGAACAGCTTTAGTATCGCTCGCCCGCCATTTGTTTTTCGCCAAGCCAGTGCAAAGTACCATGCTTTGTAAAAGGTTTACCTTTCAAACTCTTGACGAAGCTCTCCAGTTCCAGAATAGTGGCTATCCTTTTTTCTAGACACAAAAACATATCGCACTTTTATCCATAGTTACTACGATATTACAGAGGGTGTTCACACATTTTTGTAACGATTTTGATTTTCTCCGTGAAGTTAAATATTAATTTGAAAATAAAAATGTGATTCGCATCAAATTGTAATAAGGCTTATTTATCGTCTGTAGCATTAAAAATATTCTTTGCTTTAAAATGTTGCTGAAAAATAAACAACGGATCGAAGGCTATATTTTTTCGCTATCTGAAGAGAAATACTCTTATTCAGTTATTAAGAAAAGATGTCAAAATCATGGTTTTAATATTTCTACACGTAAAATAAGTGACATAATTAATATGAAAGGAAAGAAACGTCAAAGTTTATATTTCATTGGGGAAAAAAAGGCAAAAAATGCATACCCAACAAAGGTATGTACACTAGAGATGAGTTCGGGCTCATTTTTTGAAGCCCGAGCCCGAGAACTTTTAATCCGAGCCCAAGCAATATTTTACGTCTGAGCCCGAGCCCGAAATTTCAGCTAAAGATTAAAACAATTCAGTTACTTCATTGATAGAATACAATAAATTTTGATGTTCTTGTAAATTAACGGCAAATATAGTTGCAAACTCTCAATGCCCTTTCTAATTCTTTATATCCATGTTCATCAAATTACGTCCGATCTGATGGCTAACTAAGCAATAAAAGCCGCTTTTCTGAAATACCCAAAGGGCTTGACCATACCGTGCCACTATTTTTTTTTTAATAAGTACTTTTATTTTCCTCATGAATCACTTTTTAAAATCGGCTTCAAGGAGTATGTTAAATAAATGAGAAATTTTTCACGAGCCCGAGCCTGCCTGAGCCCTAACACAATTGGGAATTACAGAGCCTGGGCTCGGGCTGAGCCCGTCTCATCTCTAATGTACACCTCTTATTAAATCTGAAGTCACATCTCATGTTTTAAAGGAAAATCCAACTACCCAAAGAACTATCGCAAAATCTTTAAATATCTCTGTAGGAACTGTAAACAAAATTATAAAACCTGATTTAAAGTTAATCAAAGCAAAAAAACAATATGTTCATCGCCTAACACCAAAACATGTTTCTCAGCGGGATGTTTGAAACTTGCTCCTTTGTCTAATGGATCCCTAGCAGGGATCCCCGGCATCCAATCGGCAGATACAATCCCCGGCATCCCCCCGTCAATTCGCACCCTGGTTATAACATATTATTATTATCTTATAAATAAAAATGAAATTCTGTTTGTTTGTTTGTTTGTTTGTTTGTGGATTTGATTCGTATACAAATCCACAAAAATGGACCTATCGGCCTGAAATTTAGCACAGATATGTAAAATAATATAGAATAAATCACAGTCCACTTTAAAACTTTGAAAGTCCACCCGTTCCCGGAATTTAAGAGATTTTTTATGCTCTTCACGCAAAAATCTTTCCGTAATTGTAACCCCTGTAGTGAAAAAAATGTGAAATAAGGATCGTGGTTGCCATGTGTGGCGATTTTGCCGAATAAAATGTCGTTCGTATACAAATCCACAAAAATGAACCTATCGGCCTGAAATTTAGCACAGATATGTAAAATAATATAGAATAAATCGCAGTCCACTTTAAAACTTTGAAAGTCCACCCGTTCCCGGAATTTAAGAGAATTTTTATGCTCTTCACGCAAAAAGCTTTCCGTAATTGTAACCCCTATATTGAAAAAAGTGTGAAATAAGGATCGTGGTTGCCATGTGTGGCGATTTTGCCGAATAAAATGTTTTAAATTCTCAAAGTAAAAATAAAAGAATAATAATAATTTTTTTTTTGTTAGTTTATATTCGTCAGGTTATTTTTTTTAAATTATAATATCGTGTGCATGGGAAATCAGAGCAGGAATGTAATGCTTTACACGCAAAACAATAAGAATTGAAGATTTCCGAGGCTAATGTGTAAATTCTTTTAGTTTGGCGAAAAAATAAAATGGCTGAAATATGGATTTTGAGTAAGTGCGTTCTAGCGGTTTGCACAGTTTTCAGCTTTGCGCAATTTATTGAGAGCTTAAGGAAATAGATTTTTGGAAACAAGTGCAAAGGTTTTATTAGAATACAGCGTTAAATTTTAATGATCCGTGAAGAAATAATGCAGTTATTAAGGGATTTCAAGCGATCTAACTTCAGAATTCTCGCCAATTGAGTACATTGATTTAAGTTGGGGGAATTCCGCCAAATTTCAGAAAATTGAAATCTTCTCATTTAGTACATCGTAGTAACGATGAATAAAACACATTATAGTTGATAATTTAAAAAAAAATTCGGCTGTATTAAGGGATTCCAATTTTCAAATAACTCTCTTTGGCTACTCTTTGGCGGTCGAACCATTTCCCATATTGATTGCTGCTAAGTCAATGCTTCGAATGATTCCCTGAAAAAACTCTTGCAAAATGGCGTATGTTGGCACTTTGGCGAGGCTTAGATTTGAAACTGGATTTTATTTGAGACTGGTATATATAATAACACTGGTTATAGATAAAAATTAATGTTGGTATGTGTTTATGAGGTTGAAAAACTCCAGAACCGTTGAGCACCGTTGCACGATGAAGTTTGGTTCACCTAAGTCTTTTATGATGGAGAAGGTTTTTATGCTATCCGTTTTCCTTAACTTGCCACTTGGTGCCGCAGCACAACGTTGAATTCTATTCCGTTTAGCCGTTTGCTATGCGAATATCGTCCAACCGATTTCGATGAAATTTGGTACACGCGAATATTAGAACACGGAGAATATTTTTCACGATCCATTTTGCTGTAACTTGCCGCTAAATGGCGCTGCAAAGCATCAACGTCTATACCGTTCGACCGATCGGCATAAAATTTTTTATACTTACACATTTGAGCACGAAGAATATATTCTAACTGCGTTCCTTTTGATGTTACTCACCACTAGATGACACAGCAATGCATTATTATTTTAACACGCCACTAGATGACGCTGCAGCAGGCCAAATTCTTGACCATTCAAACGGTCGCTATGAAAATCAGTATACATAGCTATTTGAACAATGAGAATATTTTGGCGTTATCCATTTTGCTATAACTCGCCACTTGATGGCGCTGTTGCAAATCATTACTTTAATTAACTTCTAGATGGACCTGCAGCGTATCACTTCTTGACTGTGCAAATGATCGTTATGAAAATTGGTATGCATAGATAGTTGAACACGGTCGCTATGAAAATCAGTATACATAGCTATTTGAACAATGAGAATATTTTGGCGTTATCCATTTTGCTATAACTCGCCACTTGACGGCGCTGTAGCAAATCATTACTTTATTGAACCACTAGATGGCCCTGCAGTGTATCACTTCTTGACTGTGCAAATAATCGCTATGAAAATAGGTATACAGAGATATTTGAACACGGGGAAGAGTTTGGCGCTATCCATTTTCCTATAACTTGCCACTAGATGTCGCGTCAACACATGAACTTCAGGACTGTCCAGCCGATAGTCATGAAAATTCGTATACATCGATATCTGAATGCGAAAAATATTTTCGACGTATCCGTTTTGCTAAAACTCGCCACTAGATTGCGCTACGCCGCATGGCCTTCTGCACCGTACAAACGATTGCCTTGCAATTCGGTATGCATGATTATTGGACACAATATAACGCGATATCCACTTTGCTATATCTGTTTATTACAATGAATAGTAATCACCACAAATCGTAATATCCAAAAGTCCATTCATTCCCGTGCGAAGAACGGGTACTTCAGCTAGTTATATATATATATATGCTGTATATCCCAGTGTATAACACATATCAGTAAATTGAACATGTCTTACGATAGTAATTATATTTTGTAATATAATGCATATTTGTAATATTCTTTTATAATTTTTTTCTGCGGATATAAGAAACACATGATCCATTTTCATATCCGTATCTGCAGATATAAAAACAAGTTATCTGTTTACAGATCCATATCCGCGTATCTAACTTAACGATCCAGCACACCTCTACTTGATATCACAATCAGGGGCGTAGCCAGGGGGGGGTATCGGGATATATCCCCCCCCCCCCGAAATTTTTGGATTAGTGATGAAAGTCCGTCTATTTATACAGATATAAGTTCATATCCCCCCCCCGAAATTTTTTCCAGGTGCATATCCCCCCCCCCCAGAAAAATTTTCCTGGCTACGCGCCTGATCACAATGGACACAGGTTTTTTTTATTGTTACCAAGTGACAATAATCAGACATAACAAGAAGATGTAATAATTTTACTTAAATATTATCAGTGTTCATTTTAATACAGTAATATATATATGTATTAAAGAAACTTACATAGTAAAACAGACAGTAAATTTGTACTTATATTGAAGTGTGTTCTATTGGGGGGGGGGTGATGTTGGTCGCCTACTCGTGGTGCCCCCTGTTCTTGCTAAACGACTGACACTTGTCACCCTGTGCAGCCTTTGATCAATCTTCAGCGACAAGTACATCTTGCTGCTTCTTTCTATACTTTTACTCTCCAGCAACGGTCCTTTTAGGGCCTGGTCATGTCTATTTCTCAGCTCAAGATTCTTTTTTGGAATGCTGGTGGTCTTATGCAGGACAAGTTCACTTGTATAAAACTAAAAGATACAGCTTACCTTTTGCGATTAACTCGAACATTGCACGCTTTGGCAAGTTATCTCTTCTTGGTGAGGTCGCACACTTCACTGGCATTAGAGATTTATTTTTAGAGTATCCAACAGATTTATTTGAGAAGGCAGAGATATGAATATTTCTGTCATTCCCAAAAAATCCGTTAGCATATTGTTCTTAAACTATACGACTGAAATCCATAAAAGCACTGATTCAATCCTGTAATTTAGTAATTGTTTTCATTTGAAATATTTAAAAATTTATTTTTGATAAAGCAACGTGAACAGGAGAAAAAAAAATAGATAAACTATATACTATAATATATTATTTGTATCTAACCAGACATGAGATGTGAAAAAAAAAAGAGTTCACACACATACACACATGGAAAAAAAATGTATTAGTACACTAGGGATTTATTTTGATTTTTTAATCTTAGAAGGAGTTTGTAAAAACAATCTTGGGAATCTGTTTAAAAAAAAGAATATACTAGTACTCGACTACATACAGCACTTATCAATATTTTTTAAATTATAGAAGGTGTTTACAAGAAAAATAAAATCTTGAAACCCATTGTTAAAGCATATCCAGTAATTTCTTAAAATCAGGGATTGCACATACATGTGTTACGTGTAATAAATATATGTTAAAACACGGAATTCAAAACTATTCAGCATTCTTGTGTACAAGGTGATTCAAAATTAGAGGGACAAACTTTTAGGAAACGTAGGTTATAACAAGACAGTCCAGAATCACAAAGCGATGAGAGTTCAGAAACATAGTCTTGAACCTTTTAATAATCACTTAGAAGACATGTTGAAGTAACCGTGAAATTTCTGGTCCGGTTTTTTCAAAAACTAATGCATCTTTCACAAATGGCACTTCATAAAAATTGTTAATTCAGATTTTTTTAATGATTACATTGATGAAATTGTCAGCGGAGAGCCCATTCTTTATGAAACTTGGCTAAGAAATTAGATGCACAATTCAACACTTCTTCTAATGTGATTATTAACACATACATGAAGAAGACATTTCCGGTGCCACATTGATATGTGATTCTGAGCCATCTCGGTGTATTCTACCCTTCCTAAATGTTTGTCCCTATAATTTTGAATCATCCTATATACCACCTGGGAAAGAGTAGTGTCATAGCACAAATGCTGTTCCTATGTTACTACTATCAATGAATAAAAAAAAAAATTATGTAAATTACCTTAAGTTAGGGGACTAAGTTTCCAAATTATGTGGCTGTTGGTGTGTGCAATAGAATACAAATTTCTATAGAAGTTAAGACCTATTGAACTGTTATATTTTTTACAAAACCAGCTTCTTGGAGTTCGCCTAATATTGTTGCAAGGATGTTGAGAAAGATATTCTTGCAAGTTATGCTAATTAAACAAAAAAAGTTATATCTTAAATAATAAAATTAACAAATTAGCACATTTAGAAGACACCAAAAACTTAAATAATAAAGTTTTTCAAAAAGTGCTTGAATATTATTATATAAACAGAAATAAATAATCGGGTAGTTTAATAAATTATCCAACATTTTGTGTAGTATGTTCATTAAACAAGATAATTTATAATATTTTAAATAAATTTAATAAATGTAGCACACAAAGTAAAACCTGCATAACTTAAAATAAATCGTAAAGTTAGGTGAATATTAAGATATACACAAAATATAAACACCTTATCAACTGATGAAAATTGAGCACTTTTACATGTACTAATTAAGTACAACATATTACAGTAGTATATTTTAAACACTAACGTAATAAATGTAGGGTATCTTAATTAAAAGCACATTACAAGAAGTCGTGTGATTTAAAAAAAAAAAAAAAAGAAAAGAAAATGCTATTGCAATGCACTCTGTATAACTGTGTAATGTGCATTAATCAGCAGTGTTAGAAAGAATATGAATTGCAGTTTATGTATTGCAAAAGAGTATAATTAACATAAAGGCGTAAAGAAACAATAAAACTTAAAAGATACTCACAATAAAACTTTAACATTCCAACTCTAACGAAAGCAAATACAAATCGCAAATTTATTTTGCGAGTTTAATCTGTATGCCTTTGTACAAAAAATTATCTTTACAAAACTGACTACTGAACTTATATCGTTATTAAAATGTTTTAAAACACTTTTGCGAGTCCTTTTATTTCTATTCGATCTATTATATTGCTTAGCAAGGCTTAAATAACCACTTTCAGCCATCATGAGATCGCCGTTAAAATCAAAACAAACTCGCTAGCTGCTAGCAGACGATGGAGGTAGATCACGTGATATACGTATTCGGCAGGCTGTGACGTCACGTGAAAGGACCCCATTCTTCGGTTTTGTGTGCTTGGACCACCTACTGATTATAAATCCACGTCAGATGGACAATGCAAGAATACAAAGGTAGAATGCCCTTCCTGGGGGGTCTTTCTAAGAGGTCCTAACCCGCATTTATGCTATGCTTTGGAGAAAACCAAAGAAAACTCCGAACGGTTAGGTCGACGGACGAAGTAAGGTTAAGAAAATAATTTTTACTTCTATTCCAATGTGTTTGTGGGCATTTGTAAACGCAAACTCGTTGCACGAGTTTTCGTAAGAAAACTGGAATGCGTGTGTTTTGTTTAGTGTAAGGTAAGGTGACCAGATTTTTGTAGTCAGAATCGGGGACATGTCCCCGATTCTGACAACAAAACTGGGGACATTTATAATTAATGCAATAATTAACAGTAATTTAACTTAAAAACAATGCAATAGAGCATTTCGACGTGACGTATCTCTGACGTCAGCTGAGTGACAGCTTCGCGCATCGTTCTGCGCATGCTATTTCTTTACCTAAATGTATAATTTAGCAATCTCAGTAATCCGTATAAACTACGTGTAATCTGAGGAGGTTCATTGGGTTTTTGGATTACGAACGCAGCCCCACTGTGAAGAATGTAAACAAACTGCAGAATTGCAAGCAACAGGCGTTTCAGTTTAGACAGCAACCCACGACTGTGCACCAAAGAATGTAAATTATTTATTTAGAAATATGGAAGAAATTTTAAAGCTGTCCTCAAATAATTAAACTCTAATTGCAAAATTAGATATTGTTTCTAGTTTAGGATTGTGATAGTTTTTCATGATTTTTAACTATATGGATAATTTGTCTCCAATGTAGTTTGAAGCTATGACTAGATAGGTTTATCCTTAGATTGACATGAATTTTAGTGCATGCTTTCTATGGATAGCACTTTCTGGTGTGGATTCTGTTATTAAATGTGCATATAAAATGCATAAGAATAAATCAATAGAAAACATGAAAGAATTGGTTTGTTAATTATTTTTTAAAAACATATTTTGATTAAAAAGTCAATTTATACATTGTTTACAGAACTAGTTTTGTACGAGTGGTCGGTTTATTAAAATAATAATAATAAATAAATAAAACAGGAAGTTTGTGATGTGTTAATGTATGATTACTTATTGTTGCTTATGCTAAAAAACTATAGAATCTACTTTTTTAAAACCACTAAACTTGGCTACCAGCCTTTTTATTCTTTTGCAGTATTCTAAATTAGGTATGGAGTGGAACTTAAATATCTTGAATAAATGTGTTTTTTCTATTAAACTGACACCCTCTTTCATTTCACCTTCTTATCTCAATTCTTTCTGTTGTTTCTTTGACTTCGTGAAATCAAGGTTATACTGTTGTTGTTCTCGTGTCCATGGACAGATGATTAAATGGTTAAACTGTACTTCGTTAAAATAAATCCTTATTCTTTTACCTAAAACTATTTCCACTCTGTTCTGCGTGGAGCTGATATTAGGATTAGAAATTATTATGAAGATTTTTAGATTTTTTGATACTTACGTATTATTGCAGTGGTCATTTCCAACAAAGTATTTTTTCATCAAATGTGCTGGAAACTGTTGCCAATCGTATTTGAAACCATTAATAATTTCATGTGATTGGCATTTATCTTGGTGAGAAATCGAAATCGCCTGTCTTGTTTGAGTGCCGGGATAATACGCCAGTAGCAATTTTTCTATGAATACTGTTCTTACCTGCTGTTCAGATTCAAGAACCTAAATCATTTTATGCAGTCAAATATGATGTTTTTTTTTTCTTTCAATTTTTTTGTAAATAACTTCTAAAGTAATTTAAATTGGCTGACTGACATCTGATTTTTTTAATATCTATCGCTTGCATGTAGTCTGGTTCCTGTGTAAATTATGTGAAAACATATTTTCAAGTAACACTGTAATTTACGATGTTGAAAAAAAAATCTCTTACATACAATCATCATGGAAGAATATAACTGTAAAACTCTATATACTACTCCTTTTATTATGATTGTTTTTTTTAATCAAATCATTGAACTAATAAATCTGATATGGACACCACATGACTTCCTTGTACCTCTATTAAACCTGAAATATTTTCGGGGCACTTCATCTAAACTTATTTCATTTGAAAGAGACAAAATACTGCAATTCTAAAGTTTACCGCCAAGCTGAGTTCAATTTTAAAGATTTGTTTCACTTAATTGGGCAATATTTTGACAAAAGCCAATAAGCTTGCGATAGCGAGATTTCAGTCACAGCTGTAACAGTTATTCATCACAGATTTTTAATGAAATGAAGGTATCTATAGACCCTTAATATATTTTAAGTCTTTTGGGTGACCCTGTAAATAAATTACTCAGTCCACAGCAATCAAAAGCACAGTTAGATGTTACAATAGTTCTAAATACAAAATTTCAACATTCTACGGCTAAAAGTTTTAGAGTCATGCAAAATGCATAGTTTTTTTGGTGTTAAATTAACGATATTTTGGCAAAACTCAACACGGTGGATGACAAATAACGAGATTCTGTGCATGGACCAAACAATGAACGACTACAGACATAATATATTGAAGACAGTGGCATAGCCAGGGGAGGGGGGGGTAATAAGGGATCACAACACACACACCCTGAAATTTTTGCAATACAAAATGTATATTCTTCACTCTCTCACCACACACATGTATACATATATGTGAGTTACAATAGTAACCCCTCCCATGAAAAATTTCTGGCTACGTCACTATTTGAAGATGTCTATAGACATTAATGTATTGGAATTCTGGTAGTTGCATATTATCCTGATAGATATTCGTGCCAAAATTATTTTTTCGGAAAATGTGCTGGCAAACTGCAGCCAATTGCAGGGGCATAGCCAGAAATTTTTGATTGGGGGGGGGGGAGTTACGACTACTAAAACTCATATATATGTATACGCGTGTGTGATAATGTAGTGAAGAATATACATTTTGTATGGCAAAAAATTCCCCATGGGGGGGTTATGACCCCCATAACCCCCCCCCTTGGCTACGCCCCTGGCCAATTGTATTCGGAACCATCATGATTTCCTGCAACCTGGATTTATCAAAGCGAAAAATCGCTCATCTTGGCAGACTGCAAGGATACATGCAAGTACCAAAATTCTTTTGGGTGGTCCTGTAAATAAACTCTCCAGTAGATTGGAATAAAAAATCTAGGTGTACAACTAGATGTTACAACGATCTTATATATAAAATCTCAGCAATCTACGACTAATAGTTTTTGAGATATGCAAATTAAATATATACATATATATACCAAAAGTTGCCAAGTTTGGTGACTTTTAACGCAGTTTTTGAGGGAGGTGGCTGAACATCACCGGACCATTATCCAACCATATGGTAAGATGTTATTCTGCTTGAAATGAATGAATGTTTCTAAAATTGCCATTGGCTGTAATTTGTTGAAATTTTTCTGAGTGCTCCTGTAGAACTGTAAATGATAAAGATACCATTTTTGATGGCAAGATTCATTTTGTAATCCTTAACAACATATATCATTTTTGATTTATTTGAAATAACTTAATATCTCTAAATTCCACTTTAATGAATTTCTGCCCATAAAATATAATGTATGGATGTAGATGTTACAACAATCCTAAATATAAAATTTCAACATTGTACGACTCATACTTTTTAAGATATGTGAGTTACCTACATACACACGTACGTACAGGCAGTGGCGGATCCAGAAATTCTCTTTTGGGAGGGGCTAAATTTTGATAAAAGCTTATTTCACCCAAAGAAAATATACAATAAAGCAAAATTTTAGTCTAAACAAATGTAAAAAGGATTTTTACATTTGTTTGGGAGGGGCTAAGTGATTAAAAAAGATCACTTTACATATTCAAAGTGCATAATGAAGCAGAATGTTACTCTCTAGCAATCTCTTTTGGGGGGGGGGGGTGAAGCCCCCAAGTCCCTCCCCTGAATCCGCTACTGCGTACAGGCGCCAGGAAACACTGATCAAAATGGTCTAGCTGTCAGTCAGAATGCTTGTACATGAATTTATATGAACATACATACATGTGTACAATGAGATGTCAAGCAAAAACTCAGTAAATTTAGAGGTAGTCAAAATCTGGATACCGAATTCTTTTTGCGATCACATGATTATTTCTTTGTACGTCATACAAGGAAGTAAAAATATTAGTGTTTATAAATTGTATAGACACACACACACGTACAGTGCCCCTAGAAAGTGATAACATGCTTTAATTCTTTATCTATTAAAGATAATTAGGCAGTGTGAATTGAATAAATGTTTAAAATAAGGTTAAAAAAAAGACTATGTTAAGAGAAAATGCCTCTTGTTAATTTTCACAGAGTTACACTTTTTAAAATTTCTTAGAACTACCTTACAAAAAAATTCCTAGAAAATAAAATGTACCCCATGCACAAATGAGGTGATGTACAAAATTTCAGCCTTTCATCATATAACGTCTTAAGGGATATCTATAAACAAAGGTGACTGGGGTCTATACTTGAATTTGAATGTAAAATATTCTTTCATAATATCTGTATGACCCTTAAAATGTGATTGTGATTTTTTTCCTTTCAAGAGCTACTGAAAATTAGTTTAAGTCAGTACTTATTATCTTCATACCTTTGACACTTTTCAGGATATAATTATCAAATTTTGTCCATCACCTCATCAGAATATGGAGCACATTTTACAGATTGGAGATATTTTTGTATGCGGGTTATATACAAAAAGTGTATCTTTTTGGAAATTAATGAAAGAAATTTTTCAATGAGAAAACATTTAATTGCTCCTGGGCTAGCAGCAATTTCTGGCAAAAAAAGGTGCCGGAGCCTTAATATTCTTATGTTAATACTCAGTAGCGAACTGCAAACCCCTGTAATATGGGGTTGGTAGCACATTTAATTAAAATAACAATAATTTAAAGATTTTCCCATATAATAATTATTTCACAGAACAGTGATATAAAATTAAATAGTCGGAAATTAGCAGGAAGAAATATAAACATTATACAGAAAACACCCAAATTCTGGTGGTCTCAGGACTCTCAAATCTGGTCGAGGTGAAGCGAATATGATTTGTCGTGTCTGCTAAAATCAGTTTGTGCTTGAAAAGGGGAAAATTTATGAATTAATGTATACTAGTGTTGGGCTTCGGAGCAAAGTATTCATGAGCTTTGCCTAATATGTAAAAATTCACCCAGAAAAAAGAAATACAGGGTCAGAGTTCCAGCTTTTGATTTCTGTTCTGATTCTAACTTGAAACAAAATTCAAAAATGTAATTGTAGAATTGTTTAGTACAGTTTTATGAGCTAACATTGCGAAACATGTTTTCCATCTTATAATAAAAAGGCAGAAGCTTTATGGAATTATAAATTTACATTTTGCACTCATGTTTACTGTCAATTTAAATAATTATGCAACTAAGTAAAGAACACATTAATTGGTCTACGTCTTTAATTTAGTTGATTTATTGGATTATCTTTTTAATTCATATTCATACGTATTAGATTAATTACATGTACAAATATGTTATGCGATGCATATGTTACACTTCTTTATTAATGGGATAACTGGTCTTATTTTACAGGCATTTACATATTTAAAAGAACACTATGATAAATAATAACAAGCAGTACATTTATTTTTTATAAAAGAAAAAAAAACAATCTGAATATATCGTAATAGAAATTTAAATAAACACTTTTTTAATATAAATATTAATGGAATTTGAGGTTTTCTAGGGCATACAGAATATCCGATGAATTATAATACAAAAACCATATTACAAAAACATTATAAACAAAATAACAAAAACATTATTGCATAAATCTCACAATGTAAGAAAATTTCGCATGCACAACAATGATATTTGTAAACAAACAGTAATCCGAATGACCTGCCGAATCTTAAAATAAACATTGTGTTTATTCCCGTACATAATGTTGTCTTTCCGAACGCAGTACCAGCGGAAAAAGTCCCTTGAAATATCATTAAAATATTATATGTTAAGCTTTTTAAAATATTAAACGCCACCTGGGACACAAAAGTCGAAGGTCTGATTAACAAATTCCATCCATTACAATCATCCAAAAAATTAAATTTAATACTTTTTTTGAATGTTGAAAATCGGGTTTTTCCCATTGAAATACATTACGAGAACCCCAAGCTGTCACGCAAGACGGCGACCGATCGCAGAGAGGAGGGGTTCGTCGAAATGCTCTATAATTAAAAATTGTCCCCAGTTCCATTTTTAGATTCTGGGGACAATTTGAAAAACGTCCTGAAAATGGGGACTGTCCCCGGAAAACGGGGACGTTTGGTCACCTTAGTGTAAGGTAAGGCGGGGCCTTCGCAATTAGTAACGGGCCTGCGCGTGTATTTTGATGAGCCATCCAAAGAGGCCTACGGATGCTCGAGTCTTCACGTATACCTCAGGCATTTCTTAAGCTTCACAGTGCTTTCAAACGTTATTTAATGTAGTTTTAAGTAGTAATTGTGTTACTAATTCAAGTACGAACTCATGATTAATTTGTTTGCTATGATACATATTTACATGAAGAAAATAGATTCATATAATTTGAAGGAAAAACAAAGTAGCGCTTACACTCATGATTCACGATTGCTTATTTTAGTTTCACAAGTGGATATTTAATATACTTTAAAATAACTAAATACACAAATGAGAAAGACATTTTTATAATGAATATTTCATGAACGTAGTCGTATTTTTTACGTTATTTTAAACAATTCAAGATTACTCTTTAACAAATGATGTATTAAAGCGCATTTCAGTCTTTTCGGGATATCCTGTATATAGGAGAAAATTGATAAAATACGCTCTATAGCGCGATCCCTGAATTAATTATTCTTTAATAAAGACATTTCATGTAGTATATATTATTCTTTTGTCGCTTTCTAAATCGAACTTAGGAATTGAGGAAACATAATGAACGCTTGTACAAAATATTAACTACATTTGAAGTTTCTGTATAAACGGGCAAAAATCAATAATTTATAATTTATTGTATTTCTGCACTGTACCAGATGTAAGTCTTAATCACATAATCAAGGCATATATAACTGATAAATAACATTTTCAACTGGCAAAATTAAATTGTCTAAATAGTATCACAACGTCATGCTTATTTACAAGAATAAAAACTACTCAAATAATACGATTTTTGATTAAAATAATTTATTTATAAATAACACATGAGTAATTATTCACTAAACATGATTTACATACATATTTTTAGAATTTCTAAATACATTATAAGCGTTCACTTACCTTTACATTCAGAGCAAAATGTTCGAATTTTAGGATAAATTTTCATGAAAGAAAATGGCGCAAGATTCACAAAACGATTACCTACATCTAAAGTTCTTTAGTACGACAAAAGTATAAAAAAATTGTTTTAAAATAATAAAATAATATAACATTTATAATACTTAGAATAATAAAATAGAATACTGTGACTGGAGAAAACAGGCCTCAATGATAAACTCATTTTTAGGGATGGCAACTCATAAGCAGGCCCGTTGCTTAGCGATGGCCCCGGGTAAGGCGACCAAACGTTCCCATTTTCAGGACTTTTTCAAATTGTCCCCAGAATGTAAAAATGGAACTGGGGACAATTTTTAATTATTATATTGTTTTTCAATTAAATTACTGTTAATTATTGCATTAATGGAGGATATCGCCTCCTTGGGTTCGAGGCTATAAAAGTCACGTGACGGTGGAAAACAAACAACCATTTCTCCATAGGCTTATGTGCTGGACTCCTGGTAATAAGCGCAAAATAAAAAAAAACAATTATTATGCCTTTGTATTGTGCTGCCTACGAATGTTTCAATAACTCTCTGGAACGTGTGCATGACTGCAAAAAGATATCTCTCCAAAGATTCCCATTAAAAAGTGCTAACATATTAAAACTTATACTGAGACGAGGCTATTTCAGCCCCGTGTCCATGGAAAATATACACTTCAGCCAATCAGATTACAGGGCTACTCATCAACACCGCCGAAAGGTCATGTGTTGGTGGGAAAATGACGTCACACCGATAAACCTCATTATAAATGTCCTCAGTTTTGTTGTCAGAATCGGGGACATGTCCCCGCTTCTGACCACAAAAATCTTGTCACCTTAGTGTAATGTAAGGTGACCAAACGTCCCCATTTTCAGAGCGTTTTTCAAATTGTTCCCAAAATGTAAAACAGGAATTGGGGACAGTTTTTAATTATTGCATTGTTTTTAATTAAATTGTTAATTATTGCATTAGTTTTAAATGCCCCAGTTTTGTTTCAGAATCGGGGACATGTCCCCGATTCTGACAACAAAAATCTGATTCAAATTCTGATTCAAAAATCTGGTCACCTTAGTTTAGTGATGTCAGTGGTAAGTGCACAGATCAAAATTTAGAAATTTCAACTTAAACTTCATTTTTTCAAAAGTATTTAGCAAGAGAAGTTCACTTTTCTCTAATAACGGTTTAAATTAACTTCAATCTCAACACTAAAACCTGCATATTTGAATTTACTAAAATGAAAAATACAAGAAAATGATTACCTCAGAAAAATTATGTACCTTCGTAGAAGCGGGGCCTTCGCTATTTGTAACGGGCCTGCGCGTGTATTTCGATGAGTCATCCTAAGAGGCCTACGGATGCTCGCGTCTTCACATATACATCAAGCATTTTTTAAGCTTTCCAAGGCTTTGAAGCGTTATTTAATGTAGCTTTATGCCATAATTGTGCTACTAATTTTATTAGTTTCTTTACTATGATACATGCGGACATTAAAGCAAGTAGATGTGTGTAATTTGAAGGAAAAACAAAGCATTATTTTGGCTTGATTTTTAATATACATTAAACAAATTAAGCTGATTTTTATTATACATTAAGGTAAACATATTCATAAATGATAAACAGTTTATTTATACAGATATTTTAATGAATTTCTTTATACTGAATATTTAAGTTTCACATTTTAAAAGCAGTTACAACCATAACCACTTTTTAAATAAAATTAACTAACAGTTATTAAATTTGCGTTCATTAAATTTTGTCCAGTTAATATATTAACAGAATATATGACGAGGTGCTGGAATAGAAATGAAGATATTTGATAGTTACAATTCGCATATACATCATTTAAGTACTACTACAATATTTAATTTTTAATCATTTGTAAGACGTGGATATTTGGCGAATGCTTACTATAGTTAGAAGTACAACCTGGTGTACTGCATTCCTTTGGCATCTAACTTAAAAATAATGTGAATTAACTTAACGAGAAACATTTAGAATAAATTACTCAATAAAATGTGTCCCATAAATAGTAGTACGAACTTTAAGGGAAGATGAAAGAAATCAAAAGGATTAAGAATCACGTAACATAGCATGGCCAAACACGTTGTTTTCATGCTAAGCTTATGTATTGAAAATTTTACCATTCTCGATATTAAAAGGATTTATAATTTTCGTTTATAATTCCATATATTTTTTTTCTTCCAAGGAAAAGTATTAAATTTTAGAAAACCATAGTAGGAAATACCACGAATATTCTAATATCTTTTTTTTAAGTGATTATTAACTGGTGCTTGAAGACAATGTTTTCGTCCTTGCATTGCTGTATACAGTGAAACTTCTATGAGCGACCACTTCTATTTAGTGACCCCCTCCTGCAACGACACATTTTTTAAGGCACCGATTTTTTACCCTATCTAGTTAATGTTAAAAGAGCCTCTAGAAGACACCACACAACCCTCTATAAGTGACCGGTCCCAGTTTCCAGTCCAAAAATTTTCTTGTATTTTACAGGAAGTAAAGTAAATAAAAACCACATTCTAAACCAGTCGCTCTACTGCAAATCGACAGCAGTGCAAGTACAGGTACACATTACGTACAAATCTTGTACGTTAGAGAAGAGACATGTCTAAGAAACGAGTGATTTTACTACTGGAAGCGCACTGATGTGGTCGAATCACACGAAAAAAGAAATTTGGAGGTTACTTTTGGTTGTAGGAAAACCTAAACAGCAAATAGATTTTATTATGACAAATTGAGAATGCATGAAGATATCGGAATAAATGCTCTTTTGGCAAATGTAAATATATATATATATATATATATATATATATATATATATATATATGTAGCAGACAGTGAAGTACACTCGAAGCGAGAATAAAGAATGAAACAATCTGAAATTCCTAAATATTTGATCAAAATTTAAAATTTGTTTACATAATTACTCATGCAATTTATTATGAAACTACATAAAAACAAAACAAACAATATATTTTAGCACTTTGAATACAAATTGAGATAAACCAACAGCTCAAGGACTCGAAAAATTTCAGGATACCTCTTCAAAAGCTGCACTAAACACTGTAGCAAACCAAAAATAAACGCTTTCTTATTTAATTATTCTTTATTATAGCAATTCCAAGTATTATATAAAAGTTATTCTTTTGTCGCTATCTCAATCGAACTTTGGAATCGAACATAATGAACTCTTGTACAAAATATTAACTGCATTTGAAGTTTCTACGTATACAAAATACTACGTATACATATACAAAATTAATAATTTATAATTTACTCTGCTTCTGCACTGAAAGCTGGCTACACATGTCTAAATCATACAATCAATGCACATATCTAACTGATAAATAACATTTTCGACTGAAAAATTAAATAGACAACATCGTCTAACTAGTATTACAAAGACACGCTTATTTACTGTATAATAAACTACTTAAGTAGTACGATTTCAGATGAAAATGATTTAAAAACAGCACATGAATATTAATTCACTAAATTTGATTTACATACATATTTTTAGAACGTCTAAATAAATTATACAAGTTTACACTTCCTTTACATTCAGAGCAAAATGTTCGAATTTTATGATAAATTACCATAAAAAAAAATGGTTCAATCTTCACAAAATGATTATCTACATCTAAAGTTCTTTAGTACGACAAAACTACAAAAAAACTGTTTTAAAATAATAAAATAATATAATATTTATAATACTTATAATAATAAAATAGAACAGTGCTAATCGCGAAAACAGGCCTCAATGATAAACTGAATTTTCGTGCTGGCAACGAACAAGCAGGCCCGGTTGCTAATAGCGACGGCCCCGGTAGAAGTGGCTGCGTTCGTAAACGCCAATCTAATGCGTTCGTAAAGGACAAAACTGAGTGCGATTAGTTTCAAACGAAATAAACCGATCTCTGCTAAGGTTTCGTCAGTTGTTTAGAAGATGTTGTTGTTTTCAAATGGCGTCCGTTGTTATAGAAAATTATGTAATTTTAAAAAGTATTTTACGTTTTCTAAAGCTGCAAATATTACTTTTTCGAGGAGGAAATTCATGCGTACGTTAGAAAATGCTACGAAGATACACAATTTTTCAAAGGTAATCATTTTCTTGTATTTTTCATTTTAGTAAATTCAAAAATCCATGTTTTAGTGTTGAGATTGAAGTTGATTTAATTCGTTATTAGCGAAATCTGAACTTCTCTTGCTAAATAATTTTGAAAAAATGAAGTTTAAGTTGAAATTTCTAAATTTTGATTTGTGCACTTCAATTATGTCCACTCTTTCTTTTAAAAACCCTGTTGATTTTATATTGAGTATGTACTAAAAACTCTCCTCAGCAAAATTAACGCATTCGGGAATTGCAAACAAACACGTCTCCTAGGCGACGAAACTAAATAAATTGAAGTTGTTCGTAAAGTCAAAGGAAAGTGATAACCACTGACAGCACTAAACACACGCATTCCAGTTTTCTTACTAAAACTAGTGCAACAAGTTTGTCGTTTACGAATGCAACCAGTTTCTAACGCATGCATGAATTTCCTCCTCAAAAAAATAATATTTGCAGCTTCACCCAGGGACGTAGATCGAGTGAGGGGATGAGGAGGCTGCAGTCCCCCCCCCCGAAATGTGACTCTTTACTTAGCATACAATTTGATATTTAGCTTACAACTGAACTCTAGCTTGCAATTTGATACCCACCCCCGAAATAAAATCCTGACTACGCTACTGGCTTCAGCAAACCTAAAATACTTTTCTTAACGGACACCATTTGAAAACAAAAACAGCGTGCAGCAAGTAATCCTCTCAACAAACTCAATGAACCTAATCCGTTCTCAGTTTACTTTGTTTGAAACTAATCGCACGCAGTTTTTGTATACGAATGCTCTAGTTATTAAACTGAATGCATTCAGTTTTCTTTACGAACACCTTAGAAACTCGTTGCACGAAAGCAACCCGTTTGGCATTTACGAATGCGGCCTTTGTTACGAAAATGTGTATTAATTTTAGAAAAATAAAAAGTATTTAACTCTTGCCTTTTTTTATATGTTTTTATTTTTATTTTCAATGGCTAGAGAACAAGACGAACACTTGCAGAATACAAAAAAGTGAATAACATCAAATTCGAAAACAGTAAGAGAAAAAAGTCAATATCTCATCAGCAGATAGTATCTGCACTCCAGTATCTCATTACTTCGGAGTCCGTCTGTAGAGCCGAGCATCCCAACAAATGGCCCCTGTCCATGATTTCGACGATACTGGTGGACAGCCAGGTAGTCATGGTCCACTGCAAGTCTAAATTCTGCCACAGCTTTTTCGCGGGGTTTATCAGAAACACCCTGTTCCAAGTTGCTCCTCCAACTTCTTGAACACATGCGAGAATTGAGCAATGCCTTCTAGTTTTGCCTCATTAGATTTTTTAAGTAAAGTTTTGTGGAATGGAAGGACTTGTAAGCAAATGGCTGCTGAACTCTTTGAGTTCCCTTCTTAGCCAGCATATCGGTCTGTTCGTTGCCGCGTACACCACAAAGTCCTGGTATCCATTGGAGTATTATATGTCGCCCTTCTTTTTTCAGACTCTCTAGAAGAGCCCGACAGTCTAGGATATTCCTTGAGATGGGCATTTCCCCAGATTCAATAGCCTGATTGACAGCCTTGGAATCTGACAGAATAACAGCCTTACTGTAAAGGTGTCTGGGGACAAGCTGCTCCAGTGCCACATAAATAGCCATAACTTCGCCATCAAAGGCGGTTTTTTGCTTTCCAACAGGCACATAAAAAGAAAAGATGGAGGAAAAATTCCTGCCCAGACATTTGGTGAAAGTTCCGTCAAAGAACCATCAATGCATCAATGTAGATATGTAGCCACCCAGGCTCAGGGTAGAGGGTGTGGATGGTCTCAAGTGCAAAGCTAACTTGACTTGGTTTACAGGGTTTTAAGAAACCCTGGACAAATTTATCGTCGAGTTCCAGTTTTGTTCTTAGTTCTAGTTCTAGAACTCTCTGTAGAAAACCACCCTGAGTTTTTAGATGTCTTGGTACATTATTATAACAGTCCCAGAAATGGATATTAATTCTAATTAGCTTCTCATAAAGTATAAGAGCTCTCTCCTCAATAACTGCCTGGAGGGGTCTAGTAATAGTTAGGAAAAGAATAGAGTCGATGGGAGTGGTCATCACTGCACCAACAATCAGCCCGAGGGCCTGATTTTGTATCACCCCCAGTATTTCAATCAAGTTCTTTGGAGCAGAAATAAGAACTTCGCAACAATACGTGATAACAGGCAAAATATATTTTTATAAGTGTTTTTCAGAGTTGTGCGAGCACACAGCCAAACACAACCCTCTAGGCGTTTATGAAAATGCTCAGGCGCTTTTCAACTTTTCCAATCAAGCATTCAAAATGCAATTTCCAAGTTAACTTATCGAAGACAACTCCTAAATATGTAAATCTATCTCTATGTAACAATTCTTGATCTCTGTAGACCAGATTTGGTCTGATGCTTTGGTGCATCAAAGAAAAAGTCTGCAATGCAGATTTTCTGAGGTTCACAGTCATGTTATTTTCTTCGCACCGCTGGGATAAAACATTTAGAGCTCTGTTTAAAAGCTTTTCGGTCTTATGCCTTGCATTCCTCTATGGAAATTGAGCCCACATGACCAGGTCGTCTGCAAACAGAAGACACTCCACTCCGACTGCTCTCAACCCAGACAGCACAGCGAACTTGCAGGAAGCTTGATTTATCAAGTCAATAAGCTTGAAAATTCCAGTCGTGTAAGCTTGATGCAAGCTTGAATCAAGTGTTCTAGTTTACATTTGCCCAGCTTGCATTAAGCTTGACATTTCAAGCTTGAATCAAGCTTGACATTTCAAGCTTAAAAATTTTTCAAAAAAAAAAAAAAAAAAAATCCTAAATACACGGGGCACCCGCTGGCGAACGCGCCCCACATACTTTATTTTTCTGCGCATTTTCCCCCTCTATGCTGTAATTTTAAGTTATTTTAATCTGTTTCCATCGAGTGTCCGTGGCTAGAATAGAACCCGGGACCTTTCGATTAGTAGGGGAGCGCGTTATCCATTCAGCCACCAGAGCCTTGTGCAGCTATGACTAAAGTTTGAAGTGAATTATTAAGCGGTTTTCTGGCCAGATTGATAAGTGGGCGATATGTTATTTATTTTTTTTTCCATGCTATGCATCAAAATTAAAATAATTTTATGTGTGATTTAGAGACTCTACTAATAGGGAAATAAACATAATATAAACTTAAGAGCAACACATGTTTTAAAACTTTCGCAACACTCATGAGCAATACTGCCGCTGGCCAAAATCGAGACAAACGACTGATTTTGAAATCAATTTCGTAGTATAATTGCATTTTATTTTGAAGAATTTCCATATTTGGAAATATAGAATGGGTTTACTTACTTAACACAAATTTTGTGTTAAGTAATCTGAAATCAAAGAAACAGATAGTTAAACGTTACTTCGAAATGCTATATCACAGTTGCTAACATAACATGTATGGAATACTAACACTTTAGTCATTTTTGTAAATATTTCTTATAATAACAAATAATTGAAAAATTTTGCTATTTTTTAACGCTCTCTACAAAATTCTCTTTACAAATGTGGTTAGTTATTTTCCTATATATATTGGTATGCTATATCGATATAGAGCATTTCGAAGAATTAAAAATAAGTTTAAATTAATTTATACAAATGTAAATTTGAATTATTTTCATTGTTCATACTTTATAATTAAAAAAATTATTTAACTTCTGAATTTTTTTTATCCTTTGTAATTTTATTTTAAAATTACAAAAGTGTAAGATGTAAGATTTTTGGGCCCTAAAATCTGTAGGCCCTGGGCAGTTGCCCCGTTTGCCCTGCCGGTAATATGGCACTGGTAATAAAAAACCCATCCCCGTTAAAACACATCTTTTACGAACTTTCAACAAATTTGTGGACGCTAGACAATGTCCATTCTCTTTCACAGATGGCGCCATCAGCGCACTTTGCAAGTCAAAATCCAGCTTAAGCCAACCTTGCATTGCCAAGCCAAATCTCAAGCTTGATTTAAGCTTATGTGCTCTCTGGGAAGGCTAAAATCGGATCGTTTATGCAAACATTGAAAAGGGAGCAGCAGCAGCTACTCACTGCTCCCTGAGGCAATCCAGTCTGGAGAATGCAGCTTTTGGAAGTCGAACGTCCAAAACGGACTTTGCAGCTTCTCTGACCGAGAAATGAAGAAAACCAGTACAACATTTTACTTTCCATTCCGGTGTCCTGGAGTTTTTGGATCATTTTTTCCCTCCAGACGGAGTCATATGCTGATTTAAAATCAACATAAACTGCTGTCATTACTTCACGTCTGTCGAGAGAATCTTTGACCCTTTGGCTCAAATAAGCCTGATCAGCAAATGACCGATTTCTACGGAAACTAGCTTGTTCGTGTCTAAGCAAATCATTAGATTCAAGAAATCAATTCAATCTATTAATGACCATGCGTTCCATTAATTTGGCAATAGTGCTAGTGAGAGAAATGGGCCCGTAGCTTTCGTTATCAGATGCATCTTTCTTCAAGATAAGAATAATTGTAGCCCTCTTTCAAATGCCAAGTACAATTCCTGTTTTCAAATGTGGTTAAAAATCTTTAGAAGAATCAGTTTTGCATTAGTACACATATGTTTAAGAAATTCAGCATGAATATTATCCTGTCCTGGAGATTTTTTGGTTTTCAAGTTGTTCAGACAAAAGGTGAATTCTTCCTCAGTAAAGAACAGGTTGAATACGTTCTCTGTGTCTGTCAAACAGTGTGTTTTGGGTGAAGGAAGCCTGGAGGTATTCTTCTTGAGGGTTCTTGATGCCTTTTTAGCATAAGTCCATTTTTTTCTGAGACTGGCATGGGTATTTTGCAAAAATATTTGCAATATCTCGATCAGAAAGGTATTCTCTGCCCTGGTAAAAGATAAGTATCTTTGGGGTAGAATTCTTATTTTTTAAAACAGAGATAAACTTATACATCTTTAAACTGTCTTCCCTATATTATATTTTCTATGAAATTATTAAAAGTCTTTCGCTTTGCCACTAGGAGGTTCCTCTTGAGTATTGCAGCCTGTTTCCTCCACATTTTAACGTCAACCGATCTTTTTGTGATCTCAGCTTTTTTTCCTCCAACAGTATATGGACTTCAACATCAACAGTATGGGAATTACAACTTATATGTAATTTTACATTGTTAACTACAAATGGCTCTTTTTCTATAGCTATTTCTGTCAGATAAAATATAGCACTTCCACAATGAAGTTAAAGCACAGATTTGAGACATTGGAGTAGAAAATTAAATAATACTGCTTCATGTCTTGAATCTGACTGGTAAAAGTGTAATTCAACAATCTAGAATGGGAGCATCTTTTGTTGTAAGTAAATAACGATATGCGGATTTATTATCTTAAAAAGTTTGTATCAAATGTATAGTATAATACAGTGGGTTATCGGTTGACGGACAGTTCGGACTGCGAACAAATCGGACAACGAACACTTCACGAAAGATTTTTATCTTCGGACAACGACACATATTCGGATAACGAACTAAAACGAATTCTAACGAACACTTCTGGGCTCTCTGAGCATAATGAGCAGGGTTGCCAAAGACAAAGGACCAAAAATCATTTTGCATCACTTTTGAATTATGTTGCTTGCCTATTAAACTTCAAAGTTCTACATTGGATTTTTTTTTTCAATAGAATATTTATAGCCAAAGTAGACCATCAGTTTCTGTTTTGATATTATTCATTCAAAACCGAAACTGATTTCATTTTGAGGCCCCCCCCCTACCTCGTTCATTCACCGTCCCATACGTAATCTTGAATAACGAATTCCAGATGGCAGATTCTTTTCCTCTCATGGTGAAACAATACGAGTCAGTGGCGGCTCGTGGGATCCAGCAAGTACAGCCGGGCTGCACTTGAAATTATCACCAAGCATCACTAATTTTCCTAAATTCAGATTAGAATTATGGAATTCCTACGGTAAATTAAAAAAATCTCAAAACGTATTGAAAACGTAATGAAACGTAACGAAAATTATCAGCATCTACTAATTTTCCTAAATTCAGATTAGAATAACGGAATTCCTACGGTAAATTAAAAAAAAAAAACCGTATTGTGGCCGGATCGCTCATTCAGAAA